>LR749577.1:828883-947340 GCA_902729485.2 Mus minutoides
GCGCGCGCGCCTATAGGGATTAGATTATGTTCTCAAAGCTCCGCAGATGAGCCCAGGTAGAGACAATTTCTTCCTGAAGGATATGGTGGCTTAGGATATCACTTGCTGACTCTACAGATACAAAACTGTAAGAAATACTCCTGGATATTTTGAGTAACTTTCCAAAGTTGTAAGTTTGATGACACACTACCAGGCAGCTTTTATTTTTTTTTTCCAAATTTTTATTAGATATTTTCTTCATTTACATTTAAAACGCTATCCTGAAAGTCCCCTATAACCTCCCCCAACGCCTGCCTTGCTCTCCTACCCACTTGGCCCTAGTGTTCCCCTGTACTGGGGCACATGAAGTTTGCAAGACCAAGGTGCCTCTCTTCCCAATGATGGCTGACTAGGCCGTCTTCTGGTACATATGCAGCTAGAGACACAGCTCTGGGGCTACTGATTAGTTCATATTGTTGTTCCATATATGGAGTTACAGACCCCTTCAGCTACTTGGGTACTTTCTTTAGCTCCTCCAATGGGAACCCTGTGTTCCATCCAATAGCTGACTGTGAGCATCCACTTCTGTGTTTGCCAGGCACTGGCATAGCCTCACACGAGACAGCTATATCAGGGCCCTTTTAGCAAAATCTTGCTGGCATATGCAATAGTGTCTGCATTTGGTGACTGATTATGGGATGTATCCCCAGGTGCAGCAGTCACAGGTTGGTCTATTCTTTTGTCGCAGCTCCACACTTGATCTCTGTAACTCCTTCCATGTGTGTTTTGTTCCTAATTCTAAGAAGGGGTGAAGTGTCCACACTTTGGTCTTCCTTCTTCTTGAGTTTCACATGATTTGCAAAATGTATCTTGGGTATTCTAAGTTTCTGGGCTAATATCCACTTATCAGTGAGTACATATTATATGAGTTCTTTTGTGATTGGAATACCTCACTCAGGATGATACCCTCCAGATACATCCATTTGCCTAGAAATTTCATAAATTCATTGCTTTTAATAGCTGAGTAGTACTCCATTGTGTAAATGTACCACATTTTCTGTATCCATTCCTCTGTTGAGGGACATCTGGGTTCTTTCCTGCTTATGGCTATTATAAATAAGGCTGCTATGAACATAGTGGAACATGTGTCCTTATTACCAGTTGGAACATCTGGATATATGCCCAGGAGAGGTATTGCAGGATCCTCTGGTACTACTACTCCTATTTTCTGAGGAACCATCAGACTGATTTCCAGAGTGGTGGTACAAGCTTGCAATCCCACCAACAATGGAGGAGTGTTCCTCTTTCTCCACATCCTCGCCAGGATCTGCTGTTACCTAAATTTTTGATCTTAGCCATTCTGACTGGTGTGAGGTGGAATCTTAGGGTTTTTTTTTTTTTTGATTTGCATTTCCCTGATGATTAATGATTTTGAAGAATTTTTCAGGTGCTTCTCAGCCAGTTGGTATTCCTCACGTAAGAACACTGTTTAGCTCTGTGCCCCATTTTTTCATGGGGTTATTTGATTTTCTGGAGGACACCTTCTTGAGTTCTTTATATATATTGGATATTAATCCTCTATCTAATTTAGGATTGGTAAAGATACTTTCCCAATCTGTTGGTGCCTTTTTGTCTTATTGACAGTATCTTTTGCCGTACAGAAGCTTTGCAATTTTATGAGCTCGCATTTGTCAATTCTCAACCTTACAGCACAAGCCATTGCTGTTCTATTCAGGAATTTTTCCCCAATGCCCATATCTTTGAGGCTTTTCCCCACTTTCTCCTCTATAAGTGTGAGTGTCTCTGGTTTTATGTGGAGTTCCTTGAACCACTTAGATTTGACCTTAGTACAAGGAGGTAAGAATGGATCAATTCCCATTCTGCTACAAGGCAAGTGCCAGTTGTGCCAACACCATTTGTTGAAAATGCTGTCTTTTTTATACTGGATGGTTTAGCTCCCCTATCAAAGATCAGGTGACCATAGGTGTCTGGGTTCGTTTCTGGGTCTTCAATCTTATTCCATTGATCTACCTGTCTGATGCTGTACCAGTAGCATGCTGTTTTTACTACAATTGCTCTGTAGTACTGCTTGAGGTCAGGCATGGTGATTCCCTGAGAGGTTCTTTTATTGTTGAGAAGAGTTTTTGCAATCCTGTTTTTTTTTTTTTTTTTTTTTTTAATTCCAGATGAATTTGAAAATTGCCCTTTCTAATTTGTTGAAGAATTGAGTTGACATTTTGATGGGGATTGCATTGAATCTGTAGATTGCTTTAGGCAAGATAGCCACTTTTACTATATTTATCCTTCCAATCAATGAGCATGGGAGATCATTCCATCCTCTGAGATCTTCTTGGATTCCTTTCTTCAGAGACTTGAAGTTCTTATCATACAGATCTTCCACTTCCTTAGTTAGCATCACACCAAGAAAATTTATATTATTTGTGACTATTGTGAAGAGTGTTGTTTCCCTAATTTCTTCCTCAGCCCATTTATCCTTTGAGTAGAGAAAGGCCATTGATTTTTTTTTTTTTTTGAGACAATTTTATACCCAGCGACTTCACTGAAGCTGTTTATCAGGTTTAGGAGCTCTCTGGGGGAACTTTTGGGGTCACTTATATATACTATCATATCATGTGCAAATAGTGATATTTTGACTTCTTCCTTTCCAATTTGTATCCCTTTGACCTCCTTTTGTTGTCTAATTGCTCTGGCTAGGACTTCAAGTACTATATAGAACAGGTAGGGAGAAAGTGGGCAGCCTTGTCTCGTCCCTGATTTTAGTGGGATTGCTTCCAGTTTCTCTCCATTTAGTTTGATGTTGGCTACTGGTTTGCTGTACATTGCTTTTATTATGTTTATGTATGGGCCTTGAATTCCTGATCTTTCCAAGAATTTTATCATGAAGGGGTGTTGGATTTTGTCAAATGCTTTCTCAGCCTCTAACAAGATAATCAAGTGGTTTTTGTCTTTGAGTTTATTTATATAGTGAATTATGTTGATGGATTTCTGTATATTAAACCATCCTGCATTCCTGGAATGAAGCCTACCTGGTCATAATGGATGATCGTTTTGATGCCTTCTTAGATTTGGTTAGCAAGAATTTTATTGAGTATTTTTGCATCAATATTCATAAGGGAAATTGGACTGAAGTTCTCTATCTTTGTTCTGTCTCTATGTGGTTTAGGTATCAGAATAATTGTGGCTTCATAGAATGAATTGGGTAGAGTGCCTTCAGTTTCTATTTTGTTGAATAATTTGAGAAGAACTGGAATTAGGACTTCTTTGAAGGTCTGATAGAACTCTGTACTAAACCCATCTGATCCTTGGCTTTTTTTTGGTTAGGAGACTATTAATGACTGCTTCTATTTCTTTAGGGGCTATAAGACTCTTTAGTTCATTAATCTGATCCTGATTTAACTTTGGTACTTGTTATCTGTCTAGAAATTTGTCCATTTCATCCAGGTTTTCCAGTTTTTTGTAGAAGGATCTGATGGTGTTGTCATTTCCTCAGGATCTGTTGTTATGTCTCCTTTTTCCTTTCTGATTTTGTTAATTAGGATGCTGTCCCTGTTTAGTTTCTGTTTCCAGGATCTGTCCACTAATGAGAGTGGGGTATTGAAGTCTCCCAGTATTATTGTGTGAGGTGCCATGTGTGCTTTGAGCTTTACTAAAGTTTCTTTAATGAATGTGGCTGCCCTTGCATTCAGAGCATCGATATTCAGAATTGAGAGTTCCTCTTGGAAGATTTTACCTTTGATGAGTATGAAGTGCCCCTCCTTCTCTTTTATGATAATTTTGGGTTGAAAGTCAATTTTATTCAGTATTAGAATGGCTACTCCAGCTTGTTTCTTCAGACTGTTTGCTTGGAAAATTCTTTTCCAGCCTTTCAGTCTGAGGTAGTATCTGTCCTTTTTCCTGAGGTGTGTTTCCTGTAAGCAGCAAAATGTTGGGTCCTGTTTGTGTAGCCAATCTGTTAGTCTATGTCTTTTTATTGGGGAATTGAGTCCACTGATATTAAGAGATATTAAGGAAAAGTAATTCTTGCTTCCTGAAATTTTGTTGTTAGAGTTGGGATTCTGTTATTGTGGCTTTCTTCTATTAGGTTTCTTGAAGGACTACTTTCTTGCTTTTCTAGGACATAGTTTTCGCCCTTATATTGGTGTTTTTCTGTTATAATCCTTTGAAGGCCTGGATTTTTGGAAAGATATATTGTGTGAATTTGATTTTGTCATGGAATACTTTGGTTTCTCCATCTATAGTAATTGAGAGTTTTCCTGGGTATAGTAACCTGGGCTGGCATTTGTGTTCTCTTAGTGTCTGTATAACATCTGTCTAGGATCTTCTGGCTTTCATAGACTCTGCTGAGAAGTCTGGAGTAATTCTAATAGACCTGCCTTTATATATTGCATGACCTTTTCCCCTTACTGCTTTTAATATTATGTCTTTATTTAGTGCATTTGTTGTTCTGATTTTTATGTGTCGGGAGGAATTTCTTTTCTGGTCCAGTCCACTTGGAGTTCTGTAGGCTTCTTGTATGTTCATGGGTATCTCTTTCTTTAGGTATGGGAAGTTATCTTCTATAATTTTTTTTTCGAGGCAGGGTTTCTCTGTGTAGCCCTGGCTGTCCTGGAATTCACTTTGTAGACCAGGCTGGCCTTGAACTCAGAAATCCGCCTGCCTCTGCCTCCTGAGTGCTGGGATTAAAGGTGTGTGCCACCATGCCTGGTTTATCTTCTATAATTTTGTTGAAGATATTCGCTGGCACTTTAAGTTGAAGTTCTTCATTCTCATCTACTCCTATTATCCGTACGTTTCATCTTCTCCTTGTGTCCTGGATTTCCTGGATAATATGAGTTAGGATCTTTTTGCATTTTGCGTTTTCTTTGATTGTTTTGTCCACGATCCCTATGGAATCTTCTGCACCTGAGATTCTCTCTTCCATCTCTTGAATTCTGTTGCTGATGCTCATGGTTCCTGATTTCTTTCCTACGTTTTCTATCTCCAAGGTTATCTCCTTTTTGGTTTTCGTTATTGTTTCTACTTCCATTTTTAGATTCTGAATGGTTTTGTTCAATTCCATCGCCTGTTTGGTTGTGTTTTCCTGTAACTCTCTAAGGGATTTTTGTGTTTCCTCTTTTTATCATTATCATTAGAAGTGACTTTAGATCCATGTCTTGCTTTTCTGGTGTGATGGTGTATCCAGGACTTGTCATGTTGGGAGAGTTTGGTTCTGATGTTGCCAAGTAACCTTGGTTTTTCTGTTGCTTCTCTTCTTATGCTTGCCTCATGCCATCTCATTATCTCAAGTGCTTGCTGTCTTCAATATATCTGATTGAAGCCTGTTCTTATAATCCCAGTTGATTCTAGACTCCTCTGAGTCCAGCTTTCACTCTGATCCTTTGTGGGCTCCTGTGAACCTGAGATTCTGGGTTTCCTGGGTTCTTGGCAATCAAGTTCCACTGAGACCCTAAAATACTGGTGTGACTCAGCTCCTGTTATCCTGGGATGCTGTTGTCTTAAGATCCTGGGCATGTTACAATGCCTGGGAGTGCTGTCTCATCTGAGGAGTGTGGAGCTGTCTGATCAGTTGTCCCAAGAAGGCGTGGAGAGTTCTCTAGGGACCCTGGGGGTGTCCTTCGATCCTGCACCCAAAGTTGACTGGTGCTGGCGCCAACTAGAGGAGACCTGTGCCCCTGGTCTGGCTGGCTGATCCTCTGCTTTCCCAATGCTATCTCAGGTCCCATGATTGGATTGGAACAGAAGTTGCAGTCCACTCAGCAGTGGTCCCATGATCAAGTGGAGAGTGCTCTATAGTCCTTGGGGGTGTCCACCGACCCTGCGCCCAAGGTGACCCAGCACTTGCGACCACTGGAAGGGACCTGTGCCCCTGGTCTGGCCGATTCTCTGCCTCCCTAATGCTGCCTTGGGTCCCATGCAATTGGATTGGAACAGAAATTGTGCTCCACTCACCTGGTCCCAAGATCGCGTGGAGAGTCCTCTAGGGACCATGGGGGTGTCTACCGACCCTGCGCCCAAGGTGACCTGGCGCTGGCGCCCACCAGAAGGGACTTGTGCACCAGGTCTGGCCGATCCTCTGCTTCCCCAATGCTGTCTCAGATCCCACGATTGGATTAGAACAGAAGTTGTGTTCCACTCAGCAGTGCTCCCAAGATCAAGTGGAGAGTTCTCTAGGGACCATGGGGTTGTCCGCCAACCCTGTGCCCAAAGGTGACCCAGTGCACCAGGCAGCTTTTTAAAATCAGGGAATGTGTGTGACTAGGGAATAGACCCTGAATGTAGTTCTGCTAAGAGAAAGAATTGAATGCCAATCTAAAGGGCATGACCAGTTGAACTAACATGCAGGCTCCATACCATTCATGTGGTAGGTTCAGGTACAAAGTTTTCCTGTTCACAGAATCCTCATATGTCATGTCATATGTTATTGAGGACAGAGTAATTGCTATTGCTGCTTTCTGTTTTTGAAGAAATTTAGAATGTAGGTAGAGACTTGTAGCAACCTTGTCTTGTTATGAGACTAGCTTACAGCTTACTCTGGTGGGATTGCCCGCCACATAAGAAAACTTGTCTGCCATCTACAGGAAAGACTTAGGCCTGGGACAGGCTGCCATGCAACTGTATTGTAATTTTTAGTATACCAGATTTGGGATATTATTTTTACATTAAACAAACTTCAAATTTACTTTAAATTTGTTTTGAGTTATTTACTTTAGGCTAAAATTTGAGAACATACAGAAGGCTATATAATGGGAGATATAAATTGGTCCCTTGAATACAAATATAGTTCTGAGATCATTAAATAATTTGATCATTTGTAAGGTGGCTTAACATTAACTTGTAACTCTTAATTATCTTTAAGAGTTTACAATAATTATTAACTTTATAAAATAAGAAAAATTTAATTTTATCACTGTTAAGTTTGAGCCTTAAAATTATAATGTTTTAAATTAAAGATACTTTAATATCAAAATAAATTTTAGACCATAAATATACTCCACAGAGAGACCAGGAACCTCATTTTACAAAATAGCATAGTTTTGGTTTGGTTTCTGTTTGTATATGTTTGTTTCTGTAAATAACTAAAACTTAAGAAAATTAGTGAAAACATAGTGGATAGACATATGTCTTTACACCAGTTTCTGCCTGAACAGACTATTGTAACATTATGAATTTATAAGCCTTAATTAGCAAATATATATTATTTTATGTTCCATCTTTCATAAACTTTGTCCATGGTTTAGTGCTCATCTCTTAATTTTTACTCTCAGAACAAAAATCATCGTATAAAATTTATCCTAATTCAAAATATCTTTGGGGCCTTCTGTTACATCCTTGATATTAGGAAAATAAAATAAAACAAATTGTCTTAGAGCCTGATTTTGCCTTCTCAAATAAAGGAGGTGATAAACAGCTAGTAGGATGGGGAGTTTTATGGGTACTGCCAAAACTGGTTTATATCACATGGTCCTACTAACTAAAAAGGTGGGTAAATTACATAGTATTCCCTCTCTATAACCTGAGTAAAGTTGGTGGCCAATTATGTGGTTGCTTTCATACTGATGAACTAACTTATCAACCAAGATGGCAGCAAGCCACATGATTGTTTTATCTCAATGGTGACCACACACCCCTTTTCATATTTATTTTTTAAGAAGGTTTATTTTCCTAAATAAGAGATGAATCCAAGTTACAGATGTAGTATGCAGTAGCAAATTAAGATTACCTATGAATATATTTTTAACAATCCATTTGTTACAAGTTTTTTTTTTTAAGATGTATTTATTATTATATCTAAGTACACTGTAGCTGTCCTCAGACACACCAGAAGAGGGCATCAGATCTCATTTTGGATGGTTGTGAGCCACCATGTGGTTGCTGGGATTTGAACTCAGGACCTTTGGAAGAGCAGTCAGTGCTCTTAACCGCTGAGCCATATCTCGAGCCCCTTGTTACAAATTTTAAGCTGGCCTTTTTTTCTTGCTTGAGATTTAACAGATTTGTTTCTAAATCATATCCAATTAAGTTATAAATCCTAAAATACAGAAAGGTAAACTTTAAATTTTAACAAAAGCTTCAAAGGGTGTAAATAAACCAAGGATATGGGTGTATTCAAAAAGTTAAACATTTATGATTACACTTTGCTATTTATAAGCTTTGCAGAAAATGGTTTACCTCATAGCTTCCCTCACATACATAGTGTCTTTTCCTACAAAGTTCTGTTTTTCTTCTTCTCCATGCCACAGAATCAGGTGGCCAGCCACCCAGGACAGATACTTTGGACAAAACATTTAAACAAAGAAGGTATGGAGTAAGCAGACATGCAAAATCCCCTCTCTAGAGCCAGACTTTTTGGTAGAGGAGAAGAGCATGAAACAGTTTTTTTTTTTTTTTTCAGTACTATGTATACCCAAAAGAAAGTTGAATCTCTGTAAAACTGAACCCAGTAATCTACATGCTCATAACCAGTTTGTGTATCTGCAGTTTGGGGACACAGCCTGAAATGCTTAACGTACATTTTAGAAGTTATAAAGATACAAGAAGGATTTTTCAGGTTTGGAGAGACAGAAACACAAGTAGGCCAAATGCATAAAGGCAAAAGGGTTATAAGGTAAAAAGAGCCTTATCCTATTTTAAGAATTGTAAAGATACTAGTTTGGAAGCATAGTAGCACTCATGATTTGGGCATAGCTGCAAACAACAGCCTTGATAAGAGTAACATGAACTGAGAGCTTCATAAGAGGAGAGGCCTTGAGATCATGTTAATATTCTGTCTTAGGGGGTTTTCTAAATCAGTTTAAACATTAAAATCAAAAGTTTTGTATCAACATTGCCATTTGCCCAATGTATATTTAGGTAACATTTGCATTGCAAGGTGATTCACCAGGCTCAGTTCTCTTGATTGGAGCTCTTTTATGTTAACACACACACACACACACACACACACACACACACACACACACACACAAAAGATATATATAGGAATGTCTTTCAGTATAGAAAATGTGAACCCCATAGTGGATGAAGTACCAAGACAAAAGCATGTGTCAAATGGTCTTGTGCTGGCCAAACAGGCCTGTAAAATGTGTGTATGTGGGTGACTGTCTCTATTTCCTATCATCCCAGGTTCAAAGAGGCCACAGTGCCAGTAAAAGTTTCTCAGCAATTTCAGCTACAGGCCAGTGGAGAATTCCAGGAAATCTCAGCCACTCTTAGCCAGTGAAAAGCCCTTGTTATTTCTGACTAACTATGGCACCTCCACATTCTGTCTAACAGATTACCTTGTCCTGGTGTTTTGGTGTGTTGAATGTTTCATTTGGTTGACTGCATCATGGCTTCGAGTGTAGGTCAAACTGTGTCATGCTTAGACAAAGAAATATATGATAGGGGCATAGATAGAGAGCTTAAAGAAGTGGCTGCCTGGGATAAGTAGGAGGCTCTACCTGGCTCAGTGCCAGGACTAAGGGCAGCTTGGCAGCATCTGTGTTCCTGAGAGGACAGATCACAGGACTGTGCAAGTGTGGCAAGGTAGTCAAGAGGTCCTTGGAGCTACCTGCTAGGAGCTAGCTTATGCACATGGATAGTTGAGCCACAAATTCTGTACCATGCCTGTGAATGAGAGAATGCCTAGAGAAAAAGAGGGCTGCAAACATTTTTTTTATTAGATATTTTCTTAATTTACATTTCAAATGCTATTCCAAAAGTCCCCTCCCCCCTCCCCCCTCCCCCCTTCCTGCTCCCCTGCCCACCCACTCCCACTTCTTGGCCCTGGTGTTCCCCTGTATTGGGGCATATAAAGATTGCAGTACCAAGGGACCTCTCCTCCAAATGATGGCTGACCAGGCCATCTTCTGTTACATATGATGCTAGAGACACGAGTTCTGGGGGTTCTGTTTAGTTCATATTGTTGTTCCTCTTCTAGGGTTGCAGACCCCTTCAACAGAGGAATGGACACAGAAAATATGGTACATTTACACAATGGAGTACTATTCTGCCATTAAAAGAATGAATTTATGAAATTCTTGGGCAAATGGATGAATCTGGAGGACATAATCCTTTGTGAGGTAACCCAATCACAAAAGAAGTCATTGGATATGCAAACATTTTTAGGTAAAGATTGCAGCACATGTCCTGCCACAATCCCTCTTTACCAGCTCCAAGAAAATTTTGGAACTGTAGTACTTTATCAGGAAACTATCATTGCCTCCCTTGAAGCTGGGTATAGAAGAGGCTCAATGCTATCTGTGGAACAAGTGAATTGTCCTTTTTTATTCATGTTTGGAATATGGCAGAATCATTATAAGTCTGTACCCATCTTAAGCCATGGACTAATCTTGAGAATGGAATTCTTATTCAATGCAGCAGTGAAGTTATCTGAACTCCTAGAAGTGCCTCTTAGTGCCTACACTACTACTGACAGTAACAAGAAAATAAGACTTTTGATGTAACCACTGATAGTTTTTGTTTGCCTGTTTCTTGGTATTATTATTTAAAACTGAATTGAATGTTCAGATATCCACCTATTCAGTTTAAGGAAGTCAAGACTCAATTAAATAGGACAGAGGCTGAACACTGTGATAATTCTCATATGTTCTTTAACCACTTAGACTACTAACCCTATTCAAACATTGCACATGTGAAATAATCAATCAGCAACAGCAGAAGAACAAAATCACACTTCATAAGGATGTGTTGAAGAGTAGATTCATAATGTGAAGAGTAAATTGTGTACTACAGTCTTACACTTGGAGGGGGCTGCTCAATGTTAGCAGTTAATATCAATTACTACTGAAGCAACTTTTTAATTGTCCTTATTTTAATATAATTTCAAACAAAATCATGTAGGTTGAATGAAGGACAAAAGATCACTGTATAAACATCAGTTCTCCCTCATCCAGGATATCATGGATTCTAAATTCCAACTCACAGGTCACTAACCACTTCTGCAGTTTATCAGATCTTTAACAACATAGCAGGTATCTATACTGAGACAAATGTTGATACAAAAATATAGTGACAGAGACAAAGTATGGAGCAGAGACAAAGGAAGGGTCCATTCAGAGACTGCCCCACCTGGAGATCCATCCCATATACAGTCACCAAGCCCAGACACTATTGTGGATGCAAGCCATTTTGATGGAGGTATTAATCAGGAGTAGGAGTTCTCTGGTAGAAGTTTTTAGATAGCTTATATATACTATCATATCATCCACAAATATTAATACTTTGACTTCTTCCTTGCAATTCCACCACAATTCTTTACAGAACTGAAAGGAGCAATTCTCAACTTAATGGAAAAATAAAAACAAAACCCAAGATAACTAAAATAATCCTAAACAATGAAAGAACTTCTGGAGGTATCACCATCCCTGATCTCAAGCTGTACTACAGAGCAATAGTAGTAAAAACTGTCTGGTATCGGTATAGGAGAAGATAGGATTATAAATGGAATTGAATTGAAGACCCTGAAATAAACTCATGTGCCTATGGACACTCGATTTTTGATAAAGAAGACAAAACTATACAATAAGAAAAGAAAGCATCTTCAACAAATGGTGCTAATCTAACTAGAGGTCCAGATGTCTGCATGTAGAAGAATGCAAATCGATCCATATCTATCATCCTGCACAAACTCAAATCCAAGTAGATCAAAGACCTTAACATAAAACCAGATGTACTGAATCTAACAGAAGAAAAAGTGGCGAATAATAGCCTTAAACTCATTGATACAGGAGATAATTTCCTGAATGGAACACCAGTGGCCCGGGCTTCAAAATCAACAATTGATAAATGGGACCTCATAAAACTGAAAAGCTTCTGTAAGGAAAGGACACTTTCAAGAGTAAAGCTGCTGTTAACATAGGTGAACAATAGGACAAAATGTCAGACTACAGATTGGGAAAAGATCTTCAACATCCCTACATATGATAGAGGACTAATATCCAAATATATAAAAATAATTCAGAAAATTAGACATTAACAACACAAATAGCCCAATTTAAAAATGGGTTCAGAGCTAAACAGAGAATTCTCAACAAAGGAATCTCGAGTGGCTGAGAAGTACTTAAAGTTATGATCAACATCTTTAGTCATCAGGTAAAGGCAAATCAAAATGGCCCTGAGATTCCATCTTATATCCATCAGAATGGCTAAGATCAAAAACTCAAGTGATAGCACATGATGACCAGAATGTGACACAAGGGGAACACTCTTCCATTACTGGTGGAAATGTAAACTTGCAGGAAATCAATTCCACTGTTTCACAGAAAATTGGGAATAGTTTTACCTCAAACCCAGCCATACTTCTCCTGGGCATATACCCAAATGACATCTTGCTATACCACAGAGACCCTTGTTCACCTATGTTCACATCAGCTTTATTCTTACTAGCTAGAAACTAGAGACACCCAGATGTCCCTCAACTGAAGAAAGGATAAAGAAATTATGGTTCATTTACACAATGGAATATTATTCAAGTATTAAAAACATAGTAATCACGAATTCTGCAGGCAAATGGATAAAACTTGAAAATATCACCCTGAGTGAAGTAACCCAAACCCCAAAGGATATAATATACACTTATAAGTGAATATTAGCCATAAAGTAAAAAATAACCACACTACACTACACATACTCAAAGAGGCTAAAGAAGAAGGAAGACACAAGCAAGAATACTTGGATCTCCTAGTCATAGAAGGCAGATGGAGGGATTACCTTGTTGGAAGAGGGAACAACAAGGGGAATGGATGTTTTCAGGGTCAGGTGTGAGCAGAGACAGGAGAAGGGGCCAGAGGACCAGGAGAATGGAAATTTGTAGTTGGTGGTAGTGTGTGTGTGTGGGGGTGTGTATATCATAGGCGAGATATTTGAGAAGAGGAAGGCTCCAGGGAATCAATTGGGTGGCCTTTGCTTGTAGAAGGTGATCCTGATGATCTGATCAGGAATTAGCATGTGATTTCTGGAGGTCCTTTTCCCCAATTGGTTCTTGATCAATCAATAAAGATACTAGCATCCAATGGTTGGGCAGAAGAGGCAGAACTTCCAGCTTTCCACAGGCAGGCTAGCAAACACAGGACAGGAGAAAAGATTCATCATGCTTTTGAGGGAGAAAGAGACACCGGGCATGTGATATAACAGAGGAGTGGCCATTGGCTGCTTCCCTGACTAGGCCTGGAGTAGCAGATGGGAGATTAGAAAGGCAACCAAGCTGAGAGCAGATTTAGGGTCCTGAGCTAGGAAGAAAGGCAACTGGGCAACTAAAATTGAAGGTAGATTTAGAGGTATTGAGCTGGGAGTGAAAAAGAGAGCACAATAGATGAGGAAGGCTTAGAAAAGCCCAGCCATTGAGCTAAAGCATATCAAAAATAAGTGTGTGTGTGTGTGTGTGTGTGTGTGTTTCATCCATGGATGTAGGGTGGCTTCTGGGCAGAGCTGGTAGCACAGTCCACCTAGAGTAGTAGAAACTACACACTATATTCACTGAGACTCACAGCAGTGGGGATATATAATCTGAAGAGGCTATATCTAGTCAGGACCCCATTGGAGCAATAGAAGCACCGACTTACCCACTAAATATATATATGTATATATTTATCACACATATATGGTCAACCAATAACCAGCCCAACATAAGTCCTATCCCTTACACTATTAACGATATTCTGTTAAGCTCCCAGATAGGAGCCTAGCATAACTGACCTTTGAGAGGCTCTACCCAGCAGCTGACTGAAACAGATGCAGAGGCACATAGTCCAACACTAGATGGAGCTCAGGGGTTCTTATGAAAGAGTTGGGGGAATGATTAAAGGCCCAAAAGGGATACAAATGCCACAGGGTAACCAATAGTCACCTAACCTGTACCTTTGGAGACTCTCAGAGACTGAAATACCAACCAAAGAGCATACACCATGGGCTGGACACAGCCATCCCCACCAGGTCCATATGTAGCAGATATGCAGCTCTGCCTTCATGTGAATCCCCCAACAACTGGAGCATGGTCTATTCCAAAAGCTGTTGCTTGTCTGTGGAACACATTCCCCTAACTGGGCTGACTTGTCTGGACTCAGTGGGAAAGGATGTGCCTAGTCTTGCAGAGATTTGATGTGCCAGGGTGGATGGATATTGGGGGATGGGTTGGGGAGCACCCTCTCAGAGAGGAAAGGGGATGGAGAAAGAGACTGTGTGAGGGGGAACAGGAAGGAGGGATAACAACCTGGATGTAAAGTGAATGCATACATGTGTACAGACATATATAAAAAAGCAAAGTTGGAAGACTTCTGTTTTCAAATGACTGCTCTTCTACAAATATGTTAAAAGGATCACAATAAATACAGAGCCATCATAATTATAAGCATCACGTGCAGACAATATTTAACACCCATTTCAGCATGATCTCATTTGAGTTTTTATAAACCATTTTGTAGGGAACGAAACCAAACAGCACCTGTGATAGACTGGAACTAGAGTGGCTATATATGTTGCCTTTGCTTTCTAATTCAAGGGTCTTCTGCCATATAAATTTTGTATTTGTTATTTAGACATTGTAAGATTACAATATTACAGTGGTATATTATCAGCACCAAACATTTCAAAATTATTTCCCTCAATATATTGAATGAGAAGTTATTTTTCTTATTGTACGTATCAGGTTCAAAATTTAAGCTTTGTTATAATGCTCTTGGAGTTACAAGGAAATCTTTTTCCTTGTAAGACAAGGAAAAGATAATGAAAAAAATAGACAAAAAGAGATAAGAAAGAAGAAGAAAGAAGACAGAGGTGATGGTTATAAAATTAATTACATTTTATTTCAGCATTATTAATTGAATTACCTAGAAAATATAGAGCCTGACTCCTCTTCACTATAAACTAACAAACTAAACTAAAGCTTTTTCTGAAAACTGTCCTGAAAAGCATCATGGGTCTTACATCAGGCTCCTCCTAGGCATCAGGACCTTCATACCACCTAGAAATTATTTTCAAAATAAATCTAAGCACTTTAATTCATTATTTGTAGATTTAAAAATAAATTACATGAGAAACTGGGAGAAATACAAGTTGGGGAGCATTTCAGGAGTGAGATTAGGAACCTAGTGCAATGGAAACTCCATGGAATTTATGACAGTGACACCAGCACCAACTCCTAGTAATGGGGGACTTAGCACCTGAATGAACCATTTTCTGTAACCAGGCATGGTCTCAAGTGGAAAGATTGGGACACCAACCCAGTCACAAAACCTCTAACCTACAGTTTATCATACCTGTAGGATGTGCTGGGACTAAAGTCTAGCATAATCATCATCCTCATCAGAGAGACTTCATCCAGCTAGTGCTGGAAGCAGATTCAGAGTCCCACAGCCAAATATTAGGTGGAATTCATGGAGTCCTATAAAGGAAGGAGAGGAAGGATTGGAGGAGCTATAGGGGTAAAAGACAGCACAAGAACATGGCCAACAGAATTAACTGACCAGGACTTAATGGGCTCATAGAGACAGGGAGCCTATAAAGGCCTGACTTAGGGATTCCTAACAGTGGAAGCAAGAACTGTCTTTGAATCTTTTGCCTGGCTTTGGGACCTTTTTCCTCCTACTGAGTTGCCTCATTATTGTAGCTTGTTATACCATATTTGGTTGATGTCTCTGGAAGGCCTGAATTTTTCTGAGGGGGCATGAAACAGGGGTGGGGTTTGCTTTGGGGGAAAACTGGAGGGGGAGGCAGGGAGTAAGGAAGGGAAGGGAAATTGCAGTTGAGATGTAATATATGAGACATGAATAAATTAAAAGAGGAAAAAGCCATTAATAACCACAAAAAACTACCTTTAACAGACCACATAGACATTAGTATCTCTTACAAATAAAGGTTGTTTTGTACTTTCTAAGATATATGAAGGTAGATTGAGGGTTTGGTAGATTTTACATGCACAGTTATTTCATATAAATAATATTTAATTTATACTATGTTAGGATTTAATAGAATTTATATCAAAATAAAAAATAAACTGTGTATATACATATACACATACACACACATACATATATACATATATAAGACATGAAAAGAAATGTTCACTAATTCTATGCCAAAAAACCTGTGATTCTATTAGCAAAACATCAATGATCTGGTAGATAGAGGTCTTAGGGAATAATACAGGGCTTATCAAATTATTCTTGCTTGTAAGTTAAGATGCCACTAAAGCACGGGAATTATTTAACATGCATTGCTGCTCCAAGGACAGGGAGAAATGTCTTTATAAACTTAAATGAAGTACAGTCTGTATTTTAAGAAAGTATCTTAAAAGGCAAATGCTTCCCCTAGAAAACACAATAGTAATTTCATACAAATCCTTTTCTAAATTGGTAAATTGGTAATACAGAGGGGTAATTCCTTTTAATCGCTTGAATCTTTATTGTATAAGACTCTGTAACATCTCTTATTGTCACATGCTAAATAACTGCCAAATCAGCTCACTTCAGCATGAGAGAGAGAGACAGAGAGACAGTGACAGGGACAAAGAGAAAGAGTCAGAGATAGAGATACAGAGGCTGACAGACAGACCAAATTGTATTATAGTAAAGCTGCTTAGGAAAAAGAAATATGATGTCCAATAATCAAATGGACTTTTGAGGTCCAGACCATACAAAGCTGTAACTGAAGTTTCAAAAACTTGGAGTAGAAATAGAAAATTAAACATCAATATAAAATAAGCAAACAACAAAACCTACAATGTTTGTTTCAGGTAATATCTTTCGAAATGTTGTTTGTTCCCTTAAACTGCAAATACCTAATCTGGTATTTTCAGTAAGGGGAATCTCTTGAGACTAACAATCTCAGAGTCCTTGCAGTCTGGCTGTGCATTGTGGGAAGAGCCCAAGTGTTGGCTCTATAGACCAAGTACTAATTCTCTTATGTACTCTCCTTCATATTTAGTCAATTGTTGTGCATAAACTATTTAATCATCTTGAGATTGCTTCCCAAATATTGATAAAGGATGCATGACCAGCCCTGGAGCATTAGCTGAGATATTATCCATAAATTGTCTGGTAGGGTCTCTGGTGAAGACTTAGAAGTTCTTCAGGTGTGAGGAGGGACGTATGTTGAAATAGCTCTCACCAAGACAGAAAATCTCTGCAATAGAATTCTTTTCATTTGACCTTTCTTCTATCAGATAATGTGTTTGGTCACAGGATGTATTCCTAGCAACATCATATTTTTGAGAATCAGATTTATCTAATCAATAACTAAAGTAATTATTTTCACTGCAAAATGTATCTCAGAGCACAATAATAACACAGGTGTTTATTCTACAATCAATCAGAATCTAAAACATTAGCTTATTTCATCATAGACACTATTCCCTCCAATTACTGGGAGGTATTTTTTCCAATATGCACAGCTGAGAGTAGGATTGTGCCACTTTCAGGAGCTGGTGGAATCTCTTCATAAAGACTGCAGCATTTGTTGAGTCATGGTCCCAGGATCAGGCCAGTTGTTGTCCCATGTGCATGACACCCATTGGGTTCTAAGCAATGACTCAGGGAAGCATTAGCATGCCCCCATGTTGCTCCTCAGTAGGAACATCTTCCAGGAATTCAAACTCTTTCTGTGTGCCTCCTGTAAAATGCCTGTGATTGTGCTTGTTCTACTTTAATTTGCTCATTTATCTTTTTGTTGCTGTTGTCTATTGGTTGGGAGGCTATTATACTTTTTGGTTACACATGCTGCATCATTTACTCAGTTACTAGCCTGAATATGACTTCTTTATATTCTCTTCTGATTAGAACTAGTTAATTTTACTTCAATAGTATTTTCATCAATAATTTGTTCTTTAATTTGCATGTCTTGTTAAAACCTGATAAACACAAAAATATATACATAAATAAATAAATAAATAAATAAATGCATCATATCATGTTAATAGTTTTCCATTTCTATTTTATTGACTTATGGTTGAGTCTTATAGTGATGGAAGAGATTTATTTGATACACTTTTTCTCAAGTGAGCAAACAATGATCCTAAACCAGGCACTTAGAATCTATTTCTGTGTACTGATCTAGAGCTGACATCATATATTCTCTTCATGCTACACTGTCTACACTCTGTTTCCTTTCATAGAAAACTATTCTTAGTCTAATACCATTCCATTAAAAACCTTATTTAAAAAAAAAGCTGAGCATGGTGGCACACACCTTTAATCCCAGCACTCAGGAGGCAGAGGCAGAGGCAGGCAGATTTCTGAGTTCGAGGCCAGCCTGGTCTACAGAGTGAATTTCAGGATAGCCAGGGCTACAAAGAGAAACCCTGTCTCAAAAAACAAAAACAAAAAACAAAAACAAAACAAAACAAAAAAACCCTTATAGTTTCACAGTAATTTTTACTACAGTGTAGGATATATTCTTCCTTATAGCTATTTTGGTTCTGTACTCCTTTAAATAATCTTAAAAGCTATTTTATAAAATTCCACAGTGTCTCAGTGGGGATAGAGTTTAGAACTATTGTAGAGAGATGTTTTTAAAATTAACATTACTAGCTAAGAGCATGAATACTCTATATACTTTATTCCTCTATTATACTTTCAAATAATTATTACAATATTTTCACAGAAGTTATAAATTCTTGTTTTTGCTTTACTTTTAGATTTTATATCTTTCTATTTCCTATGTTTACTGTTGTTTAAAATTACATTTTTATAATCAACAATTTACTTTTTATTATTATACATTTTAAATTAAAATAAAATTACATCACTTACCGACTTCCTTTTCTTTTCTCCATCCCCATTAGTTTACTTCCCTCAAACACCGCCTGCCCTTCCTTCTACTCTCAAATTGATAGCCTCTTTTTTTTTTATTAATATTGTTGCACATACACAGTGGTAATTTTTAATAGCAATCATCTCATCTGTTATAATGGCAGGTTGTGCAATTTTTAATTCTTTCTTTCATCATTACTTGACTGCTATTGCTTTGAGGTTTATCATGCAGACCTTCAGCATAATATTGAAGTAGTAAATGCTATGTGTCCTTAAAATATCCTTGATGGTGAACAGAATGATATCAACAATTTACTTTATATGTAGTGTGTTGCAGATCAGTGTTTTAAAACCTGTACTTTAAGGTATTTCCTTTACCTCTCGTTCTGGAATTTTTTTGTAAAGTCTACACTTGGTGTTTTAAAATTCCTAATTCTTAGAAATGGTCAAGAAAATACAATCCCCTGTTTGGCCCCTTATGTCCCCTGCTATGACATTTCTTAACCCTCTCCTACTCTCAGTTTCAGTAACAGTGAACATTTCTTGACTTCTTCATGCTCCAGACATGTATCTGCTTCATATTTCTGCTTTCTGTCTCATGGTGTCTCCACATATATACAGCACTGTCACCTTTCCAAGCTTTGGTTCATTAGTAGAAATTCTCATACCCAAGATATGCCAGAGTCATCATCTTCACCCTCACCTTTTGACACATTCCATTTCTTTCTTCACTTTCACTTTGCCATTTCAACTTATGTTACTGTGTGCTACATTTTCATTTTGTTAGTATATCACTAATGGAAGTTTTATGTTGAATATTCATTTTTGCTTTCACAAATAAATCAACCCATAAACTGCCTAAGAGGAAAATAGACTCTATTCTGTTTCTTCCATTAAATGCTCATAACCTACATATACTGATTATTCTTTGTCAGAAAGGAAAAATTAACAGAAACATTCTGCAGTGATATACACAAGTCAATAATTATATATCTGTAGTCTTTTGGAATGACATTCACTACTGATTTTGTGTGTGTGTGTGTGTGTGTGTGTGTGTGTGTGTGTGTGTGTTTCCCCACTAAACACAATAGCTAAATTGGGGTTTTAGTTTTGCTTGGCAATTTTTATATATTTATCCTTACAAATAATGACTGTCTTAATTATAATAGGATATAGTTTCTTTCCTAGTTAGATTAATGTAGAGTAACAAAAAGTTATTTTTAATATGGAACAGATTGAATGCAGTGATGTTTCTATGGCTACTAAGATCCTTGAACAAAAGATGAAATAACACATTACTGAATGTTATGGTCTCCATGAATTTTGCTTTCATGAGCTTGTATATCTTCAAAGCAATAGTAATTATTTTTATTTGAAATGGGAAAAAGTGAATGAATATTCAGCTCTCATAGGTAAGTTGTACTATAATAGAGAAAACATGCTAGCACCTTTATGTGATGCTGGCTTGGTGGTGGTAGTTTCACCACACACACACAGAAAGAGCAGGGTAGATATTGAGCAGAAAAAGGGTAAGACCAACAAAGTCCAAAAAGCTGTCTTTTCAAGTTCCTTTCAGCTCAGTCCACTGGTGAAACTGAAAAGCTGAGACTCTTCTGTCCAAGGCTACAGTGAGGCAAAGGCAGATAAATATAGGATGGGAGGATGGGTACTAGAGAATGAGCCTGTCCTTAATCTTTATGCCCTGAATCCTACTACTTTCATCAAAATTCTCTTTCTCATATTTCCAGTGGTTCCACAGATGGCCCAAACTTATTGACAGTTTACAGCAGAGAGACATGGAAACAAGGTATTCAAAGTCTTGTAGAACTTGTTAAAAATAACAAATGTCTTTATTTTTCTTTTAAGTGTGGGGCTCAAAGACATAATCCCGAAACTATCAACAGCTACTAGAGGACAGCTAAGGATATCTATTTCACCCTGATGTGAGGAATTAAAGTCTGGAGTTCACAGTGCCATCTTCTACTAGCTATAAATAAGAAGAGAGGGTACCATAAAACAATGACTTGGAGATGGTCTCCAGAAAAAGCACTGGAGTTGCTGAAGTTTAGGCATGATGTAATAGTGGGCATGGTGCATGATGAAATTCAAGTTAGAATTTCAAGGTACATTAAAGAATTTGAAATAGATTTTGTTGTTTTTAGTTTGTGGCTATTAAGTGATTATCATTCACATTTGTCAGCCTTTAGTGTTTATTATTAAATTTAGGACATCTTAGAATTTTGCTCATTTCAACTTTGTCCGAGGTTTCAGAGACTGCCCCATTTATTTATAGCCATTATGAGAGAATACAAAGAAGCCACAACATATGAGCTAGCTCTGTTTTTATTAAACTCTTAGCAAAATGAGTTTCTGAAGCTGGTAGTTGAGATGCTGAGTTTCCTACAGCAGATCATAGAGAAGATGATAGAAGTAGAGACCTCTACTATACAGTAGAACCTGTATCATTTCAAACCAGAAAATGGAGCAGCAGTTCCCTGACTCCATCATCTGTTTTCATGACAGTGTTCAAGAGAAAATAACACATGAAAAAACTCTAAGGAACCTGTAACTATTGTGCAAGACAAGAGAGAAGAACATAGACTTTGTTTAAAATTTTAATCACAAAAGAATACATTTAATACTCATTTATAGAAACTCATTCACTAACCACTGAATGAATTTGTCACAAAAACCTATGCTAGGAAAAGTACATTTTCCCACATTGCTTATCCTCTGGGAGTTATTTTTTATGCATATTCACAATCATCTTAAAAGCTGCTGTTTTATACACTGAAGTTACCCTCAGTAACAGTGAATTAATATAGTTCATAGTCCAATTTAACCCAGTGACTTTAGCATTCTCCTAGTGTACTGGGATACATTCTATCATTCTGGCTGGGCACATGACCCACGACAGGTCACTCAGAGCTGAGTAGTTTTGTTTAACTTTCAAAGAAAATTACTTCTAAAAGTCTTTTGCTTTATAGGGGAGAAAGTGGGAGAAAGATATGTGCACTGGGGAAAAATTCCTAAATAGAACATCAATGGATTGTGCTGTAAGTTCAAGAATTGATAAATGGGACCTCATGAAATTACAAAACTTCTGTAAGGCAAAAAAAAAAAAAAACTGTCAATAAGACAAAAAGGCCACCAACAGACTGGGAAAGGATCTTTACCAATCCTCAATATGATAGGGGACAAATATCCAATATATACAAAGAGCTCAAGAAGCTGGACTCCAGAAATGCAAATAACCCTATTAAAAAATGGGGTACAGAGCTAAACAAAGAATTCTCAAGTTAGGAATACCAAAGTGCTGAGAAGCACCTTAAAAAATGTTCAACATCCTTAATCATCAGGGAAATGCAAATCAAAACATCCTTGAGATTCCACCTCACTCCAGTAAAAATGGCTAATATCAAAAATTCAGGTGACAGCAGATGCTGGCTAGGATATAGAGAAAGAAGAACAGTCTTCCATTGCTGGTGAGATTGTAAGCTTGTACACCCACTCTGGGAATCTGCCTGGCCGTTACTCAGAAAATTGGACATAGTACTACCGGAAGATCCACCAATACCTCTCCTAGGCATATACCCAGATGATATTCCAACTGGTAATAAGAACACATGCTCCACTATGTTCATAGCAGCCTTATTTATAATAGCCAGAAGCTGGAAAAAAACAGATGTCCCTCAACAGAGAAATGGATTCAGAAAATGTGGTACATTTACACAATGGAGTACTACTCAGCTATTAAAAACAATGAACTTATGAAATTCTTGGGCAAATGGATGTATGTGGAGGATATTATCCTTTGTGAGGTAACCCAATCATAAAAGAAGTCACTTGATATGCACTCACTGGTAAGTGGATATTATCCCAGAAACTTAGAATACCCAAGATACAATTTGCAAACTACAAGAAAATCAAAAACTAAGACCAAAGTATAGATATTTCATTCCTCATTAGAATAGGGAACAAAACACCCAGGGAAGGAGTTACAAAGTTTGGAGCTAAGGCAAAAGGATGGACCATCCAGAGACTACTCCTCCTGGGGATCCATCCCGTAATTAGCTACCAAACCCAGACACTATTGCATATACCAGCAAGATTTTGCTGAAAGGACCCTGATATAGGTATCTTGAATGAGGCTATGCCAGTGCTTGGCAAAAACAGAAGTGGATGCTCACAGTCATCTATAGAATGAAACAAAGGGTCCCCAGTGGAGAAGCTAGAGAAAGTATGCAAGGAGCTGAAGGGGTCTGCAACCCTATAAGAGGAACAACAATAGGCACTAACCAGAACCCCCAGAGCTTATGTCTCTAGCTACATATATAGTAGAAGATGGCCTAATTGGCCATCATTGGGAAGAGAGGCCCCTTGGTATTGCAAACTTTATATGCCCCAATACAGGAGAAGAAGGACCAGGAAGTGGGTGATTAGGGGAGCAGGGTCGGGGGGCGGGGTATAGGGAACTTTCGGGATAGCATTTGAAATGTAAATTAAGAAAATATCTAATAAAAAAAGATTTATTTATTTTATGTATATGAGTACACTGCAGTTGTGAGTCTTCATGTGGTTGTTGGGAATTGAATTTAGGACTTCTGCTCACTCTGGCCGGCCATGCTCATTTAGTATTATTATTATAAATAAGTACATAGGAGCTGTCTTCAGACACCAGAAAAGGGCATCAGATCTCATTACAGGTGGTTGCAAGCCACCATATGGTTGCTGGGATTTGAACTTAGTACCTTAGGAAGAGCAGATTGTGCTCTTAACCACTGAGCCATCTCACCAGCCCTAAAAGTATTAGCATTACAGCACATTTTTTCAAGTCTGATTTTCATTTTGGTCTTTATGATCATTATACAATTATAAAATTGGTATTTAATAAATACTTTTGGAGGGGACCCAAACTGGTGGAACATATGCATGTTTGGTTAATAGAGCTAATTTATTTATCTAGTCAAATTAAAAGCTACCATTCATAAAATGTTTAGAAAACAAACAAGGTAAACATAAGCTATAAACCATACCTCAACAGAATACAATTAAAAGAGAGAACAAGATAAAGAATTTTACATTTCAGATTGCTACAAAGATCAAAACAATAAGACAACAAAATATCATCAACATACTAAACATTCACATAACTGATGAGTGAGAAATCACAAGAGCAGCCTTTGAACCTTCCCATCAACAGATGTAATACACTGACTAGTTCCTTCCTGGACAGTGAATGTTAGCTCTTAGTTAATATTCTAGGCACCTTCACATGTAATCACAGTGTACAAATAACAAGAATATAGAAAAATGTGTTTTCTTTGTTTCACATCCTATTGACTGCATAAGAAGTGTTAGGCTTTAGTATACAAAGTCATACAGGGATTAATCCTTGAAAATTTTACAATTCCTTGAGGGATAGAACAAAAACTAAATACGTAAAGTTCTGTAAAAGGCTTGAATAAAATGCTACTGGGGAAACCCCCAAAATTACACACACACACACACACACACACACACACACACACACACACACTTTCTAACAGTATGATGACTAAATCAAAGAGAATAAACTTCCATAGCTTCCTCTCTCTGCAGCTGAGCTTACATGGTGGGGTGGATTTTTTCCCCAGTATTTACCACATGTGTAATATACAAGAGAGTTTTCAGGAGGAAAGGAAAGCCATCAGGCACATGGAATTTGAAATAGAGGATGACAGCCTTTATTCTCCTGCCATAATAAATATCTCTATTGGCCATTACTGTGTGTGATCATATATAATGAGAAAATTAATTCTTGTAAGATAAAGTGCTCAAGTGCTCAACTCATTATGTCCTTCATATGTGAGATTCATTTGATAATTATGGATATAGGATGGACTCTATGAAAAGGGATGGTTGAATATTTATTTAAAGAGTTTGACTTTAGTCAGCTCTCACCTGATTTAAAAAAATCACATTCTACTAGGATACCTTTGTGAAGTTTCTTATGATATCAGCCATATTTCTTGATTAAGCAACTTCTTCAGAAAGTCATTGAGAGTGTGCACATGAGCTTACTAGAAAAGGGTCATTTGCAAGCTAGGTTGCTTATGGGGTAATATGTCCAAGGAAGGATATGAAGGAACAAGACCAAAATTGTTAGTTTGTCTTCCTAGAAAAGATGGAAAATAGAAAGGTTCTAAACATAAGAAAATTTTTGAGCAATGAAGAACCATATCTTCTTTTATCAAAAAAAGTAGAAAAGACCAATTTAGAAAACAGAGAAGCTAAAGTCATTGTATTAACCCAGTTTGTTTCACTCTACCTATTGTCCTAATAATAACATGATCCCTATAACTTCAGTCTTGATTTAAATAAACCTATACATCAAGTGGAATGCTAATGTATTAGTGAGACAGCAGTGTGTGTGTGTGTGTGTGTGTGTGTGTGTGTGTGTGTGTGTGTGTGTGTGTGTGTGTGTGTGTGTGTGTGTGTGTGTGTGTGTGTGTGTGTGTGTGTGTGTGTGTGTGTGTGTGTGTGTGTAAGTTATGGGGGAATGTGAGTAAGAATACAGATCTCCTAATCATAATGATCTTATAGTTAACTGGGAGACATTGCCAAATTAATAAAATACATTCTGTGAGAGGATGTCAACTAATCACTGAAGTAAACTTGTTGTGAAAAAATGGGGTCCCAAAGATGAAATGTTGAGAATAGATTGCTTCCTGAAGCTTATTTCTAAGTCAAAATATGCAGTAAGGCAGCAATCAAGAGCTGATGAGCACAGGTAAGATAAGAATTCAAGGTCGCCTCTGTGACACTTAGCAAGAGCAAAGAGAACTTCTGATTTAGGAGTACAAGTGATGCTGTCTTTACAGCTCAGAATATAAAGAAGAAATGCTCAGTACTGCCACTGGCAGTGTGGAGATGTCGATCCCTTTGAAGCAAGATATAGATGCCTTTTTTCAAAACTGTAACAAATAAAGAGAGGATATATTATAAGTCTGATGTGATGGTTTATGAATGTTGGAATTTCTTTGACTTCCAGAAAGAAGGCTAATGGTAGCTTCTAATTCCCTTTTTGTTGCTCACTAAGCTACATCCCTCAGTCTGGCTGTATTCTCTGCCATCACTGCTAACAATCTTCAAACACAGCACACTGCAACTTTATCCTTGCATGCTTCTCACAGTGAACTTACAGGAAGCTATTGGCTCAACCTTTCTTTGCAATAAAAGATCTCTTAAACCCACCACTGCAGGCCCCAGTACCATCATGTACTCAAGTAATTGATGCAAGGTCGGGGGGGATCCTTATCAAGGACCCAAGTGGAGTTGTAAGAGGATATTCAAACAGTTGCTGCATGATCTTCGAAAGTATCAAGCCTACTGTCATCTAATCTACTTTGGTGATTTTCAAACCTTTGTCAAATAGTGCTTTACTGCATATTTCAAAATAGAAAAGACGATTTTGAACATTCTGATATAAAACACAAATGTTTGACATAATAAATTTGATAAATTCCCTGATGTGCTTGTTATCTTATGTATACAGTTACAGAAAACTATAGCTTATATATATTATTAATTTGAATAATAATCATATAATAATACTTAAAAATATGATGAGATACTGAGAAGACATTTTCCTGGTTAATGGTTCAAATAAAGACAATATAAGCTTAGATGTTGTGGTGGTTTGAATAAAAGTAGCATCCATAGACCCATAGGGAGTAGCATTATTAGGAGGTGCAGCATTATTGTAAGAGTAGCTGTGGCTTTGCTGGAGAAAATATGTTACTTCAGGTGGGCTTTGAGGTCTCAGATGCTCCAGCCAGGCTGAATCTCACTCTTTTCCTTCTTACAGCAATGTCTCACTCTCTTCTACTTTGTGCTGGTCTGCATGTAGAATTCTCAGCTATCTTTCCAGCACCTTATGTACTTGCATGCTAGGATACTTCCCTTCATGATAACAAGGAACTAAACCCTGAACTATAAGCCAATCCAATTAAAATATCTTCCCTGGGTGAGGTAGTCGCTGGATAGTCCATCCTTTCATCTTAGCTCCAAACTTTGTCTCCTTTCATGGGTATTTTGTTCCCTATACTAAGGAGGAATGAAGTATCCACATGTTGGTCTTTGTTCTTGATTTTCTTGTGTTTTGCAAATTGTATCTTGGGTATTCTAAGTTTCTGGGCTAATATCCACTTACCAGTGAGTGCATATCAAGTGACTTCTTTTGTGATTGGGTTACCTCACTAAGGATGATATCCTCCAGATACATCCATTTGCTCAAGAATTTCATAAATTCATTGTTTTTAATAGCTGAGTAGTAATCCATTGTGTAAATGTACCACATTTTCTGTATCCAATCCTCTGTTGAGGGACATCTTGGTTCTTTCCAGCTTCTGGCTATTATAAATAAGGCTGCTATGAACGTAGTGAAGCATGTGTTCTTATTACTAGTTGGAACATCTTCTGGGTATCTGCCCAGGAGAGGTATTGGTGGATCTTCCAGTAGTACTATGTCCAATTTTCTGAGGAACCAACAGACTGATTTCCCGAGTGGTTGTACAAGCTTGCAATCTCTCCAGCAATGGAGGAGTGTTCCACAGAAGTGGATGCTCACAGTCATCTATACGATGGAACACAGGGCCCCCAATGGAGAAGCTAGAGAAAGTACCCAAGGAGCTGAATTGGTCTGCAACCCTATAAGAGGAACAACAATATGAACTAACCAGAACCCCCAGAGCTCATGTCTCTACCTGCATATGTAGCAGAAGATGGCCTAATCTGCCATCACTGGGAAGAGAGACCCCTTGGTATTGCAAACTTTATATGGCCCAATATAGGAGAATGCCAGGACCAAGAAGTGGGAGTGGGTGGGTAGGGGAGCAGGGCAGGGGGGAGGGTATAGGGAATTTTCAGGATAGCATTTGAAATGCAAATTAAGAAAATATCTAATAAAAAATCAAAATATATTTTCCTTTATAAGAGCTGCCATGGTCATGACAATAGAAACACTAAGACTGATGATACAGGTCCAATAAATGATGGGAGCATTGTATTGAGTGCTTTCTAGATTACAAATGGGGTTGAGCAAACACATTGGGTATCCAATGAAATACAGAAAATAGCATTGTGATTCAATTTCATTATATACAAATTGAATCCTCAAAATGACAACATTCATTAAAACAAAAGATATTCTTGAACTATTTTGTCCCAGTCTATTTAGGATTTCAAGCTTTCTATGTCCTTGCAACTCAGTAGGAGCAAAGATAATCATGACTCACGCTGACTATGGCTGAGTTCTCTGGGTTCCATGAGTTACCAGGAGTTCATATCACTGCATCTAAAAATAAAGAAATCTCACCAAGGACTACACTGGCCTCCAGAATACTCCTTGTGATCTTTTCATTCTTCACAGGCAGTGTGAGTAACACTGGTAGATGAGAACAGATGATGTTCAAGTGTTTAATTTTGGCATCTGGATTTATATAATTAGGTTTTCCTATATTTATTTTGGATCTAGTCTTGTGTTTTTTCTATCAGGCACCATTATCTGCATCTCAAAGATAACACAGTGAGACTTAATCTTGACCACAGAGCAGATGAAATATCATATATTGTACTGTGTGCTGATATGTCTGTAGGTCAAATGTTTGCAAAGAATAGAATTACACAGACTATCTTTTACCATACTCATAAGCAAAAGCAAATTTTGTTTAGTGTATTAGCATAAACATTAATATTATAACTATCTTTTATTAAGTGCCCATTGTGTCCTAGTTTTTTGCATAATGCTGCATTCTGCGAGTGACTTTCTTGTTCAGCTTCAGTTAGAATCCAAAAACTAGGATGGGTTGAAAGTTATAATAGGTTACAACTACTAATGATAAAAAAAACTTATCCAAAACCTTGACACTTCAAGCAGTTTTTGTATTGGGTATAGCAATGTATGTTAATAATTCTAATGCTCAGAATGCTGAATCAGGAGAATTACATGTTTGAAGACACACTGACCTACATTGTGAGATCCTATATGATAATAACAAGCTAAATAGAAGTGCATATTATGTTGACAAATGCCTTGGGAATCAAGTATACTATCTGTGGATTCAGCTGCTTCCAAGGCCAAGGGTAAATCAAAATATAGACCCAAATTGTTTGAAGGCTAATTCATCCATGTATTTGGCCCCATAAGAAACAAAAACAAAGTTTGAAAGTGACATCTAGAGTTTCCCTTTGGTTTCCTCTCCACAGTGTGGTCATATTGCATATAACTTTTTCAGCTATGGATTCTGGGATTTAGAAAAAGTGTTTCATAGCATAAAACCATCCAAAGTCTTTCAGGGTCACTTCCCTAATTTTGTTGGAGCCTACTTACTTTCAAGGCAGTATAATCTCTCCTATTAATGGACACTGAAATGCTAACACTATGTTTTTTTAAAAGTCAGCGCATCTGCACATAAAAGGGAAAAGTTGTCAGTTTAAGTTGCTATAAGAGAAAATCACAGACTGGCTGGTTTAAAGAGTACCCCTTTAACTCTTGGAATTCTGGAAAATTGAAATTCTTCACACCCATTGCCTAGTGAGGAGAGTTTTCTAGGTTACACACTTCAAAAGTATTGTACTCTCACTATAAGTATAGTACGCGCAGGGAAGGGTAGAAAGCTTGATATGAACTCTTTTTTAAGACTACTAAGACCATTCATGGGCTCTTAGCCTCATGAACTACTTATATCCAAAAGTTTCTACCTCCTAGACATACTGCATTTATGGCTAATATTTCAATATATAGATTTTGTAGAGGCACAAATATCAAGTTTATGATGGAGTGTGTATTGAAATCTAAAATCAGCAATAAAATACATTATTTATTAAGGATAATAAAACAAATACATGGAATAGAATAGAATGTAGTTTGGGGAGAAATGGCAACTCTGTCCATATTTGCTAAGTGTAAAACAATTAAAAAGAGATATGGGAGAAGCTTCCTTTTTTCTTACTGGCAGGAAGAAATGCTTGGTAAATTTGTAGAGCTTGTTTTGATAGGTGCCTCTTGAAATTTGTGGGATAGAATGAATGGGATCACATTCATAACTATAAAGTCTAAAGGTGATTTGTAATTAATGATCCACAGTAGCCTAGAAATCTAAAGAAGCCTAAGGCTAAGTATCCCTCAGAACCATTCTAGACAGGGACATTTATGTCATCACAAAGTATGAGTTGTCTGGGGAATGCTGCAATTAATTCCTCCATTCACCAAAAAGGACAATTTGGGAAAAGATTTTTCCAATCCTATGTCCAACAGAGGGTTAATATCCAACATATACAAAGAACTCAAGAAGGTAGACTCCAGAGAACCAAATACTATTAAAAATGGGGTACAGAGATAAACAAAGAATTTTCAACTGAGGAATCTCAAATGGCAGAGAAGCACCTAAAGAAATGTTCAATATCCTTAATCATCAGGGAAATGCAATTCAAAACAACCCTGAGATTCCACCTCACACCACTCAGAATGGCTAAGATCAAAAACTCAGGTGACAGCAGATGCTGCTGAAGGTATGGAGAAAGAGGAACATTCCTCCATTGTTGGTAGGATTGCAAATTGGTACAACTACTCTTGAAATCAGTCTGGCAGTCCTCAGAAAATTAGACATAGTAATACCACGCCTGGGCATATACTCAAAAGATGCTTCAACATATAACAAGCGCACATGATCCACTCTCTTTATAGCAGCTGTATTTATAATAGTCAGAAGATGGAAAGAACCCAGATGTCCCTCAACACAGGAATGGACACAGAAAATGTGGAACATTTACCCAGTCAAATACTACTCAGTTATTAAAAACAATGACTTCCTAAAATTCACAGATCAGTGGATGGAACCAGAAAATATCATCCTGAGTGAGATAACGCAGTTACAAAAGAACACACATGGTATGTACTCACTGACAAGTAGATATTAGGCAAAAAGTTCAGAATACCCAGAATACAACTCACAGACCCTATGAAGTTCAAGAAGAAGGAAGACCAAAATGTAGATGCTTCAGTCCTATTTAGAGGGGGAAAAATGATCATGAGAGGTAGAATGTAGGAGGGACTTGGGAGGAAGAAAGGAGGGGGGAGGAGATATGAGAGACATGGGAGATGAGATCAGGTATGGGAGGACATGGGGAATACATACAGAGAGGGTCAGGACATTGAACAGAGATGTGTAGCAATGGGGCATGGAGAAATAAAGTTAGCCACCAGAAAGTCCTAGATGCCAGGAAAGCAAGAGGCTCCCAGTACCCAAATGGAGATGACATTAGCTGAAATTTCCAACAAAGGGGAGAGAGAAGCTGTATATACCATGTCCAGAGGTTAGGCAAGGCTTCCGGTTGAAAGATGGGGCCATCCATCCATCTTCAAAATTTTAACCCAGAATTTCTCCTGTATAAAGGAGAAATACAGTGGCAAAGAGTGGAGCAGAGACTGAAGGAAAGGCCAACCAGAGACTGCCCCACTTGGGGATCCATCTCATATTCAGACACCAAACCCAGACACTATTGCTGATGCCAAGAAGTAGCCTGAGCAATACAGATGGGGATGCTTGTGGCCAACCATCAGACTGAGCATGGGGACCCCAATGGAGGAGTTAGGGGAAGGACTGAAGGAGCTGAAGAGGTTTTCAACCCCATAGGAAGAACAACAATATCAACCAACCAGAGTTCCCAGGGACTAAACTACAACCAAAGAATTCACATGGAGGGACCTGTGGCTCTAGCTGCATATATAACAGAGGATGGCCTTATCTGGCATCAATGGGAGGGCAGACCCTTTGTACTGTGAAGGCTTGATGTCCCAGTATAGGGGAATACTAGGGCAATGAGGCATGAGTGGGTGGGTAGGGGAGTAACCTCATAGAAGCAGGGAGATGGAATAGGGGGGTTGTGGAGGGAAAACCAGGAAATGGGATAACATTTAAAATGTAAATAAATAAGATAACCAATAAAAAAGAAAATAAAAAGATAAGCACTTTGGATCTGCTTGACATTATAACAGGATGTTCTAGTTCACAGTGCCTAAGAAGCAAAAGAGCCAGCTAAGTAAGCATAGACAGAAACCTTTCATATTATGAGCCAAAATAAATTCTTCTTTAAGGAAAAAAAAAAAAAAAAAGAACTACAAAGGACCTGGCATAAAAGACCCAGAAGCATTAAAGGGAAATTTTTAAGGGAATTTGGTAAATCAAGAGTATTCTGTCACTGTTGCCAAGGCTTTGATATCAAAGATAAACCAAGCAATAAATAGCCCCAGGTATGTATCATACATAGATTTCATCACTCCATGATGGCAAATGGGTATTCTTTTTTTTATTAGATATTTTCTTCATTTACATTTCAAATGCTATCCCGAAAGTCCTCTATACCCTCCCCCTGCCCTGCTCCTCAACCCACCCATTCTTATGGCTCTGAATTTCTGTTCCTTCCATTGTGTCAAAAGACAACCATCTGGAAGGAAAATGCCTTATGAAAAGTGGAATCCCATCCACTAGAAGATATGGAAAAACAATCTTTTATTGAATGAGAATCCAGAGCTTAGGCTGCCTGTGGACTAAGGTGTCATTAAAACCTGGGGAAAGAAAGTATTCTTGGAGTTCCTCAAAATGACTAATATTATATGGTATCTATCAGAGATTTTAATTCATGTTTAGATATTTAAAACCTCTAAGGAATAGCAGTCATTGGGAAAACATCAAGTATATTTGCTTCCAAATATTTCAAATAAATGTGACTCATGCACATTAAATATTTTTTATTGATTAGAGACATGGAAAGTATTATTTTTTATGAAGCAGATAAATTAAGGGTTTATCTGTGGCATTTCTGCAGTAAGAACTAGCATCTTTATGTCCTTGCATTGTGTACAGTCATCTGTGTCATGGATGCAGTGAAAATAATACAGAAGAAATAATGCCATGCCATTTCCAGGCCATAGCAGTGACAATCTGATAGTCCTTTGTTTTAAGTAACCCTCTAAGATTTGGATCTACAGTAAAGTTCATTTACCTGAGACTTTCATGCCCATCTGATGGAGCCACCTAAGCCTCAAGTCACTTTAGACAGGTGTCAGAGCAGGAAGTTAAGTCATAGAGAATTATTCCAACTAGGTCTATTTCCCAAAGGAATCACACAAAGTAACCTCAGCTGACACTTCACAGAAGAGGGAAATGATACAGCTGAACCATGTCCAAATCAATCACTCACAAAGGAACAAGACATACTACACATTAATGGTTATCATTTAAAGCTATGAGGCTTAGAGAAAATTTTACATATTAATAAATACACTAAATATTCCCTTCTTGTAAATAAGGAAACAGACTCTAGAATATAAGATTTTCTCAAGAAAATGTCTTTAACAAATGATAAATGATATTTAAAACTTTTTTCAACTGCACATTATTTTCACATGAGTAATGACATTGTACCTTGATTGTCCTATAACAAATACCTAAGATGTATAAAATCTCATGATGTATAAGATATGTATAATATGGCTCATGATCTCAAAGGTTTCAGTCTGTGGACAGCTGATCCTGTTACTTTTGAGGTGAGAATGAACCAGCAAATTATGTTCAGCTGTGTGTAATAGAGTAATACTGCTTACCACATGGAGACTAGGAAGCACAGAGGCTAGAGGAACTAAGATCCCAATAAACATTCAAGAACATAGCCCTAGTTACATAAGTTACATAACTTCCTTCAACTAGATTGTGCCAAGCTAAGGACAGTCTTTAGCATAAAGGCATTGAGGGAGCATCTTGCCTTGACTCTCAAAGACTCATGTTCACCTCATAAAAGCAACATGTATTCTGTACACTGCCAAGACTATCCAAAGTATTTAATATTCCTGAAAAGTCCAATATTATTGTTTCCCCAATAATATTGGGGAAAGACAAACCCTATTTTTAAAAGTAGGGAGGGGAATTTCATGCTTGTCCCAGTATACAATGGCGAGAGAGAGATGGGATGTTTTCCGGAGAAAAACAGGCATCAAAGCAAAAGTAAAAACTAGCGAGGCAAATACTAAATCCTATCTCCATGTCTTACCTGAGACAAAAGGAACAATGTGGGCTCCAAAATTCTTGGTCAATCTTTCTACTAGGACCTTCCTAGATAAGTATCTTAGGCAACTCTGATAACTTCTTAAGCAGTCTGCCCACCATCTGCAGCCTTGCTCAGTAGACATTCTTAATTTACATTTCAACTGCTATCCCGAAAATCCCCTCCCCCCTCCCCCCTCCCTGCTCCCCTGCCCACCCACTCCTACTTCTTGGCCGCCCTGGCGTTCCCCTGTATTGGGGCATATAAAGATTGCAGTACCAAGGGGCCTCTCCTCCCAATGATGGCCGAATAGGCCATCTTCTACTACATATAGAGCTAGAGACACGAGTTCTGGGGGTTCTGATTAGTTCATATTGTTCTTCCTCTTCTAGGGTTGCAGACCCCTTCAGCTCCTGGGGTTCTGTCTCTAGCTTCTCCAATGTGGGCCCCATGCTCCATCTTATGGATGACTGTGAGCATCCACTTCTGTGGGAGTCAGTTATATCAGGGTCCCTTCAGTAAACACTTGCTGTCCTATGCGATAGTGTCTGAGTTTAGTGACTGATTTTGGGATGGATCCCCCAGTGGGTTAGTCTCTGTATGGTCCATCCTTTCATCTTAGCTCTAAACTTTGTCTTTGTAACTCCTTTCATGGGTATTTTGTTTCCTATTCAAAGGAGGAATGAAGTATCGAAGTGTCATTGAAGACTCCACAAAGTTATAGCTGTTAATAGTGTAGAATGTCCGCCTGGGGGAGGGCCTTCCCATTCAGACATTCTACACTATTAACAGCTATAACTTTGTGGAGTCTTCAATGACACTTCAAGTTCAAACTAAGGAATCACTCCTGAGGGGTTTTTATATCATTGTGGGTCTATGTTCTACCCCACCATTGGGGGTGCTCAGCACTGCTATTGGAGAGGCAAAACTTGAGGAGTCTGACTGCATTTACACTGCTCCATGGTTCTAGGCTTCAGTGAAGTAATGAGCACTGCTTAGAGAGTAGGAAAACAGCCTATGATATGGGAAGCTGAAGCTGGTGTTCTTGCTAGAAAACCATACAGAGAAGTGGAGAATGAAGTGTAGGGGTCTACAGCCCATGACAAGGATGAAATGGTAGCTCCCAGACTCCTGGACACCCATGTGGCACTGCTGAGTTATGAGGAGCTTAGGAGGGAGGGGAACAGGTTGACAACAGGTTGACAAGCCAGGGCTGGGGAAATGGGAGCTCCAACTTAGATCATCTGTAATTGTCCTTAGCTTAGCAACAGTTGTCTGGGCTTGCAGGGAGGCCTTTTGCAAGAGACTTAGGCTGTGGCTCAGTAGTGGAAGGCCTTCTCCATGCTCCCCACGGAGGTTCTTGATGAAAGAGACAGTTGAAGTTTATCCATACCATTTATCAACTGTTCATCATGGATGCATGCCAACTTCTCAGGGTGGACCAAAGATTAAATACCTTTTGCAGGGAGGAATGTCCTGCAAGTGACACTTATTGACTAAACCCTCAGGGCCTCTAGGTACCTCATTATCATGGAGAACTCTGTTTTAGGCTAAGAGACCACAGGTCACATTTTCTTATGTGAGAAGGGTGGCATGTGTTACAGGCCAGGAATCTGTCAGGGAGCAGGGAGATGCCTACCATCTCAAGTGGGTACTTGGGTTCCAAGGTCTAAGACCCACTCTAACTTACCAAGTTTCCTGGCATGGTCCATTGTTTCACATATCATGTTCAGTCTGTCACCACAGTCTTCCCTTTGAGATCTACATGGAAGCTTCCAAGACCCTATAGTTCTTGCATTCTTCATTCCTGCAAAAGCAGCATCACTGGGGTAATGCCAAGTTATACTGATGCCCTGAGCTATTCCTGGACTTCTTGAGCCATGGCTGCAGTAGATTGTGGGCATAGCAACAAATAAGATCAAATTACTGGATCTAAGGAAATGTAACAGACTTCAAGTGCTTTGTAGGGTACACTTTCTCTCTCTCTCTCTTTTTTTTAAATGATTTAAGAATCTCGTATTTTGAACATACTCACCTTTTCAGGTCCTCTCCTTATCTTCCATTCACTGTCCCAATTCGTTTGGTCCCAACATTGAGATCACTTCTTATTTTCTTTATTTCTCAATAAAATCTAGTGTGTGTTGCCCAGGTAGTCTCTGTATTGCTAACTGCTGTGTCTATAGTCAGGCGACCAGGAGCTTCGTTGTAAAAATAAAAATATAAAAACAATCTATCTTTTATTCTCTGGATAATGTCAATGAAGCAGGGTCTTGCAGTCACCACAGGGCAGATGCACATATGAACTCAGAGGTTAAAAACAGCATGCACAAGACCTGCAAGCTCCACCCAGAGAAAACCCCAGCATAGTGGGTAGGAATGTCAATATGCAATCCCACTACTAGGTGAGGGTATACTTTCTTTTAAAGTTGAATATCAACACTCAATTCATAATTTTTCCATATTATGTGCTATCTCACATGTGAGCTATACATCCTTCTGTAGGGTACATGTAGGTGAGAGATAATTATGTCAAAGGAATTGTCAGAACAAGCCATATATTATCCAGAAGAAAATGTTCTAGAAACAAAAAACAAAAATCAGAAGTACTAAAAATGATAATTAGCACTTTTAAGGAAATTTTATTGGATTTTACTCATATCTTCAAAGACTGCTAGCAAAGTCCAGTAAGGAATTAAGGAAAGGTGAATAGGATCATGGATGGTGGAGCAGATGCTGCTGAAAGCTGCAAACATTCTTAAGGAAAAAGCAGATGGGTTTACTGACATATGAGATCAGTTGTGAGAAAGTGAACTGGGAATCAAGACTTATCTCAGCATTCTTACCTAAACATATGCCAAAAGGAGTGGCCAGAAACATACAATAATGATGAAGCTAGGTCAGAGCTACCCCTTGGAAAGAGTAAAATCATGAGAACATAGATGGCTGTATGTACAGAAAGCTCTGTGGCTGATATAATATAAAACAACACGTAATTTATCACCAAGGGAACACAAATTTGGGTACTCGTATACTGTTAAAACACCTGTCATGTTGAAAAACGAAACTATGTCAGCATTTGCATAGAAGGTGTTTTATGTAAAGAATCAGTTAGAGTTGCAATTACAGTTCTGGGAAGAATAGGAAAAATACATAATCACACCAGGCAATTTTTTTTAGATATCACAGTGGGCCTGATTCAATTAAGTGTCTGAAAATAGAGGGTCCCTTTCCTGAAGAAGAGCTGATGCCTGATCCAAGTCAGTCCAGAGTTCTAGCCTGTTCATCCCCAGACCTGCCTGTGAACACTGGGCTTGCCAAGCTATCCAGCTCAAGCAACCAATAAGAGAACTAGAATAAATCTTTCCTTCTTCATAGTTGACCAATGGCTGATATCATAGAAATAATATAGAAAAGTTATCTACAGCAGGTGTCATGTGGATGGAAAGTGATGGGTGAGGAGGGAAGAGCAACAGGATAGAGACATCAGTGGCAAGGTTGCTTCTTTGGCTACAGCTATCCGCTTATGGCTTTCTTGTTTGGCTAGCCATCATTTCTTAAGGTTGACTTTCAGTGGGTTAACCAGAGTGTTCCTCTAAGAAAAAAATAGCAGGTTGATATAAATTCACAGAGACAAAGATTGGAGCTAAGACGAAAGGATGGACCATCCAGAGACTACCCCACCCGGGGATCCATCCCATAATCAGCCACCAAACCCAGACACTACTGCATATGCCAGCAAGATTGTGTTGAAAGGACCCTGATATAGCTATCTCTTGTGAAGCTATGACAGTGCCTGGCAAATACAAGTGGATGCTCACAGTCATCTATAGAATGGAACACAGGACCCCCAATGGAGGAGTTAGAGAAAGTACCCAAGGAGCTGAAGGGGTCTGCAACCCTATAGGTGGAACAACAATATGAACTATCCAGTACCCCCAGAGCTCCTGTCTCTAGCTGCATATGTAGCAGAAGGTGGCCTAATCGGCCATCATTGGGAAAGAGGCCCCTAGGTCTTGCAAACTTTATATGCCCCAGTACAGGGGAATGCCAGGGCAAAGAAGTGGGAGTGGGTGGGTAGGGGAGCAGGGTGGGGGGGGAGAGTATAGGGAACTTTTGGGATAGCATTTGAAATGTAAATAAAGAAAATATCTAATAAAAAATTCACAGAGAATGGTAACTTTGACATTAGCTGAGTGATATATTGACATTCACAGATAGACTGCATGTGGCAGCTTTGTCCTCTCTGTGAGTGAGTTGACACTAAGTCTGGCCATGCAACTTATCTGGATCAGTAGAAAAACTAATCACAGTAAGTTCATTACTCGTTGAGTGCTTTGTCTATGAAGGAACTGAGGCTGGACTCCTGAAAGAATGAGCAAGGAGAAACCCAGCCTTCTGCCTACCTGTAGAACAAGCTACCAGCTCCCTATCTCCTAACACATAACCAGAAGTTGAAACACGCAGGAGATATCATCCACCCAATCACAAAACTTGGAGCAAATTAACAAAAGTCTTTATTCAAATCAACTGAACTCAGGATAGTTAGTGATAGTTAACTGATAAACTCACCTATCTCTGAAGAAAAACCTCCCATCAGGAATGATACAATGCCATCATGAATTGTTTATCAATATCAATGTTTATTATTTTATTTTGAGATTATAATGTAATTATATCTGTATATAGTTATAATAATATAATTATAACTATAAAAAAATAATGCAGTGTACATGATTTCTCCTTTCCCTGCACTCTTTCAAATTCACGGCCTATTTTTTCATTAGATTGTTGTTACTTATAATATATATGTGTATATTCTAAATACAACCTGCTCTGCCTCAGTAATGTTATTTGTATGTATATTTTAGGGCTGACAATTTGTTATTTGACAAGCAATTGGTGTGCTCTCCCTTGGAGATAAATGTTTTTCCCACTTTCAGCATTCCTTAGTTATCTCTAGTTCTTTATATAGGATTGAGGCCTTTAGGGCTTTGCCTTGTCCACTTTGGTATTTCTAATTGTTGTGTCTTTGTTCAGCTCAGATTTCGCAGTAACATTAGAGAGGTGTCACAGGTGTAGCTTCTGACATTACTAAAAGACTCTAGATATTACAATCTTTCTGCCTTCTCTTCTGCAATGATTCTTAGGTGGTAGGAATTACTTTACTGATGTATGCATTGGAACTGAGCTCCAAAAATCCCTCTTGCTTCTTTTGATTTTTAAGAGACTATTCTGTAGATTGTTCATTTAGGGATTTTGTTTTTTAGCTGAGACATCAAAAAGATGTTTTATTATATACAAGTTACATTTGGCCACAAGTGAGAGCAGAACTAGTTCAGAATGCCATAGGTCCAGGGCAGAGAGCCAGAAAGAATGTTTTGGTTGTAAGAAAGGCAGCTAGTCTCTCAAATGGTCTCAGCAAGAAGATGGTGGTGTTCTAGGTCACTGAAATATTTTACCAACAGTAGTAGACAGTTCAATAGCTTGTATTAATATTCCAGCCATAAACATCCATTACTTTTACTCCTTCAGCCTTCCTAGTACACAAACTAATTTATCTGGTCCTCTGACTCATCTTCCTTCTTTTGTGTTTCTGGTTGCACATTTGCTTATTTGTCCAGTTTGCTTTTAGGATGAAGGATTTTCAAGGAAGATGGTGCTAAGGAAGAGCTCATGTTGGGATTTATAATGGCTGGAATGTAAATGCTTTTAATGTAGAGTTTTATATGGGACAGAATGGCAACTGAATAAAAAAATTATTATAGAAAAAATCAAGACTGTAATAATGCACATTTGAGGAAAATGAAAGATAGACCACAATAAGATTCTTAGACAGGCAATTTTGTATAACATCAGAACACTAAAATGAATAGAGTTTCTGTTGCCCAATATACTGTCAAGTTGCACTTAATCTTTAAATCAGGGCCACTCTGAAGTCAGGTCCCAAGTTATAACTAATCCTCTCTTAAGATATATGACTCTGACTACTAATAAGAACCTGCAAACATTCCAAGCGCATACATGGGATTTGGCAACTATTGTTGTCTGGATCATATTCACCACATCTCTTTGTGCCTAAATGCTTATGGGTTAAATTCTGCTACTCAGGGCCCACAGTTTCCATATCTCTATTGTCCTAAATTTATCAGCACACACTCTGAAGTTGAACTTTCTCTTTAGACCTTTAATGACCCTTGCCTTTTCTACCATATTAATAGTCTTGACTATCCTAAGAGCTAGATGGCCAAATGAATGTATAAGCCAATTACTAGTGGCCATGGCTCTTTAGTCTAACATAAAATTAGCACTATTACAGATGCAACAGATTTATTAGTTTATCCTCCCTCTTCTCACCCAAGTCCTCTGGAGATTAGATGGATCACAGGATTATCTTGGTATGTAGATTAGAAAATTCTCTCTATGGCCTTTTCTCTTCTCTTGTTTTAAGTAGTCATATAACCATGTTTTATAAAATAGGGTCTTACTGTAATAAGGAAATTATATTAAAAGAATTAAGTAATTCTAGATTCAAATTGACAAGGCTTCCAGGATAATCATAGCTAATTTATACAACTGTTGTATTTATTTTTATTGGTTGTTCAGAATAAAATGATGACTGTGTTACAATGAATAAAGTCAAACTTGTGGGATACAGTGAGTGATGTGTTGCCTTCACATGTTTGTTCAAAGGTACCAATCCTATCAGCAAAGGTATCCCAAATTCCATAATGATCAGTAAATCACAAATAATAAAAGTTTCTCTACCTCATTCCTTGTGGAGCGGAACACTGGAGCAGATTTGATGAACACCTCTGGGTTGCTGTGGCCAAATCATACATCAAAGGCTATTACAAGGAGAAGCAGACTCTTAGTCTCCTTCTGACCCTTACACATGGCTATTCCACATACTTTTTTCATGACTTAGCTTTTAAACATAGAGCCTCTCAATAAGCTTTGTGATACCTGCACAAAATAGGGTCCTCTGAAAAAAGTAAAAGCACAAGTGTGTGCTGGATGTTACTATGGTACACATCTCAGCAATGTTTCGCAGAGCAAATGCCCAACTCTTTGGTTTTTGCAACTTAAAAGTAAATTTGAACAAAACAGATTTTCTAAGCATAGATTCTATTTAAAGGATCAGACTGATATAATTAGACAAACATTTTCCTTGGCACCAGGACACTCAGTTCCATTTGAAAGCAATTTTGCCCCAATGGTTTGCTTCTCTGTGCCTCAGTTTCCACATTGGGAAATTGGAGAACAAAATCAAGATTTTTTTTTTAATTATGTGACTGAAGAAGGCTCAAATGGGTAATGCTTGTGGCCAGACTTCTTACAATAAATATTAGTGTGTATGTGAATCCTGTTTTCCAGGAAAATATTAAAATGTCAATCTTCTGCAAGTATGCACTTAGACCTACAAATCCAAATACTAACCATGTGTTTAGAAACCTTCAAACAGCATGCAGATAGAATTTTTACAACTCTCATAAATTTTATATATTATACTTCAGGTTCTACCAGTGGTCACAAAATAATAAATGCATCAAACTCTTTTCTCCAGTACTTGAAAATATCAGTTAAAATAATTACTTGGATTCATAATATCCCTTTCTTCTTTACTATTTTTGGTACACCAACAAAAACAGACATAGCCTTATTCCCTCCTAAGCCTTATATCACCTCATTGCTTAAATACAACTGAGGTTGAATGTGAGAAAAAAGACAGAGGAACAGAAGTGATGGGATCAAGCTGGTCTTTCTTTTTGCTTGAGTGAGCTAGGATAGTCCAAACCAATTTGTGGCAGGTTATAGAGTTTTCACAAATCAGTAAGCAAAACTCAGGCAAACCAAGAGAAAATAATAGACAGAAGACTTGACCAGAAGCTTTATATATTTCCACAAAGATATTTTAGTATACAGTCTGAAATATTCTGACCATTCTAAGCAGAAGAGTTCAAACTGATCTACATCACCTGAAATATTTTCAGAATATAATTTAATACTTCCATTGCCTACCAAACTTCCTAAAAGAGATAAGAAATCAGTCAATTCATGTTTCTCTGACTCTGGCTGATATGGAGCAAAACATATATTTAAGTGAATTTATCAACAAACTTTACTTCAGAGCAATGATAGCTAATAGACTGGGACACCTAAGCAAAGCATTTTTCCTTGAGCCAACCCCTTCCTGCATTTAGGTGTAACATGCTTCCCTCTAGGATATGGGGCAGGACCCTTTAGAAGAAAACCACTCAGTGACATAGCAAATCGGGGAATTTCTTTAACATCAGCACAAGACAAATAAACAGGAAAAGACTAGATCTTTCCTGATGCACCTCTGGGAAAAAAATCTAGTTTCAATGATGTACCCTGAGTATGAAGTTACCAGCCAGGAACTGAAGATACAGTCATGCACACACACACACACACACACACACACACACACACACACACACACACACACATATTGGGTCTGTGTGTGCATGTGAGTGTGCAGGTGCATGTGCATGTGTTTGTGTAAAAGTGTCAGAACAGATATCTAGTTATTATTAAGACAACAGAAAGAAACAAACATAATAATATGCCAACATTACTCAGGATAACTAAGATGAAAAGGAAATTTTAAAAAAATGACAATTGGATTAGCAAAAGTAGAGAAAACTGGAAAAACTTATACATGAATTATTAAATAAACATTCTTGCTATGTGAAACTGCACATAGAACTACACATTGATATATACCAACAGACAGACTTGGATGGGAACATACTTGTAGTCCCATTATTTACAATTGCTCTTCACTGGAAAAGTTTTAAAATGTCCACCAACAAAGACATTGTAATATTTAAACATCTGATGAAACATATAACATGCAAAGAAAAACACCTCTGTTATATAAATTGCTGGGTTAATCATACAGATAATATATGGAGTCAGACAATGTCCAAGCTTTAGGCTGTGGTGATATTTCAATGAACAAACTCTACGGCACAAGGCTGAGGGCTGGAGTACAGACCTCCACACAAACTCATCAAAAACGGGTAAATATGGTGGCTACCTGTAAACTCAAGAAAGAGGAAAAGAGGGTCCCCTAGACAACCTGGTTAGCTAGACAGACAGATACACTAGTAAGAATCAGTAGATTCAGGCACAGGAAAAACAAACAAACAAATAAACAAATATATAAAAACAAACAAAAACCACTGTCAAAAATAAAGTAAAATAAAAACCTGAAAAATGGTGAAGGAAGACATACAACTTCTTCCCCCGTCAAAAATGTCTGTTCATGGAAGAAGGAGCTAGAGAAAGTACCCAAGGAGCTGAAGGGGTCTTCAACCCTATAGGTGGAAGAATAACCATGAACTAACTAGTACCCCCTGGGCTCGCGTCTCTAGCTGTATATATAGAAGAGGATGGCCTAGTTTGCCATCAGTGGGAAGAGAGGCCCCTTGGTTATGCAGACTTTATATGCCCCAATACAGGGGAACGCCGGGGCCAAGGGGTGGGAGCGGGTGGGTAGGGGAGCAGGGCGGGAGGTGGGAGGATATAGGGAACTTTCTGGATAACACTTGAAATGTAAATGAAGAAAATATCTAATAAAAGTTGAAAAAAAAAAGTCTGTTCATGAACAAGTGCCCCCACACTCAAGAAAATATGCACACAGTCAAAAAGGAAGGGGAAAAACATCCCATCTCTAATGCTGGATATTCATTCCAAAGGTAGATAGCTTGCCAAGCATGCTTGAAACCCACCCCCAAAAAAAAATTCTGCAAAAGAAGGTGTTATGGTTTGAATAAGAATGGCCCATACTGGCTTGTATATTTGAACATATAGTTCCCAAGGAATGGCACAATTTGAAAGGATTAGGAGCATTGAGATATGTGGCCTTGTTGGAGTGGATATGAAATTTTTGGTGGAACTGTGTCAATAGGGAAGTGTTTTGAGATTTTAGAAGCCAACATCATGCCTAGGCTCTCTCTCTCTCTCTCTCTCTCTCTCTCTCTCTCTCTCTCTCTCTCTCTCTCTCTCTCTTTTTCTCTTTTACCCAAGAATTAAAATTACATTTATTTGTTTGTTTGTTTGAGATTTTTTGAGACAGGTTTTCTACATAGCTCTGATTGTCCTGGAACCCACGATGTAGATCAGGCTGGTCTCAAACTCAGACATACACCTGCCTCTGCCTCGAGAGTGCAAGCATTAAATGCATGGAGTCAAAAGCTCTAAGTTATGGCTCCAACTCCAGTTTACAAACTGTGAGTCAGAAGATACTACTTAATTCCTTTGATCTTTAGTTTTCTCTTTAGAAATATGGGGGACAATAAATACTCATCCTCAAAGAATTATTTATGGTAGGTAAGAAATAGATGAACACAAAAGTAAAGCATGAGTTGGGGGACAGTGTATTCACCATTAGTCATAAAATGAAATTCTGAAAGTCCTTGGGGTCATAATGTATTAAATGCCAAATTTCTTTTAAGATTTCTTCCTATGTGAATGCCAATAATCATACTAGGGAGTAAATAACCCTTCTAGTCCTATTTGCATTCAAGTATTTCCTTTTAGCAGACTTTGAGAGGTCATGTAACTGAGCACTGTATTATGAGTATCCCACTAGCTTTTCATTAGATAGCCTTCAATAAGAATGGGTGCTGGCTAGGTCACTTTTAGGGAATTGAAAACTATTTTTGTTTAATTCAGTAATTTTTTTTTTTTTTTTACTTTGTACCGATATATCTTTATTTAATTATTTATTTATTTTCAATTTTTATTAGATATTTTCTTAATTTACATTTCAAATACTATCACAAAATTTCTATCTCCCTTCCCCTGCCTGGCTCCCCTGACCACCCACTCCCACTTCTTGGCCCTGTCGTTCCCCTGTATTGGGGCATATGAAGATTGCAATACCAAGGGGCCTCTCTTCCCAATATTGGCCGACTAGACCATCTACTGCTACATACGGAGCTAGAGACACGAGTTATGGGGGTTCTGGTTAGTTCATATTGTTGTTCCTCTTCTAGGGTTGCAGACCCCTTCAGCTCCTGGGGTTGTATCTCTAGCTGATCCATTGTTGTCCCTGTGTTCCATCTTATAGATGACTGTGAGCATCCACTTCTATACAAGACAGCTATATCAGGGTCCCTTCAGCTTGCTGTCCTATGCAATAGTGTCTGAGTTTAGTGACTGATTATGGGATGGATTCCCCGCTGGGGTAGTCTCTGGATGGTCCATCCTTTCATCTTACCTCTAAACTTGGTCTTTGTAACTCCTTTCATGGGTATACTGTTTCCTATTCTAAGGAGGAATGAAGTATCCACAGGCTGGTCTTCCTTCCTAATTTTCTTATGTTTTGCCAATTGTATCTTGGGCATTCTAAGATTCTGGCTTATATCCACTTACCAGTGAGCACATATCAAATGACTTCTTTTGTGATAGGGTTAACTCATACAGGATGATATCCTCCAGATGCATCCATTTGCCCAAGAATTTCATAAATTCATTTTTTAATAGCAGAATAGTACTCTATTGTGTAAATGTACCATATTTTCTGTATCCATTCCTCTGTTGAGGGACATCTGGGTTCTTTCCAGCTTCTGGCTATTATGAATAAGGCTGCTATAACCATAGTTGAGCATGTGTCCTTTTTACCAGTTGGAACATCTTCTGGGTATATGCCCAGGAGAGGTATTGCTGGATCCTCCTGTAGTACTATGTCCAATTTTCTGAGAAAACGCCAGACTGCCTTTCTGAGTGGTTATACAAGCTTTCAATCCCACAAGCAATGGAGGAGAGTTTCTCTTTCTCTACATCCTCACCAGCATCTGCTGTCACGTGAAGTTTTGATCTTAGCCATTCTTACTGGTGTGAGGTGGAATCTCAGTGTTGTTTTGATTTTCATGTCCCTGATGATTAAGGATGTTGAACATTTTTTCAGGTGTGTCTCAGCCATTCGGAATTCCTCAGTTGAGAATTCTTTGTTTAGTTCTGTACACCATTTTTTAATGGGGTTATTCGTTTTTCTGGAGTCCAGCTTCTTGAGCTCTTTGTAGATGTTGGATATTAGTCCCCTATCAGATTTAAGATTGGTAAAAATCCTTTCACAATCTGTTGGTGGCCTTTTTGTCTTGCTGACGGTGTCTTTTGCCTTACAGAAGCTTTGCAATTTTATAAGGTCCCATGTGTCAATTCTTGATCTTACCGCACAGGCCATTGCAGTTTTCTTTAGGAATTTTTCCCCTGTGCCCATATCTTCGAGGGTTTTCCCCACTTTCTCTTCTATAAATTTCAGTGTCTCTGGTTTTATGTGGAGGTCTTTGTTCCACTTAGACTTAAACTTTGTACAAGGAGATAAGAATGGATCAATTTGCATTCTTCTTATGATAACAGCCAGATGTGCCAGTACCATTTGTTGAAAATGCAGCCATTTTTCCATTGGATGGTTTTAGCTCCCTTGTCAAAGATCAAGTGACCATAGGTGTGTGAATTCATTTCTGAGTCTTCAATTCTATTCCATTGATCTATCTGTCTATCGCTGTACCAGTACCATCCAGTTTTTATCACAATAGCTCTGTAGTACCACTTAATGTCAGGCATGGTGATTCCACCAGAGGTTCTTTTATTGTTGAGAATAGTTTTAACTATCCTAGGTTTTTTATTATTCCAGATTAATTTGCAAATTGCCCTTTCTATCTCAGTGAAGAATTGAGTTGGAATTTTGATGGGGATTGCATTGAATCGGTAGATTGCTTTTGGCAGGATAGCCATTTTTAATATATTAATCCTGCCAATCCATGAGCATGGGAGATCTTTCCATCTTCTGAGATCTTCTATTTCTTTCTTCAAGGACTTGAAGTTCTTGTCATACAGATCTTTCATTTCCTTAGTTAGAGTCACACCAAGGTATTTTATATTATTTGTGACTATTGTGAAGGTATTGTTTCCCTAATTTCATTCTCAGCCCTTTTATACTTTCTGTAGAGAAAGGCCATTGATTTGTTTGAGTTAATTTTATATCCAGCTACTGCACTGAAGCTGTTTATCGGGTTTAGGAGTTCTCTGGTGGAATTTTTTTTGGGTCCTGAATATATACTATCATATCATCTGCAAACGGTGATATTTTAACTTCTTCCTTTCCAATTTGTATCCCCTTGATCTCCTTTTGTTGTCAAATTGCTCTGGCTAGGACTTCAAGTACTATATTGAATAGGTAGGGAGAAAGTGGGCAGCCTTGTCTAGTCCCTGATTTTAATGGGATTGATTCAAGTTTCTCCCCATTCACTTTGATGTTGGCTAGTGATTTGCTGTATATTGCTTTTATTATGTTTAGGTATGGGCCTTGATTTCCTGATCTTTCCAAGACTTTTATCATGAAAGGGTGTTGGATATTGTCAAATGCTTTCTCATCATCTAATGAGATGATCATGTGGTTTTTATCTTTGAGTTTGTTTATATAGTGGATTACATTGATGGATTTCCGTATATTAAACCATCCCTGCATTCCTGGGATGAAGCCTACTTGGTCATGATGGATGATTCTTTTGATGTGTTCTTGGACGAGGTTTGCAAGGATTTTATTGAGTATTTTTGCATCAATAATCATGAGGGAAATTGGTCAGAAGTTCTCTTTCTTTTTTGGATCTTTGTATGGTTTAGGTATCAGAGTAATTGTGGCTTCATAGGATGAATTGGATAGAGTACCTTCTTTTTCTATTTTGTGGAAGAGTTTGAGAAGAGTTGGAATTAGGACTTCTTTGAAGGTCTGATAGAACTCTGCACTAAACCCATCTGATCCTGTACTTTTTTGGTTGGGAGACTATTGATGACTGCTTCTATTTCTTTAGGGGGAATGGGACTGTTTAGATTGTTAATCTGACCGTGGCTTAACTTTGGTACTTGGTATCTGTCTAGGAAGTTGTCCATTTCATCCAGGTTTTTTAAGTGGAGTATAGCCTTTTGTAGTAGGATCTGATGATGTTTTGGATTTCCTCTGGTTCAGTTGTTATGTCTCCTTTTTCATTTCTGATTTTGTTAATTAAGATAGTGACCCTGTGCCCTCTAGTGAGTCTGGCTAAGGGTTTATCTATCTCGTTGATTTTCTCAAAAAACCAGCTCCTGGTTTGGTTGATTCTTTGAAGAGTTCTTTTTGTTTCTACTTGGTTGATTTCAGCCCTGAGTTTGATTATTTCCTGCTGTCTACTCCTCTTGGGTGAATTTGCTTTCTTTAGTTCTAGAGCTTCTAGGTGTGCTGTTAAAGTTGGGATTCTGTTCTTGGGGCTTTCTTCTTTTAGGATTGTTGAAGGATTACTTTTTAGTTTTTTCTAGGGTTTAGTTTCCATCCTTGTTTTGGTGGTTTCCCTTTATTATCCTTTGAAGGGCGGGATTCGTGGAAAGATACTGTATGAGTTTGGTTTTATCATGGAATACTTTGATTTCTACATCTATGGTAATTGAGAGTTTTGCTGGATATATTAACCTGGGTTGGCATTTGTGTTCTCTTAGGCTCTGTATACCATCTGTCCAGGATCTTCTGGCTTTCATAGTCTCAGGTGATATGTCTGATGTAATTCTAATAGGCCTGCCTTTATATGTTACTTGACCGTTTTCCCTTACTGCATTTAATATTCTATCTTTATTTCATGCATTTGTTGTTTTGATTATTATGTGTTGGGAGGAATTTCTTTTCTGGTCCAGTCTATTTTGGAGTTCTGTAGGCTTCTCATATGTTCATGGGCATCTCTTACTTTAGGTTTGGGAAGTTTTCTTCTATTATTTTGTTGAAGACATTTGCTGGCCCATTAGGTTGAAAATCTTCTTTTTATCTACTCCTATTATCTGTCTTCTCATTGTGTCCTGGATTTCCTGGATGTTTTGAGTTAGGATCTTTTTGCATTTTGCATTTTCTTTGATTGTTGTGCCCATGTTCTCTATGGAATCTTCTGCACCTGAGATTCTCTTTTCCATCTCTTGTATTTTGTTGCTGATGCTCACATCTATGGTTCCTGATTTCTTTCCTAGTGTTTCTATCTCCAAAGTTGTCTCACTTTGGGTTTTCTTTATTGTTTCTATTTCCCTTTTTAGGTCCTGGATGGTTTTGTTCAATTCCATTACCTGGTTGGTTGTGTTTTCCTGTAGTTCTTTAAGGGATTTTTGTGTTTCCTTAAGGACTTTTACCTCTTTAGCAGTGTTCTCTTGCATTTCTTTAAGTGAGTTATTAATGTCCTTCTTAATGTCCTCTATCAGCACCATGAGATATGATTTTAAATCTGAGTCTTTCTTTTACAGTGTGTTGGGGTATCCAGGACTGGCTGAAGTTGGAGTGCTGGGTTCTGATGAAGGTGAGTGGTTTTGGTTTCTGTTATTAAGATTCTTATGTTTGCCTTTCCCCATCTGGTAATCTCTGGAGTTGATTGTTATAGTTGTCTCTGATTGGAGCTTGTTCCTCCTGTGATTCTCTTGGCCTCTGTCAGCAGTCCTGGGAGCCCAGCTCTCTCCTGAATCTCAGTGGTCAGAGTAGTCTCTGCAGGTGAGCTGACCTGCACAGACTGGTCTTTGTCGACCTGGAACCCAAGATGGCTCTCTCACAAGTTCTGGCACGGAAAGCCCTCCCAGGTGGAGACCTCTCCACACGAAGGGAGGGTGCCCAGATATCTAGAGCCCAAAGCTGGGTCTGTCCCAGCAGCTGTGCTGCTCAGCAGTTTGCTCACTCACCCTTTGCAGTCTGTTAGCTGACCTGCGCAGACTGGTCTCTGTCGATCCTAGGCTTTCTTTATACTTATATAAGTGCTATCAGCTGATCAGATATCAGATATCAGCTATATATCTCTCAATTACTGCTCCAGCATCCTCCTGTTCCTCCAGAGATTACCTTCCTCCTTCATGATGATAATGGACTAAGCTTCTGAAACTATAAGCAAGCCTCAAATTAAATGATTTCTTTCAAAAAAGTTTTCTTGCTCATAGTATCTCTGTCCAGCAATAGAATAGTGACCAAATCAGAGAGAATGAGAAATAAAGAAAAGGAAGGGAAGGAAAAAAATAAAAAGGGAATGGGGAATAGAATAGAAGATAATCTCAATATTAAAATCATTTTCACTTCATTTATATAAAACATAAAAAGAGATTACTAGCCCTTAGCATTGAAATTCAAGAGCAAAGATTATTGGAAAGTGTTTTAAACTCTGGAAGGGGCAATGTGGGGTGGGGTTGGGAAAGCATTGGTTTTTTTTCACTCTTCTAGCTCTGGATTTGAGTGGGTGTTAGTTAACTGGTTGTTTCCTCTCCTGACCATTCAGTGAGTATCTGGATATTTTCCTCTATAATAAACCCCCAATTCAATGCATATATCTGAAGGTTAACAATAAAATTAACATAACAAGTTTCTTGCTAGCATTTGATTTTTAAAACTTTTCTCACTCACTTTAGGCCACAGCTCCCTGAGCATCTTGGCCCATGTCAGCTACAAGAGTAATTATAGCCATAGTCTTCACTGAGAGAGAAACATTAGAACTGGTACCCAGAAGCATTTTGGATGCTGTTTTGTTTTGTTGTTTTATTTTGATATCCCTGGGTGTTTTGTGGTAGCCAACACTGAAAAGCACTTCAATGAGGTCTACAAGTCTCCCTCATCTTCAGTTAAAAGCACAGGCTGTTTTTAACATTAGTACATTCATTTGTATTCATTAACATAAACCACATACAAGGTAAAAATATGTATTCTCATTCTCATTTCCATAAACATTTCTATAAGCTGAATTTTTTAAAGAGATATGATTGATTTCTGAGTAAAACAAGTTTTTGTGTTTAAAAGAAATTTTCTTTATAAATCATTACATATAAAACTTGAATTTCAGCCATATTTAGGATATAGAATTTTGTTATCTCAACAAGGATTTCATTGGAATTCATGACAAAATAGTTAAAAAATTAAAACTCAGGATACAATAATTTTGGTAACTTTGTAGCTATTATTGTCTCCTTGCTCTTGTGGAAACAAAAAGAATCTCACTCAGTTTACACAAGCTTTAAAAATTAAGCATTGTATATATCATAATATTATTATCATGGTATGTGGAATTATAAGTTGTCCCTTAAGATTTCTGACAATCCAGTGAGCATGCACTGTCTTAACCTAGGGACAAGGATGACTGATTCATGTTGTCCTTAGGTTCACAGAGAGTTAACTTTAAGAGAGATCAGATGAGCTTTTAAATCTTTAGTATTTTTTTTTTCAGTTGGTACCAAGTATCCAAGAGATGAATCTGTCTGGACAGAGTGAGAGTCAGCACTCATTTCATAAACTGCCAACAGAATGGCTAGACTAGCAAATATTCAGAGTGGTACCCAGCTGATAACCACCAAAAGGCAGTGTACCTCAGTCCCAGCAGACAATTGGACATCAGCCTGTGTGCCTTGAGCAGAGAATCTTACTGTGCCATTCCCAGACTTATAAAGAGTTATAAAAATGAGTGGGTAAAGGAGTCTTGTTTCAAACTGTTAAATTATGGCAATGTGTTATACTGCAATAAAAAGCTAACAAATTCCACTGCCTAGGAGTGGAACATGACTGTCATAAATAACTAAAAATGAGGACTGACCTGGGAACTGAGCAGGAGTAAGTTGGTTTTTTGGAGAAGAATGATGAGTACTATACTGGGAAAAGCTTATGTTGCTCACTTTTAATGGAAGTGTGAACACTGAGAATGTCATTGACACTGTTGTAAAGTAGAGCAAAAGAGCTGGATGCTTGATGCTTAGTGTGGGGTAGTAGAAACTGCTAAGTTGTGTGTGTGTGTGTGTGTGTGTGTGTGTGTGTGTGTGTGTGTGAAGGCAGAACTTATGTAATTGATAAATATGGATACTGTGAATATAGACCTAAAGAAATATTCAAGCAAAATGAAGTAGAGTCAAGATCTAATTTCGTTGTTTTTGCTACTTATAATAAAATGCAATGTGATAAGCATAAATGAGGACAAGGAGAGAGAAACAGGAGGTTATTTAAGAAGAGATTTTCTGGAGGTATGCTTCATACTCTCATGCTAGGAGAAAGGCTTGTGACTTGATTCTACTGTCCTGTGACATTACCTGGAAAGATCACAAGTTTATAATATTCATCCACAGGAGACTAAGGGTGTGTCCAGCAGAGCCTTTCAATCAAATCTCTTTTAGGAAGCTTTCAAGAACTGTCTCTAAACTGAAAACCAGAACCAAGGTTGAAAAGTTATTTTAGAAATCTGTAGATATGGAATTTGTATAGCAGAATGAGTTCCCCATAACATCCACAGAAGCTCCTTAAAATTAGGTCAGTAGAAATACTTCCATTATAGATAAGGCTCAAAAGACTACAAAACTAAAGTTCTTGACACCCTAAAATTCTATTGGAAGCACACAAATGTTCTTAACTGAAAAAGCTGTAATGTTTCATGATTAACAGGAAAACTCTGCAATCCTGAGAGTACAACAAGGTCGCCAGAGGACAGAGCAAAGAGCCACAAAGGTTTACTTTCTGACCCAGAGGTTGAGTCAAAGGACTTTATTTGCATTCTATCCATGTGGACTCCAAAATCACTTTATATTACTAACTCTTTTCATTGTCTTTTAACCACTTTTGTATAGGAAAGCCTATAACATTCTTATGTTCATTCCATGCATATAAGTTGGAATTGTTGGAAACAGAAGATAATATCTGTCTTCTGATTATCATTCTGTGAGACCCTTAGTCATCTTGGAAGATGGAGGGGAAGAAATAAAACACAACGAAAATGGAGCCTCCTGTAGGTTATCACACAGAGTAAGCTAGAAGTGTGTGGGGCTTTGAATATATTTGGCCCATAGGGAGTGTTACTATTAGGAGGAGTGACCTTTTGGAAGAGGTGTGGTCCTGTTGGAGGAAGTGCATCACTGTGAGATGGGTTTTGAGAGTTCCTAGTGCCACTCCTAGTCTCTTCTGGCTACAGTGGGATCAAGATGAATAACAGTCAGGTCCTTCTTTAACACCATATCTGCCTGGATGCTGTCATGCTTTCTGCCACAATGAGAATGGACTAAACATCTGAAACTCTAAATTACACCCAATTAAATATTGTCCTTTACAAAAGAGTTGCCTTGATCATGGTGTCTCTTCACAACAATTCTCAAACTAATATAGGGTGCTCACTGAGAATTAAAAATTTTAAAGAGAAAATGTCCAAGAAATGTCTTTATTATAAGTATCTGCCTCAAGGATGTTGCCAATAAAAACTACAACCTACAGATTGGGAAAAGATCTTCACAAAAGCTACATCCAAAAAGAGGGCTAAAATCCAAAGTATATAAAGAATTCAAGGAGTTAGACTCAAAAAAAAATAATAACCCAATTAAAAAATGGGGTACAGAGCTAAACAGAGAATTCTCAACAGAGGAATTTGAATGACTGGAAGAGTTAGAGAAATGACTAAAGGAGATTGAGGGGATGGCAACCCCATAGGAAGACCAATAGCATCAACTAATCTAGATCCCTGCCTGTTGCCAGAGAGTAAGCTACTAACCAAAGAGAAAATATGGGCTTGTCTGTGGCCCCTGACACATAAGTAGCAGAGGACTGCCTGTCTTATCCCACTGGGAGAGGATTGCCTTATCTGGTAGTCTTCATGCCCCAGGGAAGAAGAATATGGAGGTGGGGAGGTGAGAATGAGGGTAAGGTGTTTTTTGGGGGGGAGGGCTTTGGGAGACCATCCTCTCAGAGGTTAAGGGGAGGGGGAGAAAAACTCCTGGAGGGCAGACCAAGAAGGAGGACCATATTTGGAATGCAAATAAACAAAACCACTTTAAAAAGAGTACCTGTAATGCAAGATATTTTATTCTTTGAAAACATATTTGAAAGAGGAATCCTTCAAAAAAAAAAAAAAAATGAAAATGTGCTTGGAAATCTCACAGGTTTCACCTGTAGCGAATTTGAAGGTTCTACACCAGAGATGCAAAGATCTGTCCTCAGTGGTAATTTTGGGGCTGGCACCTTGGTTGGCAATCTTTACCAAGAGCTTTGTAATATTGCTGAAATAATAGGCTCCCTCTCCTCTCTGGCAACGGATGTGCTAATGGCTTGATGTTTGTAGTTTTTCCTGTTTTGTGGATTTATGGTAAGTGTTTAATCAGTACAGTGTATATGACAGAATTTTAAAACACAAATGAGGATAGAGCTTTCTCTCTAATAATCCTTTAACTGCAATGGATGTCATTTCCTCAAGGATTTTCTTGTAACAAATATTCAACACTAATCAGGACATTTTTTTCTTTGTTTAACAAAATCTAAACTAGTATGCTTTTAAATCTCTAGATGTGTGCCACATTTTCTTTGGCACATGATCTCGTGCTATAACTGATAATAGTGTCTCAGGGACCAATGAAGAAGGAATTTCCCAGCCTTACTATTGACTGTAGAGTTTTCCTGAATTTGCTGTACTCCACTGATATTTAAATGGTCATTCTATGATTGACATCTCCAAAATTCCAGGGCTTCCTACTGCAACAGGACTTCACTTTTACCAATAGCCTCTTCTGGGCTCTTTAAGGTGCCTATCCTCCACTCTGCAGGACTCTTTTAACCCTAGGGCATCCACTGGTACTGACTCTGCACTATCATCAGTTGCCTCCCCTGGCTTCTTACCGTGCCAAGCCCCAGATGCTCTCCATGACCCCTTTATGCCTTCAAAACCAGTGCCACCTGGGTAACTCTTACATATCAAGTTCAGCTGCCAACATTGAGGCACATCCTTGGCAACCCCTGGAACATAGCTTCTATGTGCTGACTCTCAGAAAACATTTCCCAGAATATTTCACTTTGGTGATTGCCTGTCTCTTCTTAATCACTGCTACTTTCTTAGCTCCAGCTAATCAGAACGATGGATTCTTAATTCAAAATATTCAAAAGTTCCAGTAGAGTTGTGTTGTTTTTTTTTTCTCAAACTTCCCTCTAAAACTTTACATGCCAGGACTCTATCCTCTGCATTTCTCTGAACATTATTATATTTGAGCTCCCACAGAACAGCTCAGAAAACTGAACGCTCAACAGTGTAAAGTAGCTTTTTTTCATCTGATGTAATTTTCTCCAGGGCTTACTGCCTAAGTTTGCTAATCTAGACCTAGTCCTGGAATCTTCTAGCATCTGTACATTCTTATCTAGGCCTATAATGTTTTTAGCCTCTGAGGTTTACTGCTGAATAAACTCACTCTTTCTAATTCTTTCTGATCTCTTGCTGGACAGCTAAACTCAGCTGTTCTGTCTCTAACTCCTCTTCAAGCTGACTGATTCAATCTGGATTCTCTCTCTTGGAATCTCCTGAATTGAGCTGCTTAACCTCATACTAACTTTGACATTATGATCTAGTCTATCTCCTCATTCTCTGTCTCATTCTGTCTTTACCTGTGTCTAGCTTTCTCTCTCTCTCTTTCTCTTTCTCTCTCTCTCTCTCTCTCTCTCTCTCTCTCTCTCTCTCTGATTTGTCACTTTGACATCTGATAAGATGTCACTTTCAAACATATGTGCTTCCTTCTACAAACTAACTTTACCTTCATTGTTTGAGATTAAAGACGTCTACTAAGGCTGAAGCACACCAAAACTAAAAAACAGGCTCTTCTTTTTCAGTAAATAACACAATCTAGAGGTTCAGAGTGTGATAAAACATACTACAACACAATGACTTTTGTCCCGAAGTTCCAAAGTCCTTCTGCAACCTTCTCCAAAACAATACAGTCAGGTCTGTCACAGCCATACTCCACTCATGGTACAAATTTGTCTTAGAGTTATTATTGATATGATGAAAAGCCATGGCCAAATCAACTTTGTGAGGAAAGAGTTTGTTTCTCTCGTAGTTCCATGTAACAGTTGTTCATAAAAGCAGTGAGGGTAGGAACTCAAGCAGGTCAGGAATCTAAAAGCATAATTTGATGCAGAGGTCATGGAGGGAGGAGTACTATTCAGTGACTCATGGCTTGATTAGCCTGATTTCTTATAGAACCTAGGATCACCAACCCAGGGGTGGCCCCACCTACAATAGACTGGGCCTCCCACTTCAATCACTAATTAAGAAAATGCCCTATGGGTTTGTCTGCAGCCTGATCTTATGAAGGCATTTTCTCAATTTAAGTTCTCTCATCTCATATGACTATCGTTTGTGTCAAGTTGATATAAAGCTAGCCAGCACACTGAGTTTTAACCAAAACACTCAATAATGGGCCCTATAATTAATGAGAATTCAGCTTTTAAACACATCAAATCATGCTGAGCATTTCAGGTCATCACATTAAGCACCCTAATAATTCCCTAAGCTTTCCCTCAAAGTCTAGGAGTTCTTCCTTAAAGGCTTTCTTACTTAGAAAAGACTAAATCGGTTGGTTAAAAGGAAGAAAATGGTAAGAGAAGGGAAAAATAATTAAAGGTGATCTACATTAATTTTGAAATAGAAACTTTGCCTGGTAAAATTCAAAGCAAATGTGAGAACTTTTTATTGGAAAAGATCTGACAGTAACACTCACATTAACATTTACTAGTACATATAACTCATTTTAGTAATAAGGAAACTGAAACAAAGTTTATGTAACCTACCTGTGATCACCACAGTGTCACATCTCTAAAAGGTGATGAGATGACTCTAGACTTCAGGCACTTAGGTTATAGCTCTCAGCACAACTTGAACTGTATTGTAATGGACTGTTTATGTTTTCCTATTTGTGTCAGCATTGAAAAGCCATCTTCCTTCTATTCCTCTCTATTATGTCAGTCAGTAAATTAACACTGTTAATTTTTTGCTGCTTCCAACCCTCATCCCATCTCTTCACCTATAAACTCACACCAATTGATCAAAGGCTCCAGCTATTTCCTCAGTGAATTTAACCTAAAGTAGAAAAAACATTATTCTTAAGACATGGGTAATAGCACTGAAGTGAGAAAATAATTGCTGAGTATTGTCAAAGACTACCAGATGCTGACCAGAAACCAAAATTCTTGCCAAAGAAGAGAAAACTGAAGGTGACCTGTTAAAGGAAATACAGAGGGTGGTGTATCATAACCCAGGAATAACAACTAGTCAGGGGTAGTAGTCATAGTGAGAGCTCAAACAGGTCCCGTCTTGATGCTCTCTCCTCCTTTGAACACAAGTCCACTTACACATCCTAGAATTGAGAAACTATCCAGAAGTTCTGACACTAAACATTTCCTACAAATTTTCTTTCCTTTAAGAAACAGTGTGCTTACCCAAGAAACAATAGCAACATATGTTAAGGATCTATTTTCTTTTAACTGACCTCAATTTCTTGAAAGATTTCTCCTGAGATAGTTATTAGAAACTGAATTTGAAATGTATTCAAAATCGCTTACCTCTGTCTCATCTAGGTAGCAATGCCTATGTTAGCTGAACAGAGTGGCCATTCAATTCTAACACAAATAAATTCTTGGTTTATTCCACCTCACACCAGTAAGAATGGCTAAGATCAAAAAATCAGGTGACAGCAGATGCTGGCGTGGATGTGGAGAAAGGGGAACACTCCTCCACTGCTGGTGGGAATGCAAGCTTGTTCAACCACTCTGGAAATCAGTCTGGCGGTACCTCAGAAAATTGGACATAGTACTACCGGAAGATCCAGCAATACCTCTACTTNTGGGAGGAGAGGCCCCTTGGTCATACAGACTCTATATGCCCCAGAACAGGGGAATGCCAGGGCCATTACGTGGGAGGGGGTGGGTAGGGGAGCAGGGCGGGGACGCGGGAGGGTAAGGGAAAATTTCTGGATAACATGTGAAATGTAAATGAAGAAAATATCTAATAAAGAGAGGAAAGAAAAAAAAAATTCTTGGTTTAAATAAGTGGACCATGAAGTGTGTAGCATATAATTTTGTTTCTTGTGAGATCCTATTAAGACATTTAAAAACATATTTTATTCATCTAGGTCATTTCTCATTTGAAAATTTATTTCATTTTTATGAGAAATGTTGCATGTTTTCTGCAACATTCAATATTTCAGACTTCTATATATGGGCACTTATTTAGTATCAAAATTGAGAAGAGAGATAGAAAGTTAATGACATTCTTCAGTGGACCTTGTTTATATCAAAGGCTCAGGAGAATCACCCAAATACAACTGGAAAATGGAAAAAAGTCATATATATATATATATATATATATATATATATATATATATATATATATATATATGCACACACATTCCAAAGAATATAATTTTCTTGCAGTGAAAATCTTAAATTGGTAGTTTTTAAGAAAACAACAAAAACATGATTCTGAACAACTCAGGTCAACATTCTACTATAATCCTTTAAACTTAGTCATCTACCTGCATTGTTTATGTTTTGAGTCACAGGATAATTTATATCTATTTTACTATAATTTCTAAATATTCAAAGTATATCTTAGTTTCTTAAAGTTTTTGTTACTGATCAAGTTCTTGTCCACATTATATTGTCTATACTGGGCAAGCTATAAATCAGAATACATAAGTTGAAAGTTATGTATTATTTTAATTACATTTATCTATTTTAATGGACATTCTTCTAGAAATTGAACACATAAATTGAACAAATAAATATTAGAAGAAGAATTGGTTAATGGTCTTGTTTTACCATTCTAGAAGAGGATTACACAAAAAATTCTAGAATATTACATGCCCATTCTACAATCACCTGTTTGTTCCCCTTGTACTGTGGACACAAGCATTCCTGGTTGCTATTCTTCCTTCCTCCACAAATTTCAGGCACTGATCTTTATATCCCAGCCATGCTACTGAGTGCACACAAAACACTTGCTATGCACTCTATGCCACCTTGTCATGGCACCTCTTGCATCTGCATCCCAGATGGGTGCTGTAATGGTTCTTGTCTTGTTTTCTCTGTTTGTTTATTACAGGACTGCTTACTCCAAGTAAGATGTTGATAATATGGCTGCAAATCCTTGATGATTTGTATACAGGGTAAATCAGGGTCCTTTCTAGGGGTTCTTAATCTCACTTATAATATAATTTAAAAATAGACTCAAGTGGACGTCCAAGATGCAACATGAGCAAGCAAGCTGTAAATCCCAGCAGCTGCCCAGATGAGGAGAATAGAGGAAAGAAAGTGAAAAACATTCTGTTTGAGTGGATATGCAACACATGATGGAGATTTGTACCTTAAAAACAAAACAAAACAAAACAAAACAAAACAAAACAAAACAAAACAAAACAAGGAATTTGAAAGTATCAGAAAAAGGACATTTCTAAGATCTGGTGCAAATCAGAAAGAAATAGGCAGACAAAAGAAAAAGAGAAGGTTGTGTCTTTCTGACTCCAGCCTCAGAAAGACAGGCAGGGTCAACAGCACCTGATACTTGCTTAAGGACTATACTGGGGTAAAAGGGATTCTTGGAAGAAGTATAGTATCTCTTTAAAGGTAAATATATTTACCCAATCATATGATAAGGGTTTTAGGTGAATCCATTTTCTAGGGCCAGTCTGTCGGCAAAATTTGGTCCAACCCAACTGGAATATTTTGTCTCTATCTAGCCAGAAATTTTAGTTTTGATCAAAAGTTTTTCTTTAGTGACCTTTACTGCTGTTATAATGTATCCTACAAAGGGGCAAAGGCAGACACATATCCGCATATTGAAAGACTATGAACTGAGTTGTTTACTCTATTATTCTTCTCATGTCATTCCAGAGAGCCTCCCTCTAGTCTGGGGAGAGGTGAAGTGAGATGTCTTCATCATTTCTTGTGATCATCTGTGGCATATTACAGCTAAAATTCCTGAGAACTTAGACTTTTGAAAAACAAGGGATCTCATTTTTTATAACTACAAATAATTTATTTTTAAAAATGATTTTGTGCTGTATTTTTCTTCCAAAAAAAAGTACAAAAGGTACAATAAAACCAGAGGTAAAAAATCTTGGTATGTATTTCCAATACATACTCTGGTGTTTGCTCTCCTTTAGAGTACTATACACATGTCCTGCTGAGCCTTGCAGAATGGTTTTATATGTGTACTGATTTTCTAGCTGCCTCTGTTTTCTATGCAAATAACAACAACAGGAGGCAACTTTACTTTTCTATGAAAGAGCTGATTTTTAATATTCTGTTCATGACATTAGTGGCTCCCCTTTTGGGAAGAAATATGGATGTCATGCCACACACTGAACCATTTCAATAAACAGTCTCTACTCTCCCACACCTCCAGCCTGCTGCCTCTCATGGCACTGCAAAATAATTATGTAATAAGAGTATGTTCAATACTGTATGAGTTTCCAAAGCATACAATGAACTCTAAAATACTACTGATAGGTTCCCTAACTCGCCACCAGTGGAGAACTGAGCTCGCTTATAGGATGAGATCCAATTTAAGCTCTTGGTCTGAGTAGGGTCAGTCATGTGCACTGTTCAATAGCAACAGTATTACAGTAATTGACTCTTATATTGAGAACAGAGTAGATGTCAATGGTATGATGCAGCCGAATAGCATGTTAATGAGTCATTGACACTGTCTCAAGCTTGTGCTAGAGGACAGGGCCTGGCTTTTCTTTTTTCTTTTTTTTTCTTTTTTTTTTTTTTTTTCAGCATTTTTTTAATTAGATATTTTCTTAATTTACATTTCAATTGCTATCCCGAAAGTCCCCTCCCCCCTCCCCGCTCCCTGCTCCCCTGCCCACCCACTCCCCCTTCTTGGCCCTGGTGTTCCCCTGTATTGGGGCATATAAAGATTGCAGTACCAAGGGGCCTCTCCTCCCAATGATGGCCGAATAGGCCATCTTCTGCTACATATGGAGCTAGAGACAGGAGTTCTGGGGGTTCTGGTTAGTTCATATTGTTGTTCCTCTTCTAGGGTTGCAGATCCCTTCAGCTCCTGGGGTTCTATCTCTAGCTTCTCCAATGTGGGCCCCATGCTCCCTATTATGGATGACTGTGAGCATCCACTTCTGTGGGAGTCAGCTAGATCAGGGTCCCTTCAGTAAACACTTGCTGTCCTATGCAATAGTGACTGAGTTTAGTGACTGATTATGGGATGGATCCCCCAGTGGGTTAGTCTCTGTATGGTCCATCCTTTCATCTTAGCTCTAAACTTTGTCTCTGTAACTCCTTTCATGGGTATTTTGTTTCCTATTCAAAGGAGGAATGAAGTATCCACGCGCTGGTCTTCCTTCTTGATTTTCTTGTGTTTTGCAGATCATATCTTGGGTATTCTAAGTTTCTGAGCTAATATCCATTTATCAGTGAGCACATGTCCAATGACTTCTTTTGTGATTGGGTTATGTCACTAAGGATTATGTCCTCCAGATTCATCCATCTGCCCAAGAATTTCATAAATTCATTTTTTATAATAGCAGAATAGTACTCCATTGTGTAATTGTACCACATTGTGTAAATGTACCACATTTTCTGTATCCATTCCTTTGTTGAGGGACATCTGGGTTCTTTCCAACTTCTGGCTATTATAAATAAGGCTGCTATGAACATAGTGGAATATGTGTCCTTTTTACCAGTTGGAACATCTTCTGGGATGCCCAGGAGAGGTATTGCAGGATCTTTCCGTAGTACTATGTCCAATTTTCTGAGAAAACGCCATACTGACTTCCAGAGTGGTTGTACAAGCTTGCAATCCCACCAGCAATGGAGGAATGTTCCTCTTTCTCCACATCCTCGCCAGCATCTGTTGTCACCTGAATTTTTGATCTTAGCCATTCTGACTTGTGTGAGGTGGAATCTCAGTGTTGTTTGATTTGCATTTCCCTGATGATTAAGGATGTTGAACATTTTTTCAGATGTTTCTCAGCCATTCAGGATTCCTCAGTTGAGAGTTCTTTGTTTAGCTCTGTATCCCATTTTTTAATGGGGTTATTCATTTTTCTGGAGTCCAGCTTCTTGAGCTCTTTGTAGATGTTGGATATTAATCCCCTATCAGATTTAGGATTGGTAAAAATCCTTTCCCAATCTGTTGGTGGCCTTTTTGTTTTGCGGACTGTGTCTTTTGCCTTACAGAAGCTTTGCAATTTCATAAGGTCCCATTTATCAATTCTTGATCTGACCGAACAGGCCATTGCTGTTCTGTTTAGGAATCTTTCCCCTATGCCCACACCTTTGAGGGTTTTCTCCACTTTCTCCTCTATAAATTTCAGTGTCTCTGGTTTTATGTGGAGGTCTTTGATCCACTTAGACTTAAGCTTTGTACAAGGGGATAAGAATGGGTCAATTCCCATTCTTCTACATGATAACCGCCAGTTATGCCAGCACCATTTGTTGAAAATGCTGTCCTTATTCCACTGGATGATTTTAGCTCCCTTGACTTTTCTACAAGAGCTGCATTAAATGGAAAGACTGTATACTGAGTCTATGAGGCACAGATCTCATGTGAGATTGACCTTGTCTTATTTAAGCTGAAAGGTTTTACATTTTAGAACAGATGGACTCCAAAACTTTAGCAAAACTTTTATCTGATTAGAAAAAATATATATTAAAAGAGTTGATATGTATAAAGTTAAAATGTACTTTAAACATAATGACATCATAGAAAAAATAATTTTTTATTTATTTATTTGGGGGTTTTTTTCAAGACAGTTTTTCTCTGTGTAGCCTTGACTGTCTTAGAACTCACTTTGTAGACCAGGCTGGCCTCAAACTCAGAAATCTGCCTGCCTCTGCCTCCCAAGTGCGAGGATTAAAGGCATGTGCCACCACCACCTGGGGAAAGAATGATTTTAAGCTTCATGAATGGGGTGATGTCCAAGTACTCATATCTACATGGAGAGATTGAGAGTCTTTACAGAAGTAATCATCTATGATCAATCTTAGAAGATTCCTAGGGTTGAAATACCAGATGAAAACAAAAAATGCATTAAAATTCAATAAATAGAGAATAACATGAGTAACATACAAAGGATGAGGTGCATTAGGTAAAAGGCTTAGCACAGGAGGCTTGGGTCTTTTAAGACTAGGTATTTTAAAAATAAAAGCTCATCTGTAAATAGGACTGGTATGAGATACTAATGAACCCTAAATATTTATGTAAGAAGGACTTCTAAAGTTATCAGTAGTAAGAAGTTCCAGATGTACTTAGTACCCAGGTAATTAATAAGCTGTCATATATAAACACAAACTCTTTTTCTTCCTTAACCTCATTTCGCAGGGTATGCCTTTTTTGTAGATTTCAAACTTTGGTTCTTGAATGTATCTCACCAGTGTATCGTATGCACACACAAATGTAGTCTCTGTTCAGGCTGATTTATTTGTGGATGTTTTGCTAACACTATTTGTTTCCACCAAGAATTTTCCAATTTTAGGATCGCATAAAAGCATTACACAGAAACTTTACTTCACACTTTGAATTAGACTTCATATAAGGAATGAAGCTCTAGTGATATTACACGGGTACAGTGAGCCACAAATCTAAAAGACTGTGAAAACTATGTAAACTCTATTAGCCTGCTAGTGTCAGGCTAATAGAGTAAAGGATTTATTGGATCCAAATGCTCAATAAAATGCATGGGTCACTACTAGGAAGTGGGGTATGTTGTGGGTGGATTTTCCATCTTATATCAATTTCCTGACATGTAAGGACAACAATGTGTATAGACTTTTGGGTGTAGATCTGAATCTTTAGGACAGTCCACACGAGAGGGCTCAGAAACAAGACTAGAAGATTTTATCATTGCCCCAATTCTCCTAGTGATGTGGATAGGAAGAAGCTGGGGTTTAAGGGCAGACCAAAAAGATGGCAGAAATATGTATTTGGGTATTTGTAATTTTTGAGTCAACACATTAGTCAAATACTTTCCAGACACCTGGTTGTGTAAGGAATTTAATTTTCAAATTGGTGACTCCTTCTCAGTTTCTGCCCCGCAAACTTCTGAATTCCATTAAAAGTGCTTCCCTTATGCAAAATTGACTTTTTATACACAGACTATGTTGAATAAATTAAATATTTATTTGCTGAATTCCCCACACCCTCTTCTGTCTTTCTTTTATCAATTACTTTAAAGAATTCTGAGAACTAAGAAAAATAAAATATTGGATGTGGGGTAAAATTACCTACCATATCAGCAGATGAATAAATATATTGATATAAGTGAATTTGGAATGAAAAAAGATGTCCTTACTTTAAGAATGTGTTATGTTGGCATATGCAATAGTGTCTGGGTTTGGTGGCTGATTATGGGAGTGGGTGGGTAAGGGAGTAGGGCGGGGGGAGAGTATAGGGAACTTTCGAGTAAGCATTTGAAATGTAAATAAAGAAAATATCTAATAAAAAAAGAATAATAACATAAAAAAGGAATGTATTGTGTACAGTGCTGTTTTTATTGGGCTGGCTAGCTAGACATACTTTTATACACTATTTTTTGTCTTTCCTACTATTCAAAATAAGTATGTATTTTTTGTGTGTGTGTCCAGTAGCTACCTTGCCATAACTGGAGCACCTCTATATGGAGGTTTTGATGCTCAGTTCTCCTTTGAAGGGGAATGGGGAAGCTGTCAGGAGCAGCCATGTCTCATTGTTAAATGATCCTTAATAATGAAATCACATTAAATGTCACATTTTGTGGATTTCTGATGTTTCTGAAGACTAGCTATATAAACTATATCTGAACTGTTAAACCTTAACTACTCTTAGCCATTTCTATTTGAGTAAATTGAAAACACTTTATTTTTTTAATTTTAGATTATTTCTCTTATACATTTATTTTTTTCAATTTTTATTAGATCTTTTCTTAATTTACATTTCAATTGCTATCCCGAAAGTCCCCTCCCCCCTCCCCGCTCCCTGCTCCCCTGCCCACCCACTCCCCCTTCTTGGCCCTGGTGTTCCCCTGTATTGGGGCATATAAAGATTGCAGTACCAAGGGGCCTCTCTTCCCAATGATGGCTAACTAGGCCATCTTCTGCTGTATATAGAGCTAGAGACACGAGTTCTGGGGGTTCTGGTTAGTTCATATTGTTGTTCCTCTTCTAGGGTTGCAGATCCCTTCAGCTCCTGGGGTTCTATCTCTAGCTTCTCCAATGTGGGCCCCATGCTCCCTATTATGGATGACTGTGAGCATCCACTTCTGTGGGAGTCAGCTAGATCAGGGTCCCTTCAGTAAACACTTGCTGTCCTATGCAATAGTGTCTGAGTTTAGTGACTGATTATGGGATGGATCCCCAGTGGGTTAGTCTCCTCCATTGCTGGTGGGATTGCAAGCTTGTACAACCACTCTGGAAGTCAGTCTGGCGTTATCTCAGAAAATTGGACATAGTACTACCAGAGGATCCAGCAATACCTCTCCTGGGCATATACTCAGAAGATGTTCCAACTGGTAAAAAGGACACATGCTCCACTATGTTCATAGCAGCCTTACTTATAATAGCCAGAAGCTGCAAAGAACCCAGATGTCCCTCAACAGAAGAATGGATACAGAAAATGTGGTACATTTACACAATGGAATACTATTCTGCTATTAAAACAATGAATTTATGAAATTCTTAGGGAAATGGATGAATCTGGAAGACATAATTCTTAGTGAGGTAACCCAATCACAAAAGAAGTCATTGGATATGCGCTAACTGATAACTGGATATTAGCCCAGAAACTTAGAATACCCAAGATACAATCTGCAAAACACAAGAAAATCAAGAAGGAAGATCAGCGTGTGGATACTTCATTCCTCCTTTGAATAGGAAACAAAATACCCATGAAAGGAGTTACAGAGACAAAGTTTAGAGCTAAGATGAAAAAATAAGTATGTATTAAAGTCAATTTGGCCCCAGTCCAAACATAAATATGGAGGTCAGGGTTCTATCCATATTCAAACTAAAATTGAGATGTTATTTTAGATTCTCTACTTCAAAGCAGAATTTAGTGTTAAATTGCCCTTACAGACATAAATACATTCAAGCTGAATTTTGACATGATTCTATAACATTTGGCAGATCCTAAGGCAGCTTTGGTCTTTTGTTGCCAAAAACTAAATTTCTTCTTTGACTGTGAATTATTTTCCTACTGTATGGACAATCCAGCAGACTAGCATCTCTCAATGTTGTGTTTTTCAAAAGTCCATGATATATTGTGAATTTGGTCAATACCATTGAATTTCTCATCCTGTTGAGTGACAGCACAAAATATTTCCTAATTTAATGCTTAAAGAACAGAAAATCACCCATCATAGGAAGGATGGAGACTGGCATTTAATCTCTTTCATGTCAATATTACCCTCAAGCATACACTAAATGCATAGAAGATAATACCCAGATTTTAGTTAAAGAAAGATATGGCCAAAATTTTTTAAAAGTCTGATCAAAAGACAGACATGTCAGAGTTCATAGCTATCAGCTAGAAAACTAGAGCTTGCTCATACTTGTCTTCAACATTCTAGAAGTGATTCTGTTTGAATCAGAATAGTGACCATTATGGTTTTTATATTTATTATTATCATCATTATTATTTTATTATTGGTTGTAGTGTGTTCGTGTGTGCGTGTGTGTGTGTGTATGTGTGTGTTTGTGTGTGTGTGCGTGTGTGTGTGTGTGTCTGTGTGTGTGTGTTGAATGTGTTTGGCACAGTGTACATATTGTGGAAATCAGAGACAAACTCAATGGAGTTGCTTTTCTCTTTCTACTTTTATTAGTCTCTTGGAATCAAACTCAAGTTTGTCAGGCTGAGACAGCAAGCACTTTACCAGTGGAAACACCTTGCAAATCACATTGGTCATGTGTCTCATGCTTAGTCACAACCCAAATGATTTTTCATTTAAAAACATTTCCATTTAAGGGTTCAATTTTTTTCTGAACAATTGGAAACTCAGAAAGAAATGCCTGGTGGCTCCTTATTGGAGTCCCTGTCAGAACCTGGATTAAATTGGCAGGCCTTGTTGTCACAAGCATCACTGAGTTCAGAAAAGCTCTGAGCAAACTTCATGGTTTGAAGTTAAATAAAGGGCCAGTAGAGAAACTCTAAGAGTACAGTTTTATATTTAACATGGAGTTTTCCATTGCTTTCCCCCACTCAGAGCATGTTTTGTGGGTCTTCCTGTCACTACTGAGAATATCTAAAGTAACATCCTTCTATATTCTATATTTTTGTAGACATTTTTCAGATTTAGGGTAAGGAGCTCACTTGTGCTGATGGAAATAACATTTCAGAAAATGAAGATCAGGATTGAGAAAATTCCCTACTATATCAAGTGGGCCCTAAATTAGACAAGTAGCCTTAGATAGAACAAATAAAACAAGGAAGACACTGAAACATAAACAACATTAAAACAGAGGTAGAGATGTATGGTAAGAACCACCAAAAAGTGAAAAGGGAAGATAAATATATCCCAATGAGCCTTTGGAAGGAGCCAGATTCTATCAACAGCTAGCTTGAATTTGGGGATTTTGACATCCAGAACTGTGTGTCTGTGTGTTACTGGTGATTCACACAGATGCAAGTTCATGTCCGTGTACCCATGCATAAGGAGGCCAGAGCAAAACTTCCAAGTTACCTATATCATCTCCTCCTGCCCACTCCCTTGAGACAGGGACTCCCACTGCACAAGAATGCTGTTTCAGCCCAAATCACTTCACCAATCTCTCAGGATGCACCTAACAATATCTGGATTACAAGCACAAATATCCACATTTGTTTTTTTATGTAGGTTCTAAAGGTTTGAACTCAGGATCTCATGCTTGAAGATAAGCCCTCTTGCCCATTGAGTAACCTCCCAATTCCCCATGAAGTAACTCTTCCTGATTGTAGTTAAATACACCTGCTTTCTTATTATATTTTTATTTCATATCTGTGTATTCCCTCTGCTTACTTTATATGTCTTTGTTTTTTGGGTTTTAGGCCATTGAGACATTCTGTCAGCACAGCTCATGCTAGCTTTCTTTTGCCTCAAATTAGTACTTTCTCTGTGTACAATTTCCAAATGATACCTATTTATGATATTCATAAAATATGATTTGTTCTGTACCTTTTACCTCTCCAGCCCAAGATATGGTATCATAATTTATGTTGTGGTATATATATTATATATCTTTAAATATAAGTTCCCAGAGTTGGTGATGACTGAATTATTTCATGCTTTCTGTAACATATATGCATGGATCATACATGAGTAAAAATATACATAAAATTTTCATTGAAGACTACCTGATTTCAGGATAATAATCATCTCCCAAAAACAAATATCAGGTTCTCTTATTTTCTTCACAAGGTAAACTCATACTATATATATCCTTAAAGGATTGCATATTCTAAATAATGCTATTAATTAAAACAACATTAAAAAGTATTTAAATTAAAACCTTGTCAAAGTGATCACCTTCCTCAGTTTGCCTTGTTAGATGCCAAATATCTTTTATTTTATTCTACTTATCCCTGAGAAAAACTTGTGATTGTAAGGGACTATGAGGGACTCTGAGACCATCCTGCCCACAATGTCACTGAGTCCACAGCCACTGTGTTTAACTTTCTTGGTAAAATTTAGTCCTTTTCTCAGACTAGCACAGTTGCTTCTCCATTGCTTCAGAGATACACTGAAGAAGAGAGCTCCTTGTTAATAGAAAGGAACCCAAATATATTATGTAAAACCTCAAGCTCAGACCACTAAAATGTAAACCCATCTACTGCAACTCAATGTTTTCACTCTCCTTTTCGTATAGAACCCCAAGGATGTTCAGCAGCCCAGAGTCCCCAGAATTTCTTTTCCTTGCATCCAGCACTTACATTGCACTTATTTTTCTCCATACTTAGAACATCTACCATAATCTATCCATACATAAAGGAACATATAATCAGTGATATAGGCATACATAGTAAAAGGATATGAATAAAATAGAATACTTTTTGGTAAAGAAGCAAAAGATTTAACTCATTTTAAATGGAGAGAGCCATGAGAAGAACACTTCAGTCTTAAAGTCCTATAGACACATGCTGCTTCTTTTAAGAATTACTCATAAAATAAAGACAAGATGATGGATAAAACTAATTTAAGGGTCTGGGCTTTAGGCTATGATTATAAAGGTAAATGATTCTAGGTTGAAAATAAAAATGTAGGTTTTATTAGAAGAGAATGGTCATAAAGAACATTTATATTAATATATGAGCATACCATTATCCCTTTCTAAAAATTATAAAAGAATAATAAAAAAAAGAAGTATATTGAATTTATCCTATGTTGTCTAAATTTTCAATGAATTTTTTTGTTTGTTTTAAAAGACCTGAATTTTTCAAAATAAGTAAACTGCTTTTGGACACAAATTGAAGCAATAAAAGCCCACTTAGTTTTGAAATGACTTTTATATTAACAATCTGTTAGTGTTATTTCCTGTCATTTTTGATGTTAAAGATGGGAGTCTGTTCTTGTGGCTGTCTTCCTTTAGTTGCAGACACTACTGCACACAACATCAGGATATTGCTGAAGGGACCCTGATATAGCTATCTCCTGGCAGGCTTTGACAGTCTCTGACAAATACAGAAGTGGATGCTCACAACCATCTATAGGGCAGAACACAGGGTCCCCAATGTAGGAGCTAGAAAGTACCCAAGAGCTGTAGGGGTCTGTGACCCTATAGATGGAACAACAATATGAACTAATCATAACCCCCAGAGCTCATGTCTCTAGCTGCATATGTATTAGAAAATGGCCTAGTTGGCCATTATTCGGGAGGAAAGACCCGTGGTCTAGCAATGTTTATATGCCCCAGTACAGGGGAATGCCAGGGCCAAATAGTGGGAGGGGGAGGGTAGTGGAGCAGGGCCGGGGGTGGGTATCGGGGACTTTTGGGAAAACACTTGAAATGTAAATGAAGAATTTCTCTAATAAAAAAAATCTGTTTTCTGATGGGACAAAAGCAATTCAATGTAATAAGTATTTTCTCTTTAAGGTCACAGGAGAAATTGTATCCTAGAATAAGTTTTATGCTGTGGCTTGGATCCTAAGTGTTCCCAAAGGCTATGTCCTAACACCTTGGTTGCCAGATAATGGTGCTCTTGGGAGACTCTACAACCTTGAAGAAGTGGGGAATAGTGGAATAAAGTGAGGTCTCTAGGGTTGTGCCCTTGGAGGTGATACTGCAACCTTAGCTTCTCTTTCTCTTTTGCTTCCATGCTGCTATGAAGTTCATCAGCAGCTTCTACCACATGTTTGCCACAATGTCAACCTCACCAGAGGTTCAAAGCAATACAGCCAACAAGTGAACCTGAAACTGTGGCCAAAACAGATATTTCCTCTTTTTAATGTTTTCCTTTTCTTTTGTTTTTCTTTCTTTCATTCATTCTTTTGGTAACAGAAATAAAAATATAACATAATATCCAAATTCTTTTTTTCCCCAAATACCTACAAAGAAATGCCTTATCTCTTTATCAAGTTTCTTTTGCATGTTTGAAGAGATTTTAGAACCTTGTTCCACAAACAGTGAGTGCATCAAAGATAGTTTGAGCGTTTACCATTTAATGCAGGAAATTCTGAAGCAGGGTTCCTGGTATCATCCTTTGAAAAAACTCTTGTGCCTAGAGCCAATCCTTTCTTCTCTACACATGTCTTTTTTTCCTACTCTGTGATCTGTGTCCCTTTCCATGCCTTGTAATCCTAGAAGAAATGAGCTTAAGGGGTTTGCAACCCCATAGGAAGAACAATGATATCAACTAACCAGATTCCCCTGCAGAGTTCCCAGGGACTAAACCACCAACCAAAGACTACACATGAAAGGAACCCATGACTCCAACTGCATATGTAGCAGAGGACTGACTTATCTGACATCAATGGGAGGGGAGGCCCTTCGTCCTGTGGAGGCTTGATGCCACAGCATAGGAGAATGCTAGAGAGTTGAAGCAGGAGTGGGGGAATGGTAGACCACCCTTGTAGAGACAAGGGGAGGGAAAGGGTTAGGGGGCTAGTGGAGGGGAAACTGAGAAGGGGGACAACATTTGAAATATAAATAAAAAAATAAACAATAAAAAATTAAAGAAATGCCATATGGCATTCCTATTTAAAAACAAAACAATCAAACAAACAACAACAATAAAACACATGGATTCTAGAAAATGTCCCCCTGGAAAACCCCTTCCAACAGGAGTTAAGATTCCCAAAAGGCATCTTTCTTACCTATGAGAAAGCCTTGATGTGGTATAGACCCACCACATTTTTTCATGTCATAAACTGAACTTACTCCCCTCAGAAACTGAACAAAAACCATTGTTGATTCATTGTAAGCATCTTCTCTATTTCCCCTGTGCCTAAATTTGATCTGTATTTTCTGTGAAGTGAGTTTACCTTATGTCCTGCCAAAGCACCTAAGAGAATCAGCTTAAAAGAGGCATACCCATATGTTCCCATTGCTGTGTGCTGCTACTGGGGCAGAACAGCAAACCGAGTTGTGTAGTGCAACAAAGGTATGTCTCTCATAATGACTTGGAGATATGGAGCCAACAAGGACCTGAGAACAAAATGTATTTCAAAACTGTGCCTCCACTGAGGTACATCCAGTGGAAACCCACTTCTATTGACCAATTAAGCTAGTTAGAAACTTCAGGATCCAAACACCTCTGGATAGTGAGTGCTTCTATTCAAAGTTCATGACTGCTACATCTGAGTCTTGAGGAGGACATGGGTATCCAAGACACAGCAATCAGCATGGGCTTTACTAGGAGTCTGGAATGCAAAGAAAACCCACAGAGAAGTTTCTCCCAAGATTTTACTGGTTAAAATGAAGACACATTGTGGTCAGCCCTCCAGTTAGTCTGCCTATTAGTCCTGCTTCCTTCCCACAGCCAGGCCTCATGGGTAGAACAGGTAGGAAGCAATAATTTTCTTCTTCCTCCCCAACAAACCCCAACTTAATGCAATAGTTCCTTTTTAGAACCATCACAGAATTAATCTTTAAAATAATTTATTAAGTACAGAGAAGTGGCAGAATTGAGAACTAAAATACTTATCATTAACTAGTAAATTTTCCTCGTGGGACCAAAAGTACTAGAATCTTAAAATGCTGAAGAGAACTGAGGTCTCGGGCTGTACCTCAGTGGTAAAATAATCCATATTCACAAGGTGTTGGGTTTGGTTCTAGCAACAGAAGGAAAAACGTAATTACAAAGAAATGAAGTTACTGTATTATGGATGAGATTCAGTTATGGAAAGTAATTTTCAAATCACTGATTAAATACCCTTTATTAACATATATTAGGCACAACTTATTAGGCAGGTCAGCTTCTATGACTATTCTAGGGATTATAGGGAGAAAATGACTGTAAAAAAACATTTTTTATTTTTTTAGAAATTTCATAGTGGCTTTAAAAGAATTGCTCTGTTCATCTTCTGGACTATGATGTGCAGACATCAATGTTGGGTTCTGTTTGCATGTGAGGGTGGGGTAGGTCCACATATCATGGATGATTCTTTTTGAATGCAAAGTTCTCAATAAATACTAATTCTTCTACAATATTTGTTAATTGCAACACACTACAAGGCAGCATGCTATATATTCATTTTTCAAGCTTAGCTTTAAATTTTTATTGTTCTTTGGCTTGAAATTATATTATGTACAAGTAGAATATTTAGATTCTTTAAGTTTACAAATTGAACATTTTACTATGTTCCAATTCTAGGTATATTAGGAAATGATTATTTTTGACTCACATAGTGAAATCATATTACTAAGATGTATAGGTGTGATTAGAAACACTTCAGTATTAGAAGTAACATGATTACTTGTGAAAATGATATTTATGGTTGGTAATTTGCGTGCTCATCATTCTCTATCTGAGCTTATGACATCTTAAAGATTGAAATAAGCTAGTCTTGTAGCAGCAATAATAAAGCATGCAATAAAATTAAAAACAAATCCAGGAAACAAAAGTTCACAAATTCCACCACTACAGCAAATGGTATGACTCACAGAAAAAGCAATACAAGGAAAATGAGGCAGAAAATAATCAGCACAATTTATCTATGAAGAGAATAGTAGGACCAGAATTTGGAAAAGACAGCTGAGAAATGTGATTGGCACTTTTAATTTCTTTTTTTTTTCAACTTTTATTAGATATTTTCTTCATTTACATTTCAAGTGTTATCCAGAAAGTTCCCTATACCCTCCCCACTCCCGGCCCTGCTCCCCTACCCACCCACTCCCACATCTTGGCCCTGGAATTCCCCTGTACTGGGGTATAAAAAGTATGCATGACCAAGGGGCCTCTCTTCCCAATGATGGCCAACTAGGCCATCCTCTTCTATATATGCAGCTAGAGACATGAGCTCAGGGGCTACTAGTTAGTTCATGTTATACTTCCACCTATAGGGTTGAAGACCCCTTCAGCTCCTTGGGTACTTTCTCTAGCTCCTTCCTTGGGAACCCAGTGTTCCATCTAATAGCTGTCTGTGAGCATCCACCTCCATGTTTGCCAGGCACTGGTATAGTCTCCCATGAGACAGCTATATCAGGGCCCTTTCAGCACTATCTTGCTGGCATATGCTATAGTGTCTATGTTTGGTGGCTGATTGTGGGATGGATCCCGGGCAGCTGCAGTCATTGGGTCCATCCTTTGGATTCAGCTTCACACATGATCTCTGTAACTCCTTCAATGTGTGCTTTATTCTTAATTCTAGGAAGGGGTGACATGTCCACATTTTGATCTTCCTTCTTCTTGAGTTTCATGTGTTTAGTAAATTGTATCTTGGGTAATCTAGGTTTATGGGCTAATATCCACATATCAGTGAGTACATGTTATGTGAGTTCTTTTGTGAATGGGTTACCTCACTCCGGATAATGGCCTTCATATCCATCCATTTGCCTAGGAATTTCATATATTTATTGTTTTTAATAGCTGAGTAGTACCCCATTGTGTAAATGTACCAAATTTTTTTATCCATTCCTCTGTTGAGGGACATCTGGGTTCTTTCCAGCTTCTGGCTATTATGAATAAGGCTGCTATGAACATAGTGGAACATGTGTCCTTATTACCAGATGGAATATCTTCTGGATATATGCCCAGTAGGGGTATTGCAGGGTCTTCTGGTAATACTATGTCCAATTTTCTGAGGAACTGCCAGACTGATTTCCAGAGTGGTTGAACAAGCTTGCATTCCCACTAACAATGGAGGAGTGTTCCCCTTTCTCCACATCCATGCCAGCATCTGTTGTCACCTGAATTTTTGATCTTAGCCATTCTTACTGGTGTGAGGTGGAATCTCAGGGTTGTTTTGATTTGCATTTCCCTGATGATTAAGGATGTTGAACGTTTTTTCAGGTGCTTCTCAGCCATTCGGTATTCCTCAGTTGAGAATTCTTTGTTTAACTCTGTGTAGGATGTGAGGGGGATCTGGCTGCGACATCTGTCTCCCCACTGATCGCCAGGGTTGATTCGGCTGATCTGGCTGGCCAGGCAGGTGTCCCCTTCCTCCCTCACCACTCCACGTGCGTCCCTCCCAAAGCTGCACTTGGTCGAAGAGGAAGACCTTCCCTGAATAGAGGAGGACCGGTCTTCGGTCAAGGGTATACGAGTAGCTGAGCTCCCCTGCTAGAACCTCCAAACAGGCACTTTTAATTTCTAATGTGGGTTTTCCACACACTTATCAGTTAACCTGTCAGAGTTGGCATTAGGGTTAGCATTAAGTTTGTATTAATTCACATCTGGGTAGAAAAGAGCTTCCTTTACCATTAGGGTAATGTTCCTTTATGAGAAAATTCTCCAAATTATCTTACCATCCAGAACAAAGCACACACTGAAAGAGTTAAAGAGATCATGTGTGAAGCTGAATCCAAAGGATGGACCCAACGACTGCGGCTGCCAAGGATCCATCCCACAATCAGCCACCAAACATAGACACTATAGCATATGCCAGCAAGATGGTGCTGAAAGGGCCTGGATATAGCTGTCTCTGGGGAAAATATACCAATGCCTGGCAAACATGGAGGTGGAAGCTCACAGTCAGCTATTAGATGGAACACAGGGTTCCCAAGGAAGAAGGAGCTAGAGAAAGCACCCAAGGAGCTGAAGGGGTCTTCAAGCCTCTAGGTGGAAGAATAACCATGAACTAACTAGTACCCCCTGAGCTCATGTCTCTAGCTGCATATATAGAAGAGGAAGGCCTAGTTGGCCATCAGTGGGAAGAGAGGCCCCTTGGTCATGCAGACTTTATATGTCCAATACAGGGGAGCACCAGGGCCAAGAAGTTGGAGCGGATGGGTAGGGGAGCAGGGCCGGGAAGGGGGAGGGTATAGGGAACTTTCTGGATAACACTTGAAATGTAAAAGAAGAAAATATCTAATAAAAGTTGGAAAAAAAAAAGAAAATAGCATGAAACATATTTGTACTTTAAAGGTCAAAGTTTCTATGAAATTTTCTAGTGGCAAATTTAGTCACTCCCAGTTTGATCATGGCTTCACACCCAAATGTTTCTGTATATGATCAGTTTTTGTTGTTGTTGTTGTTGTTGTTGTTTTCATATCTGAGTGGAAAAAAAACTCAGGGCTTTCTTTTCTGAGTGGTTATAAATGATAATGATTTTTATTCTGGTGTCTATGGCCTCCTTTTAGCATGTGGAAACACTTTTGATTTGGGAGTGTTGAGATTAAAGGAACCTTTCATTAACCTTTCTAAACACATTTATAAGTTTTAAGAGGTTTTGTTTTGTTTTAAACATTCATGGAGAATCCCAGAATCATAATTCTACCATCTGGAAATAGTTATAGTTATCTCTTTCCAACCTATATCATTTAATTTTATATTTTATTACAGTGAGCAATAAATCTAGTCCTGCCTTAAATAGAGTGGACAGTACTGACATGTTCACAATAATTTAGGGAAAGCATTGTTTTTCATCATTAAATAGGGTTTTAAATATAGGGCTTTCACAAATGTTTGTCCCACAAAGAGGGTCTTATCCTACTTTTTTGAAATCTACTACACATACTTTTCTATCATGAGTCTGCATAAGAATTTTTTAAAATGTTTTACCTACACCAGACAATTATGAAAATTGATTGATTTTCAAATATTCAACCAGCTTTGCATTTCTGGAATGAACAATAAAAGTTGGTTGTGGCATACCAGTTTTACACATTGTTGGATTATTCCTTATAAGGTTTTGAAATTTTTTTAAGTCTTTGTTGTGTAGTCTTTGTCTGGTTAACAACAGGATATTCACCTGGGTGATTCAAGTATTTAAATGAGTTAGAAAGCATGTCTTTCTTATATTTTCTGGAATAAATATTAATTACCTTTTAGAAGTTTTAGAAGTCATGTGCAAAACCAACTGACCCTGGGGATTTTTAATTCAAGAACTTTTAAACATTAAAATAAATCTGAGCCAGGCGTGGTGGCACACTCCTTTAATCCCAGCATTCGGGAGGCAGAGGCAGGCGGATTTCTGAGTTCTAGGCCAGCCTGGTCTACAGAGTGAGTTCCAGGACAGCCAGGGCTATACAGAGAAACCCTGTCTCAATAAATAAATAAATAAATAAATAAATAAATAAATAAATAAATAAATCTGATTTATTCACAGTACTAGTATAATCGGGCTATTTTTTTTCAAATTGGTTGAATTTTGGTGGTTATGGTTCATAAGAATTTGAATTCTTTCTTCTTCTGTACTATCACACCATGGACATGAAATTGTACATAACATTATATCCTTTTTAACCTTATAATGGCCATATATTGGTGATTGCTCCAAATTCATTATTAATATTTATGATCTCTATATTCTGTCCATTTGGGAAGATTTTTGTTTGTTTGTTTTGCTATATTTATCAATATAATTTATGTTCTAAAATGACAAAATGCATGTTTTGTTACTTTTCCCAATGGTTTTTATTTTTTCAATTGTACTGAATTCTGTCCTTTTAAAAATTATATTCTAATTAACTTATTTCATGTAATAAATGTTTAGGGCATGCTTGAAGGTCAGAGGACAATTCACAGAAGTCAGTTCTCTCCTTCCAGCATACAGGTCCTGGGAGGCAAACTCACATTGTCAGTCATGGTGAAAAAGCACCATTACCTAGATAGCTGTCTCATCAGCCTACAGGCTTTAGTGCTTCTCTGTTCTGTTATGAATTTGTCTCACTTTTAATTGTTCTCATTACTTAGGTACTTTTTTTTTTTTTGATACTTTGGGGAAGAGATGATGTTTCAGTTGCCCTATTAACTCTGCAGTGGATTCCAAGCCTTGTAGGACTGCACTTGGTAAGTCTCACCAGCCTCAGAGAAGAAGGCAGTAAAAAGCCTCTCAGGTCACGTATTTGATCCATTTGAGACCTGCTTTCAGAACCTTGTTGTTCCGTAGTGATATCCAGGAAGTCCCTATGCGAACTGAGCTTTCTCTGGTTTAGCTTCCCACTCTCTTATCAAGGGAATGGTACTCCCCGCCCCCCCCCCCATGGGCACAGAACTTTACACAAACCACCAAAGGAGTGGAAGATGTATAAAAATGGTGGTGAACTCAAGTAGTGCAAGTATTTCCCAGAAAGTTTCTCTGTTGCCCATACACATTAAAAGAGTTGATTTCAAAGCATTCTTTTCTTTTATTAGATATTTTCTTTATTTACATTTCAAATGCTATCCCGCAAGTAACCTATACCCTTCCCGCAACCTACTCCCCTAAGCACACACTCCGCTTCTTGGCCCTGGCATTCCTCTGTACTGGGGCATATAATCTTCACAAGACCAAGGTGCCTCTCTTCCCAATGATGGCCAACTAGGCCAACTTCTGCTACATATGCAGCTAGAGACATGAGCTCTGGGGGTACTAGTTAGTTCATATTGTTGTTTCACCTATAGGGTTGCAGACCCCTTCAGCCCCTTGGGTACTTTCTCTAGCTCCTCCATTGGAGGCCCTGTGTTCCATCCTATAGATGAATGTGAGCATCCACTTCTGTATTTTCCAGGCACTGTCATAGCCTCTCTCGAGATAGCTATATCAGGGTCCTTTTAGCAAAATCTTGCTGGCATATGCAATAGTGTCTGGGTTTGGTGGCTGACTATGGGATGTATTCCCTGGTGGGGGTAGTCACTGGATGGTCCATCCTTTTGTCTTAGCTCCAAACTTTGTCTCTGTAACTCCTTCCATGGTTTTTTTTTTTTTTCCCTATTCTAATGAGGAATGAAGTGTCCACACTTTGGTCTTCCTTCTTCTTGATTTTCTTGTGTTTTCCAAATTGTATCTTGGGTATTCTAAGTTTCTGGGATAATATCCACTTATCAGTGAGTGCATATCAAGTGACTTCTTTTGTGATACCACCTCACTCCAGTCAGAATAGCTAAGATCAAAAATTCAGGTGACAGCAGATGCTGGCGAGGATGTGGAGAAAGAGGAACACTCCTCCATTGTTGGTGGGATTGCAAGCTGGTACAACCACTTTGGAAATCTGTCTGGCCGTTCCTCAGAAAATTGGACCTAGTACTACTGGAAGATCCACTAATACCTCTCCTGGACATATACCCAGAAGATGTTCCAACTGGTAATAAGAACACATGCTACACTATGTTCATAGCAGCCTTATTTATAATAGCCAGAATCTGGAAAGAACCCGGATGTCCCTCAACAGGAATGGATACAGAAAATGTACATTTACACAATGGAGTATGTAGTGTCCCTTGTCCACCAACATAGTTGGTGCAATGACCGGAGCCGTGCCACACCCAATGGCATCCATTGTGTTGTTAACTAGGCTAAGAGAGCCTGGTACCCCTACGGCCAGGTTCTGCACGTCTTCCAGGTCACCCAGCTCCGCCCAGCTTACCAGCGGCCCACCTACGACCAGCCCACCTGCGCAACCTGCGAGATGTCACGAGACTTCAGGGTTCCCGCCAAACTCCAGAACGCCTGTGCAGAAGACTGGGGGCGGGGTTTCCCTTCCTTTATCCCCAAATGCTTGTCCACCATTAAACAGTCGTTCTAAGCAGAAGCAACCATGCATCCTTGGAGTTCTTCTTTCTTCCCCCACTCCCTTAGTTTCATTTCAGCTTCGGGCCAATCCTCCAGGAACTCCGTCCACTGCGGGCAGTGGACCCCAACAGGAATACTGCTCAGCTATTAAAAACAATGGTTTGGACAAATAGATGTATCTTTCAAAGAATTCTTGTCTGTGCCCATTGTTGGCCCTATGTATGGTCACAGCACCTTGTCTGAGAAGTAGTAGGAACTCAGCAATGAGTCACTCTTAAATTCTGGGGTCATGGGGTCCTAGATTGTCCATTTGCTTTCTACATTTGTAATTTTCCAGTCCTCGTTTATTGTTCTAGATCCAAGTTTTTTTGTTGTTGTTGTTTTGTTTGTTTTGTTTTGTTGTTTTCAGTATAGTTGCGATAGCCTGGGCAAAATGAGGCTACTAAATCTTGATGGAACAAGTGGTCTCACATCTCTTCTATTATTCTTTTAGATTTGCATAGACATGATTGCTTCTCTAACAATGTTATCTTCATGAGGAGATCTTACTCATACTTAAGAATCTCATGAGTGAGTCTCTTGGCTAAGATAGATTCAGAAATCCTCTGTGTATCCACAAATTCTTGTGCATATCTTGTGTGTTTCCAATCACATTGTCTTTATTTATGCTATTGTCTTGAGATGATTTTTTTTTGCTATTGTATGAGAGATTCCTATTTTGTTATATTTTTGAGATAGGGTATAACTATGTAGCAGCTCAAGCTGGCCTGTTCTCACATTCCTCGTATGCCATCTTTCTGCATGCTGGAGTTATAGGCATTGACCACTATGTCTGGCAGGAGAGTCTTAAAAAAGATTTCAGCCCTATTCATCTTCATATACCTAATAATTAATACAAAGACTATATCAGATACTGAATACTCCTTGCAATTAATAGGGCTTTGAAATATTAGAAAAATGTTTTATATTTCCTACCATACTAGACACTCTTGCATCAGTTCTGTTAGAGCAGTGGTTCTCAACCTTCCTAGTGCTGTGACATTTTAGTACATTTCCTTATGTTGAGGTGACCCCCAACCATAAAATTCTTTTGTTGCTATTTCAAAACTGTAATTTTGCTACTATTATGAATTGTAATGTAAATATTTGATAGACCCCTATGAAAGGGTCATTTGAGCAGTTGAGAACTGCTGTATTAAAGAGAATCCCAAGAATTAGATATTTCAGTCTAATTTTATAGGCAAGAAAACTGAGTATTTTAATTTCATGTTGACACGTATCATGGAACAATGCCCTGCTTTCTGAATCAGAGAAAATAAGGTCTCCTGTTTATATATGCTTTGTGGAGTGGGAGGGTAGATACATACACTTTTAACATTTTTCAATAAGAAATTATGAGAATCATACCAGTAAGAAAACTCATATTATTAGATTCATTTCTTGATATTTGATCACAAACCTCTACAATGAAAACGAAAAATTGAGAAGAAAGTGTTATTACTATTGTTTTCCAGTTCCAAACCAGTGAGATTAAAGTTGAAAATATCTCTGTGACAGAAATACAGAAATGAAGTATTAACACTGTGTGGCTTTATGCATAATTGTGCCAGTACAAAAAACAAAATTTTAATTTTATTTACATTTGTAATTAAAATTGCTCATTTGAGTCTTGGTAGACAGCTAGATGGTCTAGAGTAACTGAAAAATTAGCATTCTGAAATATGATAAATCAGAGTAAAATTTGCTTGTTTTGACGAAAAACATGCTGAAGTAGAGCTGTTGATTTGACATAGGATCTGTAACATCTCAGCTCATTTAAAATAAATGCTTGTGTGACCTCAATCTGGATGCCTAGTGCTAATGCAGAAGAATGAATGCTGCTTGATTGAGGTAGTAGCAAGGGAGTGTACTAGGTCTCTAAAGACCCACTTTTTGAACATTTTTATTAAAATAAATATAACCCATTATATAATTTCTGAAACTTTCACTCTGCCAGTGTTCCAGAGATAATCAGTGAAAGTCTATTTATACTGGGTCAGAAAACCTTGCATCAAAACTAAACAACTTTTTTGAGAGAAAATAAGTTAAAGCAAATTCAAAGTATTTGTTTTAACATTTTCTCTTTCTATAAAATACACCATTTTATTCTCGGGCAAAAAATAATAACTATATCTCTGAATTTGTTTGAGAAGAGGTACTAAGGAACACATACCTGTTACTTACCCCCACAGTTGTAAGTGATTGCATCTCTAATAATATTTCTTAGTTTTTGTGACTTTGTGTAGTTCAGTATTATTTAAATTACCTTTATGGTCTCATAGCGCTAAAGCCAATGTGTTACTAATTATTTGTCTTTTAAAAAATGTGCCTATATGAACTAGAAAATATCATCCTGAGTGAGGTAACTCAGACCCAAAAGGGCATACTAATAAGTGGATATTGGCCAAAAAGCAAACAAACAAACAAAAAAGAACAGAATACCCAAGATACAGTCCACAGAACTCAAAAAGGTCAACAAGTGGAAGTGCCCAAGTGAGGACACCTCAGTTCCATTTGGGAGAGAGAAGAAAACAATCACAAATGAGGAGGATGGGAGGGACCTGTGAGGTTAAGTGGGAGGGGGGTTGTGGGGGGGAAGGGAACATGATCTGGTATTGGGTGAAAGAAAAGGACTGAAGCCCTGAGGACCAGCAGAAAGTATGATATCAGGCAAGCTCAGGAGATAGGAGGTTGGGGAGACCCTCCAGAAAGCACCAGAGACCTGGGAGGTAAGAGAATCTCAGGACTCAAAGGGAGGGACCATAGATGAAATGCCCTACGGTAGGGAGAGGGAACTTATAGAGCCCACCTCCAGAAGGAAGACAGGGCATCAAATGAGGGAGGGGGTCATCCCACAGTCACAATTTTGACCCATAATTGTTCCTGTCTGGAAGAATTACAGGGATGGAAATGGAGAGGAGCTTGAGGAATAGAAGGTCCAGTGACAGGCCTAAAGAGGAATCCAGCTCAAGGGGAGGTCCCAAGGCCTGACACTATCACTGGGGCTGTGGAGCACTCACAAAAAGGGACCTAGCATGACTGCACTCCAGAAGACCCAAAAAGCAGCCAAAAGAATCAAAAGCAAATAGTTGTACCCAATGAATGGACAGAAGCAGCTGACACCTGTTGTTGAATTAGGGCAGGCTGAAAGAAGCTGAAGAAGAGCGTGAACCTGTAGGAGGACCAGCAGTCTCAATTAATTTGGATCCCCCCCATATCTCTCAAACACTGGACCACCAAATAGGCAGCATACACCAGCTGATAGGAGGCCACAAACACATATACAGCAGAGGACTGCTGGGTCTGTGTTCATTCAGAGATGATGCACCTAACCCTCAAGAGACTAGAGGCCCTGGGGAGTTTAGAGGTCAAGTTGGGTGGGGGTGGGGACATCAACCTGGAGATAGGAGGTAGGGAAAAGGTATGGGTATGGGTTGTGGAGCAGTAGGAGAGTGGACAGGGTGGGAGGGATAAAATATGGAATGTAAAATAAATAAATAAATAAATAAATAAATAAATAAATAAATAAATAATAAACGAACAGATCAATGTGTCTGTCTTGACCTCAAAACTGGCTTTAGGTCCATTACAAGTTTCTCCCTCTTTTATCTGTAACTATCAAGCATTTGGGTTGTTGTGTTTGGTTTGGTTTGGTTTGGTTTGGTTTGGTTTGGTTTGGTTTGGTTTGGTTTGGTTTGGGTTGGTGCTTAGAAGAATTTTTACATCTTTTTCCCCTAGCTCTTTTTCACAAGGTTCAGTTTTAAACTACCAGTCACACAGAGCACTGCAACCCTTTTTTGTTTTCCACTACATCCTGGAAATCAACTTTTGTAACAAGACAACATCTATTCATCACATTTGTAAATGTGCATCTGTAGTGCAAGGATCCTGTAAAACTTGTATTCAACTTCCTTCAAAGAAGGCAGAGAGGGAACATTCTTGTTCACATGTACGCCTTAAGCTAAATGAATTTCCTGTGAATTAACTAAGTGGCTAATCTTTTTTAAAAATTGTTTTATTTATTTACATCCCAAATGTTGCCCCCTTCCTGGTTCCTTCTCTAAGAGTTCTTCATCCCCTCCCCATTCCTTTGCCTCTGAGAGGGTGTTCCCCAACCCATTCTCTTGCCCACCCACCTCAAACTCACCCCTCATCCTCCTCCTTCCCTGAGGTATCAAGTCTCTACAGGATTAGATGCATCCTCTCCCACTGAGGCCAGACAAGGCAGTAGTCCTCTTTGGTTGTTGGCTTAGTTTCTGGGTTAATTGATTCTGTTGGTCTTCCTGTGAGGTTGCCATCCCCTTCAGCTCCTTCAGTCCTTCCCTTGACTCTTTCATAGGCGTCCTAGACCTCAGTCCAATGGTTGTCTGTAAGAATCTGCATCTGTCTCAATCAGCTGCTGGTAGAGCCTCTCAGAAGACAGTCATGCTAGGCTCCTGTCTGAAAGCATGACATGGCATAAGTAATAGTGTCAGAGTTTGGTGCCCACCCATGGGCTGGATTCCAAGTCGGGCCTATAATTAGTGATTCAGTTTCACGGATTCAGTACTAACTTGTGTCTTGTCCGACTTGTTTTTAATTCCTCGTGTGTGTGTGTGTGTGTGTGTGTGTGTGTGTGTGTGTGTGTGTGTGTGAATGTGCACCATGTGAGTACATTGTCCACAGAGGCCAGAAAAAAGAACTGGATCCCCTGAACCTGGAGTTACAGACATTTTTGTGCTGCCCAAAATAGGTTTCAAGATTTCAACTCAGGTTTTCTGCAAGAGTAGCAAGTGAAGTTACCTACTGAGTTGTCTCTCCAGATCCCTACTGGTGCTAACTATTAGGCTGTACATTTGCATGTTTTCTCTGCTAGCCAAACATATTTTTCTTAAATTCATTGTCTATACTGCTTCTTAAAGATATCATCCATGGATATAGTAAATATAATAATACTATATTGCAATACAATAAATATGTGAACTCTGTGGTCAGAGAGAAAGCATTCTAGACTTTACAGAACCAGTGCAATGCGCAATCACTGTGGCAACATTTACCTTCTGTTCTGAACCATCTTGAATTCTTCTGCCTTTTTTACCCTTAACTACAAAGCACACACACACATACACACACACACACACACACACACACACACACACACACACACAAGGCAGTAGTTGGATATACAGAACAGAACTACTTATAAGTATCAAGTTAATAAAATAACCATAAGCTAAATTCTACTAATTCTACATTTATGAATGACCTCATAGTAATATATCATCTTTTCCAGAATGTATCTGGAACTACCTAGTTTTGCAGTCTTCAATTTGCTTATTAAGTACTTTTTCACTTACAAATACCTCTAGTTGTGCAGCATATATCCAGTATAGCAGATGAATATTTGCCTGTAATTCCTCCACAGCAGTTTTGATAATAAAACAATGTCAAAAACCAGCAACTGAACCATGCTGTACACATGTAAATCAAGATATTAATGAACAATTGAGCTACTATAAATAATTAATAATAAATAATAAATTCTGGGTTACTCTAGAAATGTTATCTGGAAAACATTAGTACTCAAAATATGAAAAAAAAAGTTTTTTCGTTCTATTTCAACTATCCTGCATGGAAAATAATGACCTGGCTCCTGAATTAAAAGAGATACTAACTTTCTTTCAGAAAACAAAGGTATTAACTGAGATGCTAGGATATGAACACACACACACACACACACACACACACACACACACACACACACAACTTCTATTCTGCATGTTTTCAAGTTATACAAGATTTTGAATTTGAGCTTTCTCTTGACAACTATGTGGTTGGGTTTATAATAACTATAGCTTCTCAGTAATGGGCAATAACAACACCAATAGCTAATATTTATTTACAGTTAGTGCGTGTCAGGGTGACTGAGTGCCTTCATACATTTTTTTTAATTTTATCATTTGATGACATTGCTGGGGAGGTTCTGTAATGATCAAAAAGAAGAAATATATGCTTATTAAAGTGAGGTTAGGATTATTAGAGCAAAACACTGTAATTTAAATGTGGGACTATAGAGTTCTGGCATGTAAATATCCATTTCAATATAACTGCATCAGATTAAATGACAACACACACATGAAAGAAACATTCATATCACATACTAAGAATACATCAGCTTTTCCCTCTCTTTTATATATGTGTGATGTTAGAAAATAAACAATGAAATTTGTTAAAGAGCATTTTTTGTTCTGTAGACTCATAGGTCAAGTGTATTAAAATTTAAATTTATTTTTCTGTATTAGAATGTAGTACACAAATATGGAAAATAATCAAAGAAAACCCTGTGGAGAAAATAGAGAGACCAATAACCTTAAAGATGATTCTGATGGCCAATGGAAATAAATACAAAGGACTTGGCATAGGTCTGTGAACTAAAAAGCTGTTTTAAAAGAAATAATTTGTGTAATTTTTCATTGATTATAGAGAGCCTCTGTCATGGTGTTCATTTTCCAATAGAAATCAAGTGCTTTATTTCTCTAATAAAAAGGACTAGGAGTCATAATGCCCCATTTTATGTTTACAAGCCTGATTTCTCAGAACTCTTTAACTGTGGCTCCCAGTTCTTCATTAATATCTAGATTTACATGTGTCCAGCATGGTGCACTTGCTGGTTTTAACTTGGTTTATTATCAAAACTGCTGTGGAGGAATTATAGGCAAATATTCACCTGCTTTACTGGACATATGCTGCACAACCAGAGGTATTTGTAAGTGAAAAAGTACTTAATAAGCAAATTGAAGACTGCAAAACTAGGTAGTTCCAGATACATTCTGGAAAAGATGATATATTACTATGAGGCCATTCATAAATGTAGAATTAGTAGAATTTAACTTATGGTTATTTTATAACTTGATATTTATAAGTAGTTTTACTTTAATTGATTTATGCATATATTTGTTCAAATAAAAGCTTGGTCTCTACCTAGCTCCAGTCATAACAGGAGACTCAGAATCTCAATCTTGAAATGTTAGCATTAGTAAGGCTGCAGCAGGAGGACCATGGTTTTGAGGACATTATGACTATATAAAGAATTCTAGGCCAACTTGGGCTATATGGTGAGACCTTATATATATAAATAAATAAATAAATAAATAAATAAATAAATAAATAAATAAATAAATAGATAAATCTAAATAAATAATAAACAAATGTTCTCTACATATATAAAGTATGCATGGTGCTGACATTTTGTCAGAGTAAGAAGCTCTACAAATCATTATGCCAAATACTTGGCAAGTGTCTGGACTTACTCTTGTGTTCTATCTAAACAAACTCACCATAAGCTCAAAAACTGTTATCCCAAAAGCATATAGTATGTGACTACCCTTTGGCCATCACAGTTTAGCAGTGCCATGTGCTCTGCCTTACAATCATTATGACCAGGCACCTCAGTAAGTCTGCCTAAGGTTATCAGAGTGTCCCAAAATGGTGCCCATCAGAGTGTGTATCCGTCTCTTTTAATGACACTGACTGCTCTAGGAAAATACCTGTCTTCAGTTTATAGAGGGGTGGCCAAATGGCTTTAATATGTCTTGACAATAAACATATGATTTTCCTCTCAATGTATGTCCCTTTGTCATCACCATGTAATATTCACTTTAATTCTTTCTTTCCCAGTCTCTTAGGCATCTGGCTAGTCTGTGACTTCCATAGTTTTGTTCTCCTCTCTCAGAAGCTCTTGTATTTGTTCCTAGTCTTGACATTTCCAATAACCTGATGAGTTATTCTAATTTGTAATGTGCATATATTTCAGAATGTGTAATTGAAATTAAATGCATTGATTTTTTTTTCATTGTTCCTTAGTTCCTAGAGATTGAACAGAAGTAAATCTATTTGGATCTAAAAGACTAGTTCATTGAAGTAAAGGCACTCATGTTTTGGGATTGTGTGTTTGGAATCTAACTTGCTGCACATCATAAATGTTACCCCTGGCTCTGTCTTCCTCTCCACCCTGCCCTTAGCAGCTCACATATCTCTGATCTCTGTAAACATCCATCTCAGTCCTTCTCCACTGCCATTGTTAATTTCTGTACCTCACCTTAGCCATCTGTTCTTCTGACTGAACATACTGAAATCTGGAGTCATCAAAAATGTAGCCACACTTAGATCTAGATTACAAACATCCCAATGTCTAACCATACCACTTTGTAATCTTACAAAACTTCTTTTAACAGGATGTCTCATGCTCAAAACTGTGAGCTACAATGAACATTTCTTCCTATCAGTAGACTATCTTGGGCATTTTGTTACTGTAACAGAAAACTGATTAACACAGTTAAAGTTAGTAGAGTTTTACATTTCAATAAAGTTGAAAAATTAAAGAAACTGTGGTAGAGGAACAGGAAAAAAATAGCAACCAGGGATTTTTTTTTTTTTTAAAGAAGCTGATAATCAAGCATCCAGGTCACAGTGATTTAAGATGAAGGCTCCCAGCTTAGGAAGTCACACTCCATAGACCTCACCTAGTCTGGCTTTGCACGATCCCTGTAGCTTCTCTCAACAGGGCCTTCGCCTTTCTGGTTTCTCTATTATCTTGGGAGATTTCCCTTGTAGCCTCATTTTCATTCTTGTCAGGCCACCCAATATTCCTTTGAAATCCAGGTGGAAGCCTCCAAGCCGGCAACGAAATGGCTAGTAATGACCTGCAGACAGCACAGATTGATTGGGTAGGCCATGAGCTATGCCTTGATGGGGAATATGGAGCAATAAAGCAGAACATAGTGGATTGAAATCCTATTAGCATAAAGCCAAAACAAGCATGGCCAAAAAATGAAGGAATAGAGAAAAAAAATATGTGCAGGGACAAAGATAGAGAAAAGATGGAGGAAATGTTCAACTAATGACTGACCAAAATTTAGACCCAACCCACAGGCAAGAACCAATCCCTGGTACTATTAATGATACTCTGTTATGCCTAGCATTAATTGTCCTCTGAGAGGCTCCATCCAGCAGCTGACTGAAAGAATTGCAGAGATCCACAGCCAAACAGTAGATGGAGCTCAGGGAGTCTTAAGGAAGAGTTGGGGAAAGGATTGAGAGACCCAAAGAGGACAGGGTATGCAATGAAAGATTAACAAGATTCAACTAATCTGGACCCTTGGGGGATCCTAGAGACTGAAGCACCAACCCAAGAGTGAGCACAGACTGGATCTAGATCTGCCAGCCCATATGTAGCAGATGGGCTTTTTGGTCTTCATGAGGCTCTCAACAATGGGATTGGGCACTGTCTCTGAATCTGTTGTTTGCTGGTGATCCCATTCCCCTAAGTGGACTGCCTTGCTTGGAATGCACTTAGTCCTACAGTGATTGATGTTCTGGGGATAGGGGTAGGGTTATAGCCAGGGGAGTATTCCACTTCTCAGGAGAGAAGGGGGGGAGGAGGAGGGGATACTAGGAAGAGAGGGGTAACTGATATTGAGATATAAAAAAAATAAATAGTTTTTTTTTAAAAACTGATGAATTAAGAAGGTAATAATGGGGCAAAGCCGCCATGGAGATTTTCTTTGGGAAGCCAACACACTGTGGGGAGAGGGACAGTACAGATCATGCTCAGTTGAAGAACACATTTCTGAGCATACATTCCAGGTCATGCCTTTGGGAAGGATATGTCTAGCTCCAGACTGTGGAGGATGAGGTCCGAGATTAAAAGGTTAAAATAGGCTTTGGACATGTTAAACCTTTCTAGTTAGTTTAAACCAAGAAAAAAATAAGAAAAGAAAATTTGCACGTGTATTAATATATGAATTTTGTGCTAAAGGTGTCTGCATTGCTTAACATCTAAATGTTAATCAGCCTGGAGGTTGCTGTGAATGTCTTTAACACCTGCTCTTGAGAGTCAGAAGCAGGGAGAGGTATGTGAGTTCCAGGTCAGCCTCATACACAGAGTGAGACCAAGGCACTCATAGCTATGCAGAGAAGCCCTGTCTCCTGTCCTGAAGAACATATAGATAAGTGACAGATAGATGATAGATGATAGATGATAGATAGATAGATAGATAGATAGATAGATAGATAGATAGATGATAGATAGATAGATAGATAGATAGATAGATAGATAGATAGATAGATAGATAGATAGAAGCAAGATTGTTCATCTCAAGGTGTCTGGAGATCAAAAAAGGAATGGCTTGGACTTCGATAATTCTCTCTACTCCTGTATATCCCCAATGACCTAACGCCTCCTAGGAGTAACATTTCTTAAACAGTTCTACCACTTCCTAGTTGTGCCCAAATAGAAGACTAAGTTTTTAACATGGGAGCATCTGGTGTGTGTAAATTTTTGTGTGTGTAAAACAAAGAACTAGGTTTTTTATATATATATATATTTTCTTCATTTACATTTCAAATGTTTTCTTGATAGTCCCCTATACCCTCCCTCTGCCCTGCTCGCCAACCCACCCACTTCCACTTCCTGGCCCTGCATTCCCCTGTACTGGGGCATATAATCTTCACAAGACCAAGGGCCTCTCCTCCCAATGTTGGCCAACATATGCAGCTAGAGACACAAGTTCTGGAGGTACTGGTTAGTTCATATTGTTGTTCCTCCTATAGGGTTGCAGACCCCTTCAGCTCCTTGGGTACTTTTTCTAGCTCCTCCTTTGGGGGCTCTGTGTTCCATCCAATAGATGACTATAAGCATCCACTTCTGTATTTGCTAGGCACTGACATAGCCTCACAAGAGACAACTATATCACAGTCCTGTCGGCAAAATCTTTCTGGCATTTGCAATAGTGTCTGGGTTTGGTGGCTAATTATGGGATGGTTCCCCGGGTAGTGCAGTCTTTTTATGGTCCTTCCTTCCTTCTCACCTCCAAACTTTGTCTCTGTAACTCCCTCCATGGGTATTTTGTTCCCCATTTCAAGGAGGAACGAAGTATCTACACTTTGGTCTTCCTTCTTCTTGAGTTTCACATGTTTTGCAATTGTATCTTGGCTATTCTAAGTTTCTGGGCTAATAGCCACTTATCAGTGATTGCAAATCATGTGAGTTCTTTTGTGATTGGGTTACCTCACTCAGGATGATGTTGTCCAGATATATCCATTTGCCTAAGAATTTCATAAATCCATTGTTTTTAATAGCTGAGTAGTACTCCATTGTGTAAATGTACCACATTTTCTGTATCCATTCCTCTGTTGAGGGACATCTGTGTTCTTTCCAGCTTCTGGCTATTAAAAATAAGGCTGCTATGAACATAGTGGAGCATGTGTCCTCATTACAAGTTGGAACATCTTCTGGGTATATGCCCAGGAAAGGTATTGCTGGATCTTCCGGTAGTACTATGTCCAGTTTTCTGAGGAAGCACCAGACTGATTTCCAGAGTGGTCCTAGTAGTTTGCAGTCCCACCAGCAATGGAGGAGTGTTCCTCTTTCTCCACATCCTCACCAGCATCTGCTGCCACCTGAGTTTTTGATCTTAGCCATTCTGACTGGTGTGAGGTGGAATCTCAGGGTTCCTTTGATTTGCATTTCCCTGATGATTAAGGATGTTGAACATGTTTTCAGGTGCTTCTCGGCCCTTCAGTATTCCTCACTTGAGAATTCTTTGTTTAGCTCTGTATCCCACTTTTTAATGGGCTTATTTGATTTTCTGAAGTCCAGCTTCTTGAGTTCTTTGTATATATTGGATATTAGTCCCCTATCAGATTTAGGATTGGAAAAGATCCTTTCCCAATCTGTTGGTGGCCTTTTTGTCTTATTGACAGTGTCTTTTGCCTTACAGAAAAGGTATAGTTTTAAAGTAAAATATTCTTTCAAAACTTGCAATCGTAGAAAATATCCATAGCTCACTTACCTCTTTCTCTTTTGGTTTATTTGCTATTGTAGCCAAGCTATAATGAAAACAAAAGTACTTTCTTTCTGTGCTTGCATCCTAGGAAGTGAATATTTCCAGGGAAATCATATAGCACTTCTTTGACTTTAAACTCATAATCAGAAACTGCAATGAGGCCCTGGTTCTCACATCTGTGTTTTCCTTTAAAATATGCTTCCCACTCTCCAAACTGATAACTTCACACAGTGTCCTGTCTGCACATGTGCTCCTGTTTTCCCTTGCTATGGTAGACAAATCATTTTTCCTTCCCTTTAAATTTTAGGCTGTGTGCATTTACCTAAAGGCTGAGTCTCTTAATCTGACATCCTTCCCTTCTTCAAACATGCAGCAGGATGTTCTGACAACAACCTTCCTTCTTGTGCTGTCATTTCCTCCTTCCTACTCTGTAACTTCCTGTCAACACAAAGGCCATGGAGGTTTTCCCATTTTTTAAAATTCTTTCCACATCATATGTATGACTCCCAGTTTTCACATATTCTTTTTCTACAAAACGCTTTTTTGGGAAGGACCTTCTGCTGTCTCCATTTCTTCATGCCACAGTTGTTCTTAAGTGGGACAGATTTTCTGTAAGTATCTTTTGAGACCTTAAAGCATCTTTCTGCATAGTTTACCCCTCTCTTTGAATAAACATTTTTGCAATTTTTATACTACCATGTTCTACTAGTTTTCTTCCAAAGTTTTTAGCTTCTTTTATGTGTTTACTTCTTTCTGTATGAAAGCCAGCCTTTGGTTCTACCTGCTAGGTAAGCTTTTCAATCACAATGATTTTGAAAAATCACTTTCATTCTTCATACTCTCATCTGCTTATACAGCACAAACTTCTGTTTCTGATATCTTGACTTATATAATGAAAGAATTAATTTACTTTTGTTAGATAGTTCACAACTATCCCAGAGGTAACATAACATGATATGATGCAATTACACTTTCATCATGATCCCCAGCCCCTTTCCTGATCAAGCTAACAGGAAAACATCAGTTGTCAGTTTAGAATCCTGGTAATTGTGGTAGTTCATGTCATGTCAACCTTATGTCAAGTTCACCTCACATCCTGGCTCCATCTCTAGCTCCATCATCATAACTTCTGCCCTAGTGGAAGAAGCAACATTACTTCCAACTTTGTTGAAATTATCTACCAATTTTTCATCAGAGAGTAATTTTTATTCTTATAGTTTACTCACTAAACCTTTACCTAATCATAATAATGTGCTTTAGTTCATAATCAGTTTGGGAAGAATCCATAACCTTTCCAAAGAAACATTTATTCTTCCCTGCATCTTATATATATATGTGATATGTACAGGCTTTGTAACCTGTTGCTGCCCCATCTGTGCACATTCATTTTGTGGTATTGTGTCCCTTGCTTCATTGCTGCAATTCAAGTAAGCTGACCTTCTGAGAGTTGTATGTATAATAAGCACTTCCTGGCACAGGCTCTGCTTTCTTCTTTTCCTGTGGAGCCATTGTCCTAGCCCACCTTGAAATCTTGTCTCTGCTGTCTTATGCTAAAAATTTAAACATTGGCTGCTGGAGGCGGAGGCGGAGTCAGAGAGGCACGGGGTCGCTGCCATGGCCACTAGGGAGAGTTGTAAGAGTCCATCCAGGACCTTCCAGTCATGAATAATCTGATGGCTCCTGAATTAACCCAGAAAACAAACATATCAAGTGCCATTTGAAGAGTGTGTCTATATATGCAAAACCTTTTCTCTACATATAAACTTTCCCATAAGAAGACATTCTGAATTTTGCAACTAATGAAGATTAAGTATCAGATGGAACAACTTTACACAGTTGGGGTCAGGAGTCCATGGAGAACAGTCTGTCACTAATGTCAGATTTTCCTTACAGTGTTCATAAGCAAAAGCAAGTTTGCAGAAGAAAAAATTGCACAGATTAAACCTAAAGAATACCTCTCCAGTGTAAAGAAGGAACAGACTTTAAAACTCTGAATTGAAACTCAGTAACTTATACTGTGGTTGTAGCAGGAGTGAGGGGACTGATCTGAAAAGGAACAGATTCCTTTGTGTCTTCAGCTATTTAAAGTTTTTTATTTATTGTTTATATTTTTCTTTTCTGCATATATATGCTATTTTAAAATACTAATTGGAACTTTCAGTTACAAAATAAATATCTAGAAAAGCCTTTTTTGCTCCAAAGATGTGAACAGGCTTGCAGGTGAACAGGAAGATATCTTTTGGTAAAGCTTGGAGCCTGTCTTGGGAGATGGTACATCTTGGAGAACTCGGCTACACACTTGGGTGGCTGGTTTAAAGGCTTGCATCGGAGAGGGAGATTATTTAATAGACATAATTCTAAGATTGCTTTTTTCATTAAGATAGACAAGTACATGATAGAAGAGTACATGCAAAAGCAGAGAAACTAGAGAAAGGAGAAACAGAAGCCTGCAGCCTGAATCTGTGTAAGCAAGAAGTAGGACCAAACTGAGGAAACTACTTGATCCATTTAAATAGCAGTTTATTCATACTCAGTGACCCACTGGCCTCCACCTCTGCTGAGGGAAGGGCTTTGCTCCAGTCTCTATGGCACTGAGGGTTGTTCCAGCCCTTGGAGGAGTCATTCTAGGGAGCCCTGTGTTCCTAGGGGCACAGGGCCAGGCTTTGAGACAGGGAGCTTCTGGCTGTGACCAGTGGGGGAAAGAGTGATTTTCTTGTTATTAAACTTTGTTGTCTGCATGAGCTCTGGTCTGACTTTGCACATTAGTGTGCCTTTCCCCTTATGCAACCTTTTTCAGCTGTACAGCAGAAACTTGCCTAGTTCATAAAATGTGCCAGAGGGTGGCTTCAGAGGGAAGATGATCTTGTGTGATCATTCTCTGCATTTGAACTATTGAATAGAGAAATCCAGCTAGAGGAATTCTTACCGCCTTAAGTTATTTGAAATCTATGTGTTTGTAACCCTTTGTTGCTGGAATTGAATTAAAAAAAAAAAACTGAAATCTCAGGCTGAGAATAACGAGGCTGAGTAAAAGCAAAGAGAACTGCCTCTCCATCATCACTTACTAACAGCTTTTTCTCCAAAGAATTGGCGTGGTTTCCCCCTAAGAACTTGAAAATGAGAACGGACCCTGTGTATTTTTAGGCATTACCTTTCTTAGCCGACTGACATCTTTTATAGAGGAGTTTTTCACTATGCATTTGGTGGATCTTTATAAGCTATTGACCTAATTGGACTCTAGATCGGTTGTAACTAAAGGAGAAAGAAACAAACCAACGGAACCCAACCACAAAAATAAGCCAATAAAAAAAAAAAAAAAAAAAAAAAACTTGGTTTGAAATTCCTTAGTACTTTTAAAGTGAAATATTTCATTGAAAAAAGTATGTATGCAGCAGTGGAACATGGGCCTGTGCTTTGCAGTGATTCCAACATCCTCTGCCTGTCCTGGAAAGGGCGTGTTCCCAAGAGTGAGAAGAAGCCTGTGTGCAGAAGGTGCTACTATGAAGAAGGATGGTTGGCCACAGCCAATGGGCGAGGTGTGGTGGGGGTGACTTTCACCTCGAGTCACTGTCAAAGAGATAGGAGTACACCACAGAGAATAAACTTTAACCTGCGAGGCCACAACAGTGAGGTTGTACTGGTGAAATGGAATGAGCCATACCAGAAACTGGCCACATGTGATGCAGACGGAGGAATCTTTGTGTGGATTCAATATGAAGGCAGGTGGTCTGTGGAACTGGTCAGTCAATGACTGCGGGGCTCAGGTGAGTGATTTCACGTGGAGCCATGATGGGACTCAAGCTCTCATTTCATATCGAGATGGGTTTGTCCTGGTTGGTTCTGTCAGTGGACAAAGACACTGGTCATCTGAAATCAATTTGGAGAGCCAGTCACGTGTGGTATATGGACTCCCAATGACTAGCAGGTGTTGTTTGGCACAGCAGATGGGCAGGTGATCGACATGGACTGCCACGACAGAATGCTAGCCCATGTCCTCCTGCATGAATCTGATGGCATCCTCAGCATGTCCTGGAATTACCCCATCTTCCTGGTGGAGGACAGCCATGAGAGTGACACAGACTCAGATGATTATTCTCCTCCCCAAGATGGGCCTGCGGCATACCCCATCCCTGTGCAGAACATCAAGCCTCTGCTCACCATCAGCTTCACCTCTGGAGACATCAGCTTAATGAACAACTATGATGACTTGTCTCCCACTGTCATCTGTTCAGGGCTGAAAGAGGTGGTGGCCCAGTGGTATACACAGAGAGACTTACTGGCAGTTGCTGGGATGGAGCAGGCCCAGCTCAGCAAACTGCCTAATGGTCCTCTTCTGAAGAGTGCCATGGTCAAGCTCTACAATGTTAGAGGAGAGCACATTTTCACTCTGGACACACTTGTACAGTGCCCCATCATCTCCATCTGTTGGGGCCATCCGGACTCGAGGCTGCTTAAGGCTTCAGGACCAGCCCTGTATGTGGTTCGTGTGGAACACCGAGTGTCCAGTCTCCGGCTGTTGTGCCAACAGGCCATTGCCAGCACTCTTTGAGAAGACAAGGATGTTAACAAGCTGACCTTGCCCCCTCACCTCTGTTCCTACCTCTCCACTGCCTTTATTCCCACTATTAAGCCCCCAATTCCAGACCCCAACAACATGCGAGACTTTGTCAGCTAACCTCTTAGCGGGCAATGAACGGCTGCACTGCACCATGAATCATACAGAGGATGACCCAGAGGTCGGTGGGCCCTGCTACACACTCTATTTGGAGTATCTGGGAGGACTCGTGCCCATTCTCAAGGGGAGGCACATCAGCAAACTGCGGCCAGAGTTTGTCATTATGGACCCTCGGACAGACAGTAAATCAGATGAGATCTATGGGAACAGCTTAATTTCTACTGTGATTGACAGCTGCAACTGCTCAGACTCCAGTGATTTTGAATTGAGTGATGATTGGGCTGCCAAGAAGTCTCCCAAAATTTCCAGATCTAGCAAATCGCCCAAACTCCCAAGGATCAGCATTGAGGCCAAAAAGTCACCCAAGCTTCCAATCAAGAGATTTCTCGGTCTCCCCAACTGCCCATGCGCAAGCCCTTCATGGGCTCACCCAGCCTGACCCGAGAGAGAGTTTCCTTTTGAAGACATCACTCAGCACAACTATCTTGCTCAGGTCACATCCAATATCTGGGGAACCAAGTTTAAGATTGTGGGCTTGGCTGCATTCCTACCAACCAACCTCAGTGCAGTAATCTATAAAACCAGCCTGCTGCATCTCCAACCTCTGCAGATCACCATTTATCTCCCGGAAGTTAGGAAGATTTCCATGAACTATATTAATCTGCCTGTCTTCAACCCAAACGTTTAATGAAGATGAGGATGACTTACCAGTTACAGGAGCACCAGGTGTCCCTGAAAACAACCCGCCTTGTACAGTGAACATCCCTATTGCACCAATCCACAGCTCTGCTCAAGCTCTGTCTCCCACACAGAGCATAGGGCTGGTGTAGTCCCTGCTGGCCAATCAAAATGTGCAGCTGGATGTCTTAACCAATCAGACAACAGCTGTAGGGTCAGTAGAGCATGCAGGTGATGCTGCTACCCAGTACACAGTCTCCAGTTGGTACTCCCATCTGGATAAAATTGACTTTCAAGCCAAAGTGATAAAAAAAGACAAGGAGGGGCATTTCATACTCATCAAAGGTAAAATCAACCAAGATGAACTTTCAATTCTGAATATCTATGCTCCAAATACAAGGGCAGCCAAATTCATTAAAGAAACTGTAGTAAAGCTCAAAGCACACATTGTACCTCACACTATAATAGTGGGAGACTTCCACTCCCCACTCTCACCAATGAACAGATCCTGGAAACAGAAACTAAACAGAGACACAAGGACACTAACAGAAGTCATGAAACAAATGGATTTAACAGATATCTACAGAACATTTTATCCTAAAACAAAGGATGTACCTTCTTCTCAGTGCCACATGGTACCTCTTCCAAAATTGACCATATAATTGATCACAAAACAGGCCTCCACAGATACAAAAATATTGAAATTATTCCATGCATCCTATCTGACCACCATGGACTAAGGGTGATCTTCAATAACAACAAAAATAATAGAAAGCCAACATTCTCATGGAAACTGAAAAATTCTCTAATCAAGGATTCCTTAGTCAAGGATGAAATAAAGAAAGAAATTAAAGACTTTCTAGAGTTTAATGAGAATGAAGCCACAACAAACCCAAACTTATGGGACACAATGAAGGCAGTCCTAAGAGGAAAACTCATTGCACTGAGTGCCTCCAAAAAGAAACTAGAGAGAGCATACACTAGTAACTTGACAGCACAGGTAGAAGCTCTAGAACTAAAGGAAGCAAATTCACCCAAGAGGAGTAGACTGCAGGAAATAATCAAACTCAGGGATGAAATCAACCAAGTAGAAACAAAAAGAACTCTTCAAAGAATCAACCAAACCAGGAGCTGTTTTTTTGAGAAAATCAACAAGATAGATAAACCCTTAGCCAGACTCACTAGAGGGCACAGGGTCACTATCTTAATTAACAAAATCAGAAATGAAAAAGGAGACATAACAACTGAACCTGAGGAAATCCAAAACATCATCAGATCCTACTACAAAAGGCTGTACTCAACAAAGCTAGAAAACCTGGAGAAATGGACAATTTCCTAGACAGATACCAGGAACCAAAGTTAAGCCAGGATCAGACTAACGATCTAAACAGGCCCCATTTCCCCTAAAGAAATAGAAGCAGTCATCAATAGTCTCCCAACCAAAAAAAGCCCAGGACCAGATGGGGTTAGTGCAGAGTTCTATCAGACCTTCAAAGAAGACCTAATTCTACCTCTCCTCAACCTATTCCACAAAATAGAGACAGAAATTACTCTACCCAATTAATTCTATGAAGCCACAATTACTCTGATACCTAAACTATACAAAGATCCAACAAAGAAAGAGAACTTCAGACCAATTTCCCTCATGAATATCGATGCAAAAATACTCAATAAAATCCTCGCAAACCATTTTCAAGAACACATCGAAATGATCATCCATCATGACCAAGTAGGCTTCATCTCAGGAATGCAGGGATGGTTTAATATACTGAAATCCATCAAGATAATCCACTATATAAACAAACTCAAAGACAAAAACTGCATGATCATCTAGTTAGATGCTGAGAAAGCATTTGACAAAATCTAACACCCTTTCATGCTAAAAGTCTTAGAAAGATCAGGAATTCAAGGCCCATACCTAAACATAATAAAAGCAATACACAGCAAACCAGTAGCCAACATCAAACTGAATGGAGAGAAGCTGGAAGCAATCCCATTAAAATCAGGGACTAGACAAGGCTGCGCACTTTCTCCCTACCTATTCAATATAGTATTGAAGTCCTAGCCAGAGCAATTCGACAACAAAAGGAGATCAAGGGGATACAAATTGGAAAGGAAGAAGTTAAAATATCACTGTTTACAGATGATATGATAGTATATATTTGGGACACCAAAAATTCCACCAGAGAACTCCTAAACCTGATAAACAGCTTCAGTGCAGTAGCTGGATATAAAATTCACTCAAACAAATCAATCACCTTTCTCTACACAAAGGATAAGAGGACTGAGAAAGAAATTAGGGAAACAACACCCTTCACAATAGTCCCAAATACTGTAAAATACCTTGGTGTGACTCTAGCGAGGGAAGTGAAAGATCTGTATGACAAGAACTTCAAGCCTCTGAAGAAAGAAATTGAAGAAGATCTCAGAAGATGGAAAGATCTCCCATGCTCATGGATTGGCAGGAATAATATAGGCAAAATGGCTATCCTGCAGAAAGCAATCTACAGATTCAACGCAATCCCCATCAAAATTCCAACTCAATTCTTTACTGAGATAGAAAGGGCAATTTGCAAATTCATCTGGAATAATAAAAAACCTGGGATAGCAAAAACTATTCTCAACAATAAAAGAACCTCTGGGGTAATCACCATGTCTGACATTAAGCTGTACTACAGAGCAATTGTGATAAAAACTGCATGGTACTGGTACAGCAACAGACAGATAGATCAATGGAAAGGAATTGAAGACCCAGAAATGAATCCAGACACCTATGGTCACTTCATCTTTGACAAGGGAGCTAAAACCATCCAGTGGAAAAAGAACAGCATTTTCAACAAATGGTGCTGGCACAACTGGCTGTTATCATGCAGAAGAATGAGAATTGATCCATTCTTATCTCCTTGTACAAAGCTTAATTCTAAGTGGATAAAAGACCTCCACATAAAACCAGAGACACTGAAATTTATAGAGGAGAAAGTGGGGAAAACCCTCGAAGATATGGGCACAGGGGAAAACTTCCTAAACAGAACAGCAATGGCCTGTGTGGTAAGATCAAGAATTGACAAATGGGAACTTATAAAATTGCAAAGCTTCTGTAAGGCAAAAGACACAGTCAGCGAGACAAAAAGGCCACCAACAGATTGGGGAAGGATTTTTACCAATCCTAAATCTGATAGGGGACTAATATCCAACATCTACAAAGAGCTAAAGAAGGTGGACTCCAGAAAAACGAATAACCCCATTAAAAATGGGGTACGGAGCTAAACAAAGAATTCTCAACTGAGGAATTCCGAATCGCTGAGAAACATCTGAAAGAATGTTCAACATCCTTAATCATCAGGGAAATGCAAATCAAAACAACACTGAGATTCCACCTCACACCAGTCAGAATGGCTAAGATCAAAAATTCAGGTGATAGCAGATGCTGGCGAGGATGTGGAGAAAGAGGAACACTCCTCCATTGCTGGTGGGATTGCAAGCTTGTACAACCACTCTAGAAGTCATTCTGGCGTTTCTCAGAAAATTGGACATAGTACTACCAGAGGATCCAGCAATACCACTCCTGGGCATATACCCAGAAGGTGTTCCAACTGGTAAAAAGGACACATGCTCCACTATGTTCATAGCAGCCTTATTTATAATAGCCAGAGCTGGAAAGAACCCAGATGTCCCTCAACAGAGGAATGGATACAGAAAATGTGGTACATTTACACAATGGAGTACTATTCTGCTATGAAAATAAATGAATTTATGAAATTCTTGGGCAGATGGATGTATCTGAAGGACATAATCCTTAGTGAGATAACCCAATCACAAAAGAAGTCACTGGATATGTGCTCACTGATAAATGGATATTAGCCCAGAAACTTAGAATACCAAGATACAATTTGCAAAACATAAGAAAATCAAGAAGGAATACCAGCGCTTGGATACTTCATTCCTCCTTTGAATAGGAAATACAATACAGAGACAAAGTTTAGAGCTAAGATGAAAGGATGGACCATACAAAGACTAACCCACCAGGGATCCATCCCATAATCAGTCACTAAACTCAGACACTATTGCATAGGACAGCAAGTGTTTACTGAAGGGTCCCTGATATAGCTGTCTCGTACAGAAGTGGATGCTCACAATTATCTATAAGACGGAGCACAGGGCCCACATTGGAGAAGCTAGAGATAGTACCCCAGGAGCTGAAGGGGTCTGCAACCCTAGAAGAGGAACAACAATATGAACTAACCAGAACCCCCAGAACTCATGTCTCTAGCTCCATATGTAGTAGAAGATGGTCTAGTCGGCCATCATTGGGAGGAGAGGCCCCTTGGTACTGCAATCTTTATATGCCCCAATACAGGGGAATGCCAGGGCCAAGAAGTGGGAGTGGGTGGGCAGGGGAACAGGGCGGTGGGAGGGGGGAGGGAACTTTCGGGATAGCATTTGAAATTTAAATTAAGAAAATATCTAATAAAAATTTGAAAAAAAAGAAAAAAATTAAACATCATCTCTGAAGATAGCTTCTTTATAATTATTGGCTTCTGTTTATAGGTTAATCCTACCACCCTTTACTTTGTACATGAAACCTTCTTGGTGTTTGGTGTCTAACACAAGCATCTATTATAGATTTTCTCTGAGTTCAAAGTGATTTCCTTGAAGACTTGCTAGTGAGTAAGAGACTTTATGGACGATTTGCTGGATAAGTAAATTTTAGCAAAGTTATTCAAGGTGATAATTAATGTAAGGCATTTAATTCTAGTCATTCATGACACAGTCAAGTTGCAGCTTGTATCTAGCTGTGAAACAGTAACAGAATATAGTCTGTAAGATGGTTTACTCACTGTTTTGAGAGGTTGCACTGTGAGCTTATCTATTAATTACAATTTCTCACTTCAGATTGACTGCTGCTGAGAACCCCATGCAGGTGGGGTTAGAGCCAACATGGATTACATTCCTTTTATAACCACTGATGACAAGAGTGGATAATCAAGTGTGTGTTCTGCACAAAGCAATATTAAAAATTTAATTTTATTGATAACAAATGTTACTGAATGTTATATTAGAATTGTTGTATTCTGGTAATAGTAATTAAATACCTGCCTTGCTTTTATAACAAGCTTCATAATTTGGTTCTTTAAAAACAAACAAACAAACAAACAAAAAAAAGATGTAATCTAAAGGTGAAAGTGGACCCAGAGCCAGGCAGTGGTGGCACATGCCTTTAATCCCAGCACTTGGAAGGCAGAGGTAGGCGGATTTCTGAGTTCGAGGCCAGATTGGTCTACAAAGTGAGTTCCAGGACTTCCAGAGCTATAGAGAAACCCTGTCTCGAAGAAGAAAAAAAAAGTGGACCCAGAAAGACAATAATTTTATTTGTATTCTTTTCCAAAGTAACAGCTATTGAAACATGTAAGCAGCATGGACATTAAAAGTTTCAAGTGCCATTCAGCTGAAAGAGTGTTGTCTAAGTTTGGTTTTATATTCTTTAGTAGGACAAAAATATTTGGAATTACCTATCCCAACTGCAGTTAGTTATTAGTGAACTATATGTTATAAAAGTCCTAAAAAATTGGTGTGCTTTTTCCTCAGCTTCCCTCTCATATTTCTATCCTACAGGATCTCATCTCATTGACAGGAATTTCATAAACTTTTGATCAAATCATTTATTTTTGTGACCATATACTATCTACAAATTCCATCTAATAGAGTATTGCATCATCATATATTTTAATAATTTTGGGTTCCACTCAAGACATCTTTTTACAAAGATGTTTTGAGAAAACTACTTCTATGACTTGAGTTTTATCTTTGACAGGTAAATGTCAAATACTCCATCAACTTAAATGATATACTATGGATTTAACTGGAGTATGAGAATATTAACTCACTCCTTACCTGGGCTCCATATCCTTGCCCATAGCCAGGGCAGAAGACTCCAGCTCTACTGGAAACATGCCAGTACTAGGAAACCCAGAACCTTAAATCCAAACATATTGTTGGCCTTGGTTTGGACCTTGAAGACAAACCTGAGTCTGGCTCAATTTTCAATACCTGTCATTCACTTCTGCTTGAGAGTGGCTCAACACAGCCTAGATAAAATCAGCTCTGTCTAGCTACTGCTGACCTCTAAAATGTTCATAAGACCCATGAAGTCACCCCATATCCCTCATTATCTCACACCACCCCATATGTCATCTTACCTCATAGCCCTATCCCCACCTCCTTGCCCTGTCTATATAAACAAATTGCTGCCACATTAAAGCAAGTTCCTGCTCCCACAAGACTCTGGGCTCAGTGTGGTTCCTCTCTGGTTGCTGACATTCACCATCTCACTCAGCCCACCACAGAGAGACCTGGCTGATCTGGGTTTCTCTCCTCACAGCTACCTCCTTTTAGGAGCAAAGAGCTGACAACATATGAAGATGATATAGGCTCTTAAAGAAGAAATGGACAAATGCCTTAAAGAAATATAGAAAGACACAAATAAATCAGGTGAAGGATATGAATAAAACAATTCAAGACCTGAAAATGGTAATAGAAGAAAAAACACAAACTTAGGGAATCCTTTTGATGAGATACTGGAGATCATGCCACTACTAAGAAGTGCAGATCCTATCCAGCCATTTACAACAGCATCTCTCCCCCCTGGGATCCAGATATTGACACACATCAGAACTTCTGCTTTACTGGAAGCAATGTCAGTACTAGGAACCCCAGTCTACAACAGTACCACATCCCCTTGGCTCCATATCCTGGCTCACAACCCCAGCAAGAGACTCTTGCTCTACCAGAGGCCATCTTCATCTGGAGGTGGAAAATCTAGGTAAGCAAACAGAAATTACAGAAGCAAGCATCACCAATAGAATACAAAAAAATAGAAGAGAAAAGCTCAGTCATAGAAGAAATAGATAGAGAAGTCAAAAAAAAAAAAAAAAAAAAAAAAAAAAAAAAAAAAAAAAAAAAAAAAAAAAAAAAAAAAAAAAAAAAAAAAAAAAAAACAAAAAACCCTGTTAAATCTAAAAAGTTCCTAACACAAAATTTGTAGGAAATCTGTAAAATCTGGCCGGGCATGGTGGCGCACGCCTTTAATCCCAGCACTCGGGAGGCAGAGGCAGATGGATTTCTGAGTTCGAGGCCAGCCTGGTCTACAGAGTGAGTTCCCGGACAGCCAGGCTACACAGAGAAACCCTGTCTCGAAAAACCAAAGGAAAAAAAAATCTGGATATATGCCAAGTAGAGGTATTGCTGGATCTTCCTGTAGTACTATGTCCAATTTTCTGAGGTACCCCCAGACTGATTTCCAGAGTGGTTGAACAAGCTTGCAGTCCCACCAACAGTGGAGGAGTGTTCCCCTTTCTCCACATCCACGCCAGCATCTGCTGTCACCTGAGTTTTTGATCTTAGCCATTCTTACTGGTGGGAGGGGGAATCTCAGGGATGTTTTGATTTGCATTTCCCTGATGATTAAGGATGTTGAACATTTTTTTAGGTGCTTCTCAGCCATTCGGTATTCCTCAGTTGAGAATTCTTTGTTTAACTCTGTGCCCCACTTTTTAATGGGGCTATTTGATTTTCTGGTGTCCACCTTCTTGAGTTCTTTATATATATTGGATATCAGTCCCCTATCTGATTTAGGATTGGTAAAGATCCTTTCCCAATCTGTTGGTGGCCCTTTTGTCTTGTTGACAGTATCTTTTGCCTTACAGAAGCTTTGCAACTTTATGAGGTCCCATTTGTCAATTCTCGCTCTTACAGCANGATAGAGAACTTCAGAGCAATTTCCCTCATGAATATCGATGCAAAAATACTCAACAAAATTCTCGCCAACCGAATCCAAGAACACATCAAAACGATCATCCATCATGACCAAGTAGGCTTCATCCCAGGAATGCAGGGATGGTTTAATATACAGAAATCCATCAAGGTAATACACTATATAAACAAACTCAAAGATAAAGACCACATGATCATCTCCTTAGATGCTGAGAAAGCATTTGACAAAATCCAACACCCATTCATGATAAAGGTCTTGGAAAGATCAGGAATGCAAGGCCCTTACCTAAACATGATAAAAGCAATCTACAGCAAACCAGTGGCCAACATCAAACTAAATGGAGAGAAGCTGGATGCCTGTAGTTCTTTAAAGACTTCTACCTGTTTATCAGTGTTCTCCTGTGATTCCTTGAGGGATTTTTGTATTTCCTCTTTAAGGGCTTCTTCTTGTTTAGCCATATTCTCCTGTAATTCCTTGAGGGATTTTTGTACTTCTCCTTTAAGGGCTTCTACCTATTTAGTAGTGTTCTCCTGTATTTCTTTAAGTGAGTTATTAATCTCCTTAAAATCTTCTACCACCATCATGATATATGATGTAAAATCCATGTCTTGCTTTTCAGGCATGTTGGAGTATCCAGGACTTGTAGTGGTGGGCGTACTGGGTTCTGATGATGCCCAGTGTTCTCGGTTCCTGTTGTAAGATTCTTACATTTGCCTTTCGCCATCTGGAAATCTCTGATGTTAATGTTCCAGCTGTCTCTGGTTGGAGCTTGATCCTCCTGTGATTCTGTAAGCCTCTGTCAGCACTCCTGGGAGTCCAACTCTCACCTGAGTTCCATTGGTCAGAGCACTCTCTGCAGGCAAGCTCTTCTCTTGCAGGGCAGGTGTCCAGCAATATGGAGCTCTTATCCACTTCCTGAGTTCTGGGGTCAGAAAACTCCCAGAAGGCTGACTCTCCTTTGACAAGGAATGTGCCCAGGGGCCTGGGTCTCAGCTCTGTCTCCTGGCTGAGGTTGAAGGCCCAACTGGACCCTGACCAAGAAGCTCTGTTGCTTCTATTGCTCAAGTGCTCTCGGGTGATCAGGAGATCCTAGGTGTGGTAGGGGTCCCATGATCCCGATGTGATATGGAGGACCAGCGGCATGGAGAGCACTCTGGAGCCCTTAGCAGCCTCCTCTGGACTCAGAAGGAAGATGGTGGGGGTGGCCCTGGCTGGAAGAGATCCCAGCCTCTGGTTGGGAGGGATTCCTTTGTCCCTGTTCCTGCCGGCACAAGACCCTCAGCGATTCCTGAAGCTGATGCCACATTCCACTCACCTGTGATCCCGAGGTGATCCCAAGGTCTTGTGGTGTGGAGAGTACTCCGGAGGCCTTAGCAGCCTCTGCTGGGCTCAGAAGGAAGATGGTGGGGGTGTGCCACAGGCCCTCTGGATCCCCTGCCTGCGTGGGTCTAGTTCTCTTGAGGAAGTGGGCAAAGATTCGGTGAGTGACAAACAGACAGGACACACAAGGGAGTGTGTAATATCTGAGTGTAATTTGTTACATTGAGCATCAGACTTTTATACAGAAGAAAATGGGGAAGTTAGGTGACACACCAGCAAGATAACAAAACAGTAATACAAGCGAGGAAGGACTGGCAAGAACCAACTGGGATAAGATTCAAGGTTAACACTGGGATCAAAAACAATTCCACCTGAGGTCAGCTTAAACTTAGGAGCCAGGGGCAAGGGCTTCATTCCCTTNTATTAGGGAAAAGCACACAGATCTGTTTACTAACTAAGTCAAGGACGTTGGAGGATTCTTTATATAGGATGCCACAATTCCAGGAGATTAAGTTTCCATGAGCTTTTGCCCTGGGACCGCGCCTAGACTTTTCAGCCTGTCACGCGGGTTGCTACTGGAGTGGATGTAGCAGGGGTGGCCCCAGCTGGAAGAGATCCCAGCAGTCTCAATTAATCTGGATCCCTGAGATTTCTCAAACAATGGATCACCAAACAGTCATCACAGACCAGCTGATACATACAGCATAGGACTGCTGGGTTGGTGTTCAGAGATGATGCACCTAACTCTCAAGAGCTTGGAGGGCCCAAAGAATTTAGAGGTCAAGTTGGGTGGAGAGTAGTGACATCCTCGTGGTGATAGCCAGGTGGTGAGGAGATGTGGGATGTGGAACAGTAAGAGGGTAGATGTCGGGCGGGTGGGTAAAATAAAATATGGAGTGTAAAAAATTATTTTTTTAAAAAAAATATTAGGATATCCATTACTAAAGGGAGAGGGATCTTTGCTAATGAATAGTACTGAAGACACAGCATTAATAACTCTTCTTCCTTGATCTTTTTTTAAAAAAAAAAAAAAAAACCTAATTTCTAATTAAAAAAAATAAAAGACACAGCTGTTCGACTCCTGGGCATATACCCAATGGACACTCCAGTTTATGACAAGGACACTTACTTAACCATGTCATATCAGCTTTATTCATAATAGCTAGAAACTAGAGACAATTTACATGTCCCTCAACTGAAGAATGAATGAAGAATACTCGTTTTACACAAAGGAATATTACTCAACTGTTAAAAGAAAATATTATGAAATTTGCAGGCAAATGGGTAGAACTAGAAAAAAAAATCATCCTGAAAAAGGTAATTTAGACATATAAAGAAAATCATGGTATTTACTCACTTATAACTGGGTGTTAGCTGTAAAGGATTACTATACTCCAATCCACAGACCCCAAAATAATAGTTAATAAGGAGAACTCAAAATCAGTTTCAGCCATTTGGCCTCCTTTCCTCTTATTTCTCCTAAGATTTGGTCCCCATGATGTGAGGTAAAGTTACAGGATTTTCCAATCACATTAGGGCAGTGGGAGGCCTGTAATTTGACAGGAAAAGGAAGGCAGAACTAGGAGTTGGGGAAAGTGAGAGGTCTCAAGAGGAGAAGGAAGAAGGAGAACCCAACATGAAGGCAGATGGACAGGAAGAAGATTTTGATCCCATGTGGTTTTAAACAGCTACAAGTAGTTAAGATTTTCAAAAGGTTAAAAATATTGGGATAAAGCTTTTATCATTATCAACTGCCTCTGAAATTATTATATTGGTCTCTTGTAAATTGTGACTTTATTGTTATATAAATCTGATTGGATACTTAAGCTTTGAGAGTCATCTTTCTACCAGGTAATTAGGAGTTGGGATGGCTAACAAGGGATGCATGGGGCGTTGTGTGGAAGTGAGATGACCCGGTGGGTGCCCTGTGGCCTCGTGGGGCAGAGAGTGAGATCACCTGGAGCAGGGACTAGATCCAGAGAGTTGGTTGCGGCAGTGGCTGCCACAGGAACTCGGGAACTTGGCCTGACCACTCTGAGAGTTGGCAGGTTAATTTTTTTTTTTTTTATTATTTCTCACAAGGTAAAACATATGGTCTATCAAGAGAGATAAGAAACAGCGGAAGCGCCAGGCGTGGTGGAGCACGCCTTTAATCCCAGCACTAGGGAGGCAGAGGCAGGTGGATTTCTGAGTTTGAGGCCAGCCTAGTCTACAGAGTGAGTTCCAGGACAGCCAGGAATACACAGAGAGAAACCCTGTCTCAAAAAAAAAAAAAAGAGAGAGAGAGGGAGAGAGAGAGAGAGAGAGAGAGAGAGAGAGACAAACAAACAACTGAAGCTAGTCATTACCCAAGCTTTAAAGTAACTCAAACAATTCTGACTTCTGATATTTAATGCATAGTTTTAAATGCCAAGTTACTCCAACAAAACACCATCTGAGAATGGAATCTTGGTTAAGGAATTATCTAAAACATCCTGGTCCGTGGACATGTTTATGAGGAATTGATTGTTAATTGACACAGCCTTCTATGGGCAACACTATACCCTAGGGTGGACCCTGAATTAAATAAAAGTAACAAAAGGATGGCTATGAGAGTAAACTGGAAGCATAGTGAATTCATTTCTCTCTGCTCTTGATTATGGATATGGTGTGACCAGTTAGTTATCTTAAGCTCCTGCTTCTGTGACTTCTCTATAGTGGTAAACTATTACCAGGAAGTGTGAGCAAAAACAAACTCTTCTTCCCTTTTGTTGCTTTTTATCAGGTTATGATTATGGTAACTAGGAAATGCTATTAACCACCCTTTGTTTTCATCCTATACCAACATGAACTGAATTTTATAACATTAAAATATAAGAGACATATGGTATGTGATAGTTTAGCCTAAGCATTAAAAGCCATTGAGATGCTTACTGCTCTCAGAACACTGAGGAACATCCCATGAAGCCACTCAAGCAATCTTTTGGAAAGATTCACAAGTGAGAAGTCGAAATCTTTATCAAAAGCTTGTACTTATTCCATGTTCATATGAATATACCATTTTGAAAGCAAATTCTCTAGACTCAAATTTTGAGTGACCATGATCCCGGTGGCTTGATTGGTGTCCTGACAGAACCCCAGGAGGATAGCCCAGATAAGCCTTTCTCTACTGTTTCACCACAGAAACTCCATATAAAATCCTTATTTCTTTTTCAGTTGATAAATTTGAATTAAATTGTTCTGTATTGATAGATAATGAATGCACAGGCATTAGGAAATGATCTTAGAAATGGATTTTCGACTTCCCTACTGCTACCATGTAGAACTAAGACAAGATGTCAATGAGTCTTATGAAAACAGTAACTTTGTTCACATAAAAGAAACAATTATTCTAATGAGTCACAATTTGTGAAGCAATTTGTTATGTAACACTTAATAATGATCAGATAGTGAGTTTATAGAGGCATAAAAGTACATTTATAATAGAGTAAAATGAGATTAGATAATCTACTATTGTTACAAAATGGAGGACCTGATCTAGACATTGAACTGGGAATAGCCAAAAGACTGACCAGAGAGAAGACTACCTGGGCTCTTTGGAGAGAAAACTGTTTTTATTCTGGTCTTTGGTGAGGTAACATGTCCTTTGTAATAGTATTTATTTTTGTCCTTCATACTCTTGGAAATCCAAGCTTATAGCTTTATATAAATACTGTATGATAACTGTGTGTACCTAAATAAGATTTGTAACTTTTTTTATTATTATTGTCCTGAAAAACTAAAGACAGCATTTGACAGGAACTAAGACATTTAATATCTGATGCAATTAGGATTTGTATTTTAGATTGAATTGATTCCTGTGGCTGTGAAGTTATTTAATTATGAGATTTTATCTCAATTATAGATCTGGATTCATAATGTTTGATTTCAAAGTCTTTCTTAAAATCTTGATAGTATATATATATATATATATATATATATATATATATATATATATATATATATTTCTCCCATGGTCCTGGCTAGTTCAGGTTCCTTGATTTACAGATTTTGCAAGGCAAGCATTTTAAAGTTTTTATAGTTGTTGAGTTCCTAGATAGCTTATTAGGTCACCAAGAACATCCTATCTTTTTTCAGTGACAGAGACTGTTCAGCACCTCAAGGCAAAAGACAATGTGAGTATCTAAACAAATATGTCCTGTAGATGCTATTTTTAGCAAATTCAGAGGAAAAAAATATGGAATTCACAGATTTGTCAAGCATATGTTCAGATTAAGTCTTCTTTATAAAACTAAATCTAGTTGCCTGAACCTTCTTGGATATGGCACATTAGATGATATATATTTGGTTCTAAGTCTCTCAATTATACTTAATGTTATGTACTTTCATGGTATACTACAAAGGAGTCCTTTCAGCCTAATGAGGATGTCACTGTGAGCTGCAACCTCAGGTATCTTAACTATATTTGCTGTATTGCTTAAAGCCTCTAGTGTTGTGCTCTTGTGAACATATAAACTTTATACATATTAAATGTTAAAGTATATTTAAAAATATAAAATATTAACTTTGAAAGGGCTTCCTTCTTGTTTCTAATTCTTTAGTAAAAGATTCATTCCTAGTGAATTTCCAAACTAAGCCATCTTGATGTTTTTCTTTTTTTCTCCTTCTTAGTGCTGTTTTTGAAGATAACTTTATTTGACAAGGAAGGACACACTAACACTGGAACAACAGAAACTCCATGCCAAGAATTCAAGTATGAAGTATTCACATCATAAGTGGTGGGTCTGTAATATAAGTGGCATGGGCAGGGTCTGCCTACTGTGTCATAATCTTTAAAAATTGTGATGGGAGTAGCTTCATTTCAGTCTGGTTGGAAAAGGAAGGGAAAAGGCAGAGGGTAATACTAACCCATATAGACATAGACGAGAAGCTTCACATATCACTTCCATTCACAGTAGAGGTCATGACCTGCCTGCAACTGAGACTCAGAAAAGGACAACAGATGAATTTTAACTTAGAAATTTAGTTACAAATCAGAAAGAGAACAAGATGCGCCATATACAATGTCTACATCTTTAAATATGGTCACTGCCAAGAAAATATTACTGCCAGGATCTTAAATTACTGTGGATGCCTGTCACCAGCACCAGATCCCTGTGTAGTGAACCTGAGTCAAGATTCCTTTAATTTGACAGGTAAACCTATTCCCATTCCACTATCAATGGGTTGTCTGAGCCAACATCAAATTATGATGATCTTCGAACCATAAAGAAAGAGCCTAAATTATTTGTATAATTATCAGCAGCATTTGTCATTTTCCTATAAACTCACCAAAAATATGTGCATGTGATCTTACAGTGAAATGGTCAAATGTCCAGAAATGCCTTTTGGTTTCTCTCCTTACTCTAAGTGGCATATGTCCTGGTAAATGAAAATTTTCTTTCATTCATTTATTTTTCTTGAACTCAATCTTCAATAGGTTGTGGTACTTTGCTAAATTTTCCTGTGGAAAAAAATGATTTGACTTTGTCAATCCATCTAGCATGATGACTGGAAAATATTTGAAAGAAGATACAAAATGTACTTAGCAGGAGGCAGAAAATACATATGCGTAGTTTCTCCTTGTCACTATAAAAGAGCATGCACATTCATTGTTATCCTGACTTCACAGCTGTCAGATCTTCTACATACAGTGGTCACATAGGAGCTATGGTTGTCACTAGCAGTAGGATTTGATGTGTTTACCAAAACATCAAATATCACCAATTGCCAGGGAAAAAATGCTCATAACCCTAGTAAGATAATGGGTATCAAAAGACACATAATGTATATACTTTTGGGCTAAACAAGTCCATACAGATTTGTGCTTGAGATTTCAAATCACTGAACAATTAAGTTGGTTCAATAATCCCTTTTCTTCCTGGCTCCCATCCCTTATTAGCCCTCTAGTCTATGCTGTGTTTATTTTGATGTTTAATCCTTGCCCCATTCAATTTTTAAAATGTCAAGTAGTAGCATTACAAAAAGCACTGCCAATTCTGCTCAATATTTAACAGTTCCCAATATAGAGGATGAGGAGTTTGTTAACATCTCTCCATAAAAAAAAAGAAACTGGTGGAGATGTTGGACCCTGCTAATTAAGGGGGAAGTTTCCATGTCTGGATAGCTCTGAGCCCTTCACAACAACTGAGGGACTCCCTTTACCAGCAGGGCTTCTCCTTTTCTGATGTTGTCTTCAGAGCCTAAAACCCCCACACCCTCTACCTGCAGGTGAGATTACAAGTTCAGCCTCCTTTGTGATGTCCAGAAACCACCTAGAATTCCTGGAATATTTTTCCATGCAAATGAGACATTCAGCACCCTAAACTATAGCCATTTATACCTACCTACCCTAGAAATCCCTACTCCCTTCCCCCAAGCTACGTAGCCCCTGATTCACCCCAAGTAAAGTTGAGTTGCCTCTCTGAAGTTGATCCTGGGAACCTATTATTTCTGTCATACAGAATATCAGAACCCTGTTTTTCACCTCTGATCCCTTTGTTCTCATGGGTTGGTGGCCTACATACAGTCTTTGGGGAGAAGGGAGGACCACAGATCCTAGCCTCAGATCCATGAGAAAATTTGAAAGGCTTCCCCTAGTCTAAGTTTAGGAAAATGACAAAGCATCTCCTCCCGGTCTGTGTGCAGATACTGATAGTGTGTACAGAAAGCATCCACCCATAGATGACTCCAACTGTTAGTATGGCCTAAAAACTGTATCTACCACAAAGATGACTCCTACTAAACCTTTCTCTTTGATCCAGCTATATATCATTAAACTAGATCTTGTTGTTTAGATGTATTGATGTCCAATATCTTTGTTCAGCTATATACAATCATCTAGTCTCCCAGTTCAACAGTATATAATAAACAAGCCAAGCTCCCCAGGGTTTATTGTTTCATCAGAGAACCCAGATTACTGATTCCAGTCATCTTTGTGTTTCTGTGTATCATCTGTATTTTCATTTTCTTGTTGTCTCCAGTCAAGTCAAATTCCTGGAAGCATTGCAGAAACACAGCTAATTAAACAATGATGCAGATTAAAGAAACTTATCAATTATGAAAGACAAAAGAGCTAAGTTCTCCAAGGATACCACCATGTGGGTGGTAGTATGCATGGGGTCAAAGTGTAGAAAGGAACCTAGGAAGATCTTTTCAAGGTGTTCCTGGTGTACAGAGGACCAAGTGAAAACAGCATTGTAGGTATGCTTGGTGATGGAATAGAACTCTGCACAGAGTCTGGATGTCTTATGGAAATGAAGGGATGGGTAGTAGCTGGATCGATGTGATTTTAAATACTATAGTGTTTGACATTCAACAGAAAGTAGAGGATGACATAGTTTGTTTTAGGAACTGGTAAGAAGCCATGAAACAGGAATGAACATTGGCTTAGAGAAGCTAGTAGTTGCATGCATGTTGTTGGGGTTTTAACTTGTGGCAATCACAGCAAAATGTGATGTAAATAAGGCAGGTAGGAGTCAGGTCAGGACAGTTCCTAGACCTGTATGGGCAAGTCTGCTGACTACTCTAAAAATAACATGATGCTTGCATGAAAGCAAAGAACAGTTTTGTTTACTTTTGAAGACTGGAATATTAGAACTAAATCCCTTTGGTTAAGTGCTGTGATTCTGTGACTCAGCTTTTGCTCCCCCAGGGTGATTCCTACAAATGTTGAAAGACTTAGAAGTTAAATTACACAGGAACAGATCATCACCATTTCTGCAACTGAGCACAAACAATGCAACTGTTAAAAGTGTTGGTCTCCTGGGACACTTATTAGAAATGCGCTGTTAAAGCACAAGGAGGGTAGAAAAGCAAGCTGTACACATGGAGTGACAGCAGGAGGCAGAGAGCTGCATATCCCTGTGGCTGTTTATAAGAGTGTGTGTGTGTGTGTGTGTGTGTGTGTGTGTGTGTGTGTGTGTGTGTGTGTGTGATGTATAGGGACATGTATATGATATGATGTGTATGCATATGTTATGTCAATTTATATGTACATGTGTATATGTAAGTTACGTGTGTGTATGTGTGTGTGTGTTTGTGTGTGTGTGTTTGTGTGTGTGTGTGTGTGTGTGCATGCACACATAGATTCCTAGACACCATCAAATAAAGAATCCTCACCTAGCTTCAGATGATCATGGCCTACTGACATCACTGTTTTCCACTGTACCACCACTGACACCACTGTCTGCTTGAACTCAGACAAAATTGGTTCCTTAAACAGGAGAAAAACATTCTCAGTACATTCAGTCTTGTTATGTCCCTGAAAATAATGAAACATGGTATGAAGAAAAATAAAACTAATGAAATATCTACCTATTTTGATTTACTGGTAGTCCATTTATTTATTAATTAATCCATTAATTATTTATATATTTTAAGATAGATGTTCACTGTAGAACACTGCCTGGCCTAGAACTTACTATGTGCACACGTCTGAACACACAAAACATCACTACCAAGCCTGGTGTTTGGTTTTGGTTTTGTTGCTGTTGCTATGCAGATGTGGGGATCAAACTCAGATTCCTGTGTTATGAGACAAGCACTTTACTGTTTGAACCTCTGAAGTTACACTTTTAGTTTGATTTTATTCATTTTATTAAAAATGAATTTTTCCTTACATAATATATCCTGATTATAATTTCACCTCCCTTTACCACTCCTAGTTACTCCCTATATCACCTTCCATCTAGATCTACCATTTTTCTGTCTCTCAGAAAATAAAGTTTTCTAAGAGATAGTAATATAACACAATAATGATATAATGATAAAAACAAAAACTAATACATGAAAACTAGACAAAACAAACAGAAGGAAAAGAGCCCAAGGAAAAGCAAGAAACAGAGACCCACTCATTTATACACTCAGGAATCTCATAAAAACAATAAGTAAAAACCATGATATATATACAAAGGACCTGTAGGATAAAAAGAAAGAAAAATTAAATTAAAGGTAAAAAAGACAAAGAAAAGAAAAACTGTGTCATGACAGTGTGACAAGGAACTTCCACAGATGGGGCTGAGTTCATTTTCTGTTGTCTCTCTGCTGCCTGGGCTTGCAGCCTGCCCTTGGATTTGTTTCCTGGGGAGCTTACCCTGAAGGAAATTAAATCTTCATTTGCAAGTAGTTATCAACTGGTTTAGGGAATGAGGGTGTGTCTACTTCTTCTGTCAGATCCAGGCCTCCTTCTGTTGCAGACCAGTACTGCCTCCTGTGCATTCATATGTTCATCAATCGTGGTGATTTAGAGGACTTTGGTATCCTCCATCCTGTCTGGTTTTTACAGTCTATCTGCCTTCTCTTCTATAGGGTACCCTGAGGATTTGATGGAGTCTTCATGATTAAGGTTGAGTATTCCAAGGTTTCTCATTCCTTGGCATGATGTTTGACTGTGAGTCTCTGTAAGGAATCTTCTCTGATGATAGCTGATGCTTTCAATTTTAAAACATTTTCATTTTACTGAGGCAAAGTGAATGTATTCATATAGTCAACACTTAACTCTAGAATTAAATGTTATTCACATAAGTTACAAAAGTAAGCAAAACAAAATATAAGAATAGAATGACATCTAAACCTATCTTTACTTTGAGATTGTTATCTTTACTTTTCTTTCTTTTGCTGTTAAAATAGCTTCTTCCCTTGGGAAATATTTGTAGATCTGAGGCTTGGTTGTGCTTTTATTGTCTTTAACATGACAAAGGGTGAGTTATTAAAGTGCTAACCTCCCCTGGTACTCCTGTAATACAGACTTTCCTCAGCCATAAAATCCCAAATGTGGATTGCTTTCAATGAGAATGACAGAAAGAGGATTTATTTAGATACATTAGGAGTAGAATCTATTTACTTTATGCCTGTCCTGGAAATGAAACCAGATCATTTTTTTTTTTTCAGTAGGTAAAAGATATGCTTTTCTCTCTTGAGAGAACTGATTAAAAATAGTGAATATTTTTTTCCAATTTTTATTAGATATTTTCTTATTTACATTTCAAATGTTATCCTGAAAGTCCCCTAAACCCTCCCCCATCCCCTGCCCTGCTCCCCTACCCACCCATTCCCACATCTTGGCCCTGCCATTCCCCTGTACAGGGACATATAAAGTTTGCATGACCAAGGAGTCTCTCTTCCCAATGATGGCCAACTAGGCCATCTTCTGCTACATATGCAGCTAGAGACACAAGCTCTGGGGGTACTAGCTAATTCATATTGTTGTTCCACTATATAGGGTTGGAGACCCCTTCAGCTCCTTGGGTACTTTCTCTGGCTCCTCCCTTGGAAACCCTGTGTTCCATCTAATAGCTGACTGTGAGCATCCACTTCTGTGTTTGCCAGGCACTGGTATAGCCTCACACGAGACAGCTATATCAGGGCCCTTTCAGCAATATTTTGCTGGTGTATGCAATAGAGTCTGCATTTGGTGGCTAATTATGGGATGGATCCCCAGCTGCAGCAGTCACTGGTTGATCCATCCTTTTGTTTCAGCTCCACACTTGATCTCTGTAACTCCTTCAATGTGTGCTTTGTTCCTAGTTCTAAGAAGAGGCGAAGTGTCCACACTTTGATCTTCATTCTTCTTGAGTTTCATGTGTTTAGCAAATTTTATCTTGGGTAATCTAGGTTTCTGGGATAATATCTCTGTTAGCACCAGGAAACTCCAAGCCCCGCCTAACTATGTGGCCCTTAACCTGCGTTGCCAGGACAATGGCCTTCAATCCCACAATCCACTTGGCTCAGTCTCCTCCCTCAATGGTGTGACCTCATTTTCTGAATAAATTAGGAAGTCACCCCCTCCTTGCTCGCTTTTTCTTCTCTCTCTTCTCTCCCCCCCTCTGTCTTTTTTTTTTCCTCTTCTCTGCCCCACCCACCCACTCAATAAACTTCTTCCACATGGAATCACCTTGGTCTGGTCTGCTGTTTGGTTAATCCACTCAAAACATACAGATATGATATTTTTCATATCATTTGGTGCCGAAACTTGGGATTGAAAAAAGTGGTAAAAACCAACAGCGACCAGTGCCTGGTGTGCCCGGAGGCCACCTCAGTGGACACAGTAGCAGACACAGAACACAGCATTCATGTTAAGAATCCCACCGCCCTGAACTTCCCCCTTCCCTCCTCCCTCTGAGCCAGAACTTTGGATGAATCCTCTGCTGAAAGTTTCTGCCACGTGGATCACCGCTCCACGGGACCTACAAACAGCTCAGTACTCACACAAAGGTCAGTGGGAGGGGCGCTGTTGCGGCTGCTGTTGCCCGCCATTTTGGGTGCCATTGTCTGCCATTTCTGCCACGTGGCCTGCTGCTGCTGCTGCTGCGGGAACTACAAGTAAGTGAGCTGTGTCATTTCTGCATTCTTTGTAGGCTTCCACACTCTCATTCACCAGTTTGCTAAAAATTCCCACTCAGCCACCGGCATACAATCAACAGGGCTTGTCAGCTGTGTGACAGACCCTCCAGTTCTCAGAACAGGGCCCGGCCAGCCCCGCCTGGGAACTAAGGGGTATTATCCCAGCCAACATAGTACATTGCCCATTTAGATCTTGCTCTTCTCTTCCGGAAGTTGCTCTCTTTCCTCAGGGCCCTAGCAGTCAGTTGAAATCCTTGGCCAGGGTGGAGCACTTCCCACAGTAGGTCTGGGACGTACTGGGTGGCCACTAGAGTCCCTCTTGATGACCTGGGTACTCTAGCCTGGCCGATTTCCTCTTTGGTCTCTGAGCTGTTCTTGGGATGCCAGTATGAACACCAGGAACTTCCATATCATGAGCAAAACATACTCCCAGATACACCACTGGGACACCTCCTAAAAACCCTCAAGTCTTTGAAGCTGATGCCCTCTTTAAGGGCATCAAAATTGATATTTCTTTGCAATACTAGATAATGATTCCCAATGGTCACTTAAGGATACTTTAGATCCAGTTGTTTTGAGGGATCTTAACACATACTGCCAGCAAACCAGTAAATGGGAAGAGGTTATGTAAGGTCTTTCATTCATCTCCATTCCAATCCTGCTGTGTTCTTCCTGCTCTCCCACTCAACTTCTGTTAGCCATAATTCCTGTACAACTACTACTGATGATACTATGATACCGGACCCAGCATATGAACCATCTATCAACCCAAAATACTGCCTCAGCTCTCTCCCACTGAGATTCCCCAGGGCCTGCCACCCCCAGCTCTCCTCCTCCTTCTGCACCACCTGCAGGCCCCTCCAGACATTCTTCCTTAGTGCCTACTTTCATACCACCTATCACTCGCTCTAAGGCCATGACCAAAGCCCCAAATTCTCTGCCCCAGAAGAGTCCGACCCAGCAACTGTCCTTCCCTTAAGAGAAGTTGTGAGGGTGGATGATCTGGTCAGAGTACATGTTCTCTTCTCACTAAGCGAACTTTCTCAGATAGAGAAGAGATTGGGCTCCTATACTTCTAATTCTTCTGCCTTTATCAAGGAATTTCAGTATATCATTCAGTTGTACAGCTTGACTTTTCATGATATACACATGAAACACAATAATATACACATGATATACACAAATAACAATTTGCTTCCCGAGGAACACGGGCGAGTTTGGGAACAAGCAAAAGCGCATGCAGGTGAAATTCATCAAACAGATAGAGCATATCCAATCAGAGCAGAAATGGTGCCTGACCTGGATCCTTAATGGAATTATAATTCCATGGATGGTATTCTAGCCAGGGACAGGTTTGTTACATGTCTTTTGGTGGGTCTGAGAAAAGCAACTTTAAAGCCTGTAAACTTTGTTAGAACGCCTTAAAGGAGCTCTATTATTTACTTCTTTTCCCAGAGCTACCTGAAAGGGAGGTAATGCAGGGGATGACCGAACCTCCCTTGGTGTTCCTTGAGAGGCTTATGGAAGCCTTCAGGCAGTTCATTCCCTTTGATCTTACCTCAGTAGCCCAGAAGGCCTCAGTGGCCCTGGCCTTCATAAGGCAGTCGGCCCTGGATATCAGAAAGAAACTTCAGAGATTTGAAGAGTTACTGGAGGCTGAGTTATGTGCAGAAGAGAGAGAGGTGGGAGGCAGAAGAAAGAGAACAGGAGGGTTTCATAGACAAGAAAGAAATTTGACTAGAATCTTGGCCACAATGGTAAGAGAGAAAGAAAAGACATGACCTAGACAGATAGGGAATCTGAGCAACAGAAGACCAATATGTTTAACAGAATTAAGTGAGTTGGAGAACCGAGCCTCAGCTAAAAAGGCTCAGCTGTATCAGATTGAAGTTACTTATTTGGGATACACCCTTCGAGACAGGAAGTGGTGGCTAATGGAAACAAGAGAAAAGATCCCCACCCCAACTACACCAATGCAAGTAAGAAAATTCTTGGGCACCTCTGGCTTCTGCAGGCTCTGGATACCTGGGTTTGCAAACTTAGCTACCCCGACATTAAAGCTAAACTTAAGAAATTGGAAAGGGGACCTCTTATTCCACAGGCAGAAGTCTTGG
>LR749577.1:948021-998008 GCA_902729485.2 Mus minutoides
CTTGAGCTCGGAGAACTCTCTGTCTTAATCTTCTGGAATCCATAGCCGGTATGCTATCAAGACCTCCATACCAAGATCCAGATCAGAGACTTCTATATCCAAGCCTCCAGGTTAGGGTCACTGGTGAGCCTTCCAATTCTGGATTGTAGCTCATTCCAAATATAGTCAAGTTGACAACCAGGGATAGCCACTACACATACTAAGCATAGTGGTTTTATGAGAAAAATCAAAATTTCTCAATACATTTTATGCTTTTAAGTTATTTAAAAGCTATAAAAATTTAAAAGATATCACATATTTTACTCTGACAAATTTCTCTTCTTGAAATTATTATTAATAAAAGTGTTTTATTATGAATTCAATTTGCCCAGAAATTTTATAATATAGGAAAAGGTTGATGCAAATTGCTTACAACGCCTGGAACATCAGCTCCAGACCAGAGCACTGATAACAAGTTTGCTACATTATCTTTGCTTGTAGAAACATTGTGTTTCCAGGATGATTGAGCAAAAGTGTTTCCCAGTCAAAATCTCTAACCTACACTATCAAGTAGCTGCACATGATGTCCTCACTTTCCAGTGATGTGTTGTTATGTGCCCACTACAGTCCAGGGAAACAGCTGTTCCATCTTTGCCAGATTGCTACATATAAAGAGAAAAATAGTTTTGTATATAACAAATTTATAATATATGAATCCATTAGTGCTCATGTAATAAAAATGAATCAGAACAAGGCAGTCAGAAGAGGAAAAAGGTGCGGGACATCTGAGAAGAGATTCCAACACGTAAGTCACAATTCTGTACTGTGTGTTGCTGAAGATTCTGAAATGCAGTTTAAAAATTCTAAAATATTAAAGCACAATCCTCACCAACTTATAAATGTTTGTGTGCTACATTCTGTGCTCTAGGTACTATACAAAAATTTTGAAATCACACTTGAAAAATACAACAAATAACTGAAAAAATTATTTCCTGTGTCATTGTAATTATGGAAATTTCTCCAATAGATCTTTTGACATGAAGACTTTAAAAGTGCTTTCTTCTCCTCTAATGTAATATGACTTCTACTTTGTTATCTATCAAAGGAAATTCAAACTGAAATAAGATGCATTATTTATAGTTTTTAAGTCATCTCAAATTAAATATTATAAAAGTATTCTGTGTTATAACAGTTGCAATAAAACCTGGCAATTATATATCATAGGTGATGTGAAAGATAAACATGATTCTTCTGAAAGATTATCATGAAATACCTTTTGTGAACAAACATTGTTCATATCATTTGAAACATTAAAATATTTCTTGCTCTTGGAAATTTGTTACAAAAAGACATACAAGCAATAAGCTACATGAATTAAGATTTCTACAACAGAGTGTTTTAAGAATGAACCAAGTATGGAAGCACATACTGGTAATACCAGTACTTGGAAGAATGGAACAGAGGGATTTTGAGTTCAATACTAGCCTGGGTTCTTCAGTGGACTGCCTGTGTAACAAAACAAGCAGATTAATTTGATGTAATTGTAAATTTGCTACAATTATGATAAATTAAGAGAGTTGTTTCTACCATAGAAGCTACAGTTGGGCCACTCACAGATAGAGAATGAATCAAGGGCAGAGTAAGAAACTCATCCATGATTGGTCAGCTGAGAACGTGAGTCAATGAAGAGGCGTGCTGTGGAGGCTATCTTCCAGATATAACATGACTGCTGCAATCATAAATCCACAGCAACCGTGGTTACCTGCGTAAAACCTCCACAGGATCAAGACAACCAAAATCTTGACAAGGACCTCACCCTTAGTGAGGAGCTACTGGAAATTTACAGTTACTGGGAAAGGAAGCATCATTCTCCCTCCCTCCCTTCCTCCTTCCTTCCCTCCCTCCCTCCTTCCCTCCCTCCCTCTCTTCCTCCATCCCTTTCTACATATGGCCATCGGTAGATTTTTCATATTTCAGTAAATCGTTCCACGTTCTTGCACATGTGGGTTATGCTAACTGGACTTAGTGGATTTTCAAATAGAATATATAAATTTAGGAGGAAGTCTGTTGTGGAAATATGAGAGGAATTTGATGGAAGAATTCTCTAAAATGTTAACACAGATATACTTTCCCTTTTCTTTTGTATCCTTTTACTTCCTCTTGGTCTCTCTTGGGACTGTACGGCTCCCCTTCTCCCCTTATGGAGTCACAAAGTATCAAGGACCTCATGCCCACCTGTGGTGTGCTCTACCATGTTCTGGAAGAAGATTAAGAACCAGGAGTATTATAGTTTCCATATTTGGGGGAAACAGTCCACCAGTGCCTTTTGTTCCATTTCAACTTTCTGCAGTCTGACAACAGTCACTACTTATACTATGAACTCCTCCACAAATGTTATGGTAACAGTATACATGGTATCATCAAGATGCTGACTTTGTTCTCTTTTTATTTAGATCTGCATGGTTTCACGAGGTTTATTAACTCCTCTGTACTTGGTGCTGATTTAGTTGATGTCAGTATCTCTTTATATCCTATTTTTCTACCTTTATTGTATAATTTGATTTTTCAGCATTTTCATTATAGCTAATTAGTATAGACAATCCTATTTGTCTCATAATTTATATACCTATTATATCTAAAATATTGTATTGTTGTATTTAGATTATTCAGAGATCAAAGTTGAGACCTATGTAAATAATTGTATAAATGAGTAGACAACTCAAACTCTACTTCAATATCAATCTCCTCTTAGCCTCTATAGGCTCCCCCGACCAGTGTCTCTTATTAGATTGACTGATCTAATAAAGGGATGTACTGATTGTTTCTCCATTGCTGTGATAAAATACCTTGGAAACAGTAACCTAAGTGAGAACAGTCTTATTCTGGCTCACAGTTCCAATGGGAGTGTCCACCATGGTAGGGAATGGTGGCTTCCAGTGGGGAAAGCATGATGGCAGGAGTAGGAGGCTGCCTGGTCTCATTCTCAGGGAGCAGAGTAAGCAGAAAGTGGGGCTGGGTTTTACAGCCTCATGCCCACCCGGTTGTTCCACTTCCTCTAGTGAGGCTATAATTTCTAAAAGTTCCATTACCTCTCTCACCAGCCCCACCAGCTAGGGACCAAGTAATCAAAGATATAAACCTGAGGAAGACATTTCACATTCTAAGTACAAAGATATTTCTGGAGTCTAGATTGTAGACTCTTCTCCCTTTTGTTGTGATATTCCCTTAACAGCTATGCACCATCATCCAAAGCCCTTCACAATATCATTCATACTTTTACTCTGTAAAGACCACAAAAACAGTATCTCAAACATTTTCCTAACTGTGTTTCCAGGCTACCTTCTGCAAAGTAAGTGCAGTGATTGTGCTGAAAATGTAGATTTGGGACACTTCTGGGTAGAAATCAATAACTTCCCATTTTCTGAGACAGAATAAAGTCTGAAGTTCTTCTACAGTACAGCAGAGCTGTCAAACTGTGGTACTGACTATTCCAGTTTAACATAATTTTCAACCCAGCTAATGTCATAGTAGTAACTATATTTTCAATGTACAGCATGTAAACTACATTTGTTAACTCATGTAAGATTTATAACACTCCTTTACATTGAAAATTAGTATTTATAGATGTGCAGCATATAATTATAATGTATATTCCTGATCAGTCATGATACTAATTGCACCCTTACAGGAAAAGATATCAAGCTGAAGAAAAACAAAGTCATAGCTTGCCGTCACACAATCAGTCCTGGTAGAGACAAATGGGTTGAAAATTAAATGTGCTAGATCCAAAGCCCATTAACTTACCTCTACATTGGAATCTCAATAAACTATTTCAAGTTCTCTGAATATGCCAGGAATTATGACTCAGTCATTATTTATGACTAGTTTACAAAAGAGAGTCAAATCAAATGGGGTTTTCCCCAATTTCTCTACAAAGAAAATCTTTCAACCACATTGTATCCATTGTATCATAGTTTAGACCACAGATCTAAATTCTACATTAAGTGAGACATGAAATCAAAGACTTTTACATTTTCAACAATGTTTAACACCTGAAAGCTTCAAATAAGCTTAAATTTCTCCTGTCAATTACTTAATATTTTCCCAACCTTTAAAATGTAATAGTTACCAGATATAGTGTAAAGGTGTTTTGTTTGGGATTTGTTCAAGTTGAGGCATGGGAGTTTTTATGATGACAATTGTAAATCATAAAATTTATTTATTTAGATCCTGGGTGAGACAGATCATAGCAAGCTTCTCATATGGAAAGAGAAAAAATAACAAATTTCTAAATAAAATGGAAGGTGTTAGAGTGATTTCAAAATATGCAGATAGCTTGAAAATAAATATTAATGCCTTTTAGAGGGTTCTCTGTGCTGTTTTGTAGGGAAAACAATCCCAAATAGATGCCATATGAAATCATTGTGAGTTTTCTACCAGCCATTCCTGTAATTGTTATAGCAATTCAAATACCAAAAATGTATATATACCTGCACAGGAAGGGTAACCTATATGAATAACCCTTTCCTATTTGCTCCATTCAATACATGCTAAAGGAACTCCTGAGCTTTGTTCCTGACAAGAAGAGTCCATAACTGATATTTGTTCAAGAAAAATGAGCAATAAAAAATTTTTATTAAAACAATCTTAATTGCATTTTACTTTCCTAGTGCACCTTTGAACCACCTTCCTATGGTTGATAATCTCTCATCCATCCACCCAGAATCCAACAGCTCTTTAGGTAGCTTCTGTGATTGAAGTAAGTGAATCATTTACAATGTGGAAATAGACAAAGTTAATTAACATCATTGAATGTCACCTTGCTTCTCTGTAACATGAATAAGAGAAGCAACTTTGTAGGTCTCTTTTCAGGGTACATTGTGTGAAGGTCTGTTTTTGTATATTCAATTGTTAATTCTTTACTCTTTACAGAGTAGCTAAACACTGACAGGATCTCAGTATTGCTATTTCTATGGTCCACCACCAGATATTTTCTAAATATTTGTTCTTCCTCACCTGCCTAAAGCAATCTAGAATTGTATCTGGTTGGTTGTAATAAAGATTTTACAATCAGTAGCCTGACAGGAAGTAGAGGGTGGATCCTTTGGACAGAGAGAGAGAGACTCTGAGAGGAAAAAAATCAGGGGCAGAATTCACCAGCAGACACAGAGGTGAATAGACAGATTAGAGCAGAGCAGATAGTTAGATCTAATCACTTGTTTAGTAAAGTTAGTCAGAAGACTGCTCGTGAAAGACCTAAGCTTTAACATATTAATAAACCTTTATGTCATTATTTATATTGCTGGTGTGTCTAAGAAAGTCCCACTATATGTCTCAGTGATTATCACATAGATTTTGTAACTGACAATCAGCAAATATTCACCACCTGAAGACTATGTTGGGGGATCCAACAACCCTATCTTTAGAAAATTCTTGTCTGATGTCTGTACTCTTTGTTGAAAGACCTAAAATATTTTTGATGTTTAGAAGATAATGAAAGTGATTATGGCTATTCATGAGAAGGCTATTCATCAATATTCAACTCATAGGATTGGTGTGGGGATTCAATGAGTAATTTATATACAAATCAATAAAAAGAGCCCAGGACATACAGTAAGCACTCCATAAATATACTGTTATTATTCACAGCCTCCCAGGAGCCATCTAGAAAGGCTAAAAGCTAGCAGGTCATCTTCCAGAGATGTTTCACCATGGAACAGCAATGAAAGAGCCTTTGAGAGACAAAGCTCTAAGGAAAGAAATCTCATAAAATGATTCCTGCAGCTAATATGGCTTTCTGTCCTTATAAAATTAATGTTAAATAATCCCTAGGCATTAGCCCACCCTATCGGGCAGATTTCTGCAGATCAATGAAGATGTACTCTCATATAATGGTGTTATATAGACAAACAGATTATTTCTTAATTCTTAAAAATTAATAGCTAACATTACTTATTGGAATTATTTTGGCTTAAACTCTTTTTAGAAATAACACTTCATGAAATTAATTTACTCAAAACACATTTTATACAGAAAACTTCACATAATCAATGATTTGTTGTAAAGATTGTGGAAATATTCTCTATATAAAAGAGGTTAGATCTTATTTTCTGAAGTTATTTTTGATGCCTTTACTTAGGTGGAATATATTTAATTATAAAAATAAGGAAGGAAATAATATTATTAGCATATCTTAGAGACATATGTGTGCCTTAATGTGTAATCTAGACACAGCTGGGAATTTTCTTGCTATGGAGCTGACAATCCGGCTGAAATCACTATTTCGTAGTATAGTATATTCTTATGCAAGTTGATGCCTCATCCTTTAGTTTCTATAAATCTCCACTACTCATCTCTGCTCCACCTGTGCCTAGCATATTTCTCTACCTATATGTCTAGATATAATGAAATTAATATGCCAAGCTTTTCCAGAGAACTTCCAAGTCACAGTGCAATAAATTGTCTTACTGGAAGTGTTACAATAAAGCCTTATAATAAAAAATATACCTTTCTAAAATACCATGGAAATGTTAGAAGTATATTGTTTATCAAATACCAAAAAGTCATGTTCACTGGTAAGCAAAAACCAAATTCTGTTAATCTAAAAAGAACTATTAAAAAGAAATATTTTGAAGATGAAGTACCATTTTTTTTCATTTGTAAGAATTTGCTATCCAAAAAATAATTGTAAAGAAAAGCGATAATTCTGGAACTATAGTGTAATGAGATTTTCAACTCAAATCCTTGAAATTGAGACCTTCAGTTCATGGTAGGCAACATGTTGTGTTAAATTTTGATTAGAACTAGAGATTCATTTATAAGCTACATTGGGTGTCTGGTCTAGATACTCTATTCCTCATCTAAGGTCAATGTTTTCATAGATAAACAAATCAGCAGTTGATACTGTGATATCATCTCATACTAATTCAGACCATCACAAATAGATACTTAGATTCATCTTGAAAAAAAAGTGTTCAGCTATTTTGTGGGAGAAGAAAGATGCAACAGTGATTTAATTTTTATAAAATGCATCAATACATTACTAATAGTATTGGTTCTAAAAACACAACAATGCCCTGATGTACCAGATCCTTATTCACAAAGCACTGTGCCTCAAAATACAGGGATTGAAAAGCCTGAACGGCTATGCAGGAAGCTGCACCTCTCTAGTTAATTAGGGATTAGGGTGATATTACCATCACATTGCTGGGTGACAGGAGACAGTACCTGTAACCCAATATAGTACATAGTAATTGTCCAAGGTTAATTAGCCCAGACAGCATTGCTTCTGTGAAGCACTGCACATTTACAGACTAGCACTGAGAACAAATATAACTTTCCAAGGATGGTATGGGAAATATCCCTATGTTACTGACTGCATTCAGGCCCTGGAGCTTATTTTAATTTCCTTCTTCAGCATGCTGACTGGGCTGTTATATTTAGATAAGGCAGTTATAATTACTCCACCATGGTAGAGTATATAATTCATAGGAGATACATCCCATACCACTTATTTCTCTCTACATATACCTGTCTTCACATACCTTCCTATAATCATATAGCTATTTAAAGCTTTTTTCCTCTAAAAACATATTTTAATATATAATACTTTAGCATTAACTATTAAGTGATGGTGATGTCTATTCAGACATTAACTCTCTGTGATCGGTCACTAATTTAACAATATCTGTAAAAATTTAAATGCCTAGCTGATATTTTTCCCTTAATACCAATTGTTGGATTTTAAAGTAATTACTCATTCTATATTTATTTCATGAATGCATTAGGGCATTCAAGTTTCTTCCAAAAATAGCCCACTATTTTAATGAAGGTGGTATTTTCTTGAGGTCCCTTTTGTAAAGTCTTTAAAAATTACATCTTATTGCTTTTACATAGACAGGTATAAGAAGATGTCAGAATAAAGAAGAAAAAAAGACAGCAATGAATATGTTGTAGTGCATAACAGTGGCAATAATTGTAGATGATATCTCCAGAATTATCACCTACAATGAAATGCACATTCAAAAAAACCACAGAAGTAGATTCTTTAGAATAGCAAATTTAGACTTTGAAAATAATATACTTTTTTCCTCCAATTTTTATTAGATATTTTCCTCATTTACATTTCAAATGCTATCCCAAAAGTCCCCTATACCCTCTCCCATCCCCTGCCTGGATCACCTACCCATCCACTTCCACATCTTGGCCCTGGCATTTCCCTGTACTGGGGCATATAAGGTTTGCCTAACCAAGGGGCCTCTCTTCCAAATGATGGCCAACTAGGCCATCTTCAGCAATATACACAGCTAGAGACATGAGCTCTGAGGGTACTGGTTAGTTCATATTGTTCTTCCACCTATAGGGTTGGAGACCCCTTCAGCTCCTTGGGTACTTTCTCTAGCTCCTAATTTAGACTTTGAAAATAATATACTTTTTAAAAGTTCTTCTGATGCTTAATCAGAAATTCATAGACAATTCATGGGATGAGAATAAGTGGTCAAGAAAATGTTACAGTAGTAAAAGCCCCTCATCTCTCTGGACATTGGAAGATAGGGTGGACCATGAATATGGAAGGAAGTGAAGAAGGCATGAGGAAAAGCTTCAGGGCAGTGAAATGGAGATCCTAGGAAGACAAGCTCAAGGAGAGGGCAGAGGGAGGAGTGGTTAATATGAGCACCTAGACTGGCCTACTGGACCATGTTGTTGTGACTTAGACCCCAGTGAATCTCAGGAGGAGGTGTGAAAATTATGCTCTCTGGTGCTGAGTAGTAAACATGCTTTTAAACACACAAAAAGAATTGAAAACTAAGAGCAGAGAAAAGAGACACACTCTTCAAAGGAACATCTCTGTGATTAACAGCTGATATGTCAGATCCTATAATCTGAGGACAGCAAAATATTAGGAAAACAAGAAGCAACTGTCAATCATTGTTCACAATTAATAAAGTTATCCCTTACTCAAGGTTGCAGATTAGGGTCATGTTTAAAATAAGTTACCAGACATATACTCCAAAGAATAGTAAGAGGTGCCATTTTAAGTGAAATAAGTGAAAACTTATGGCAAGTGGAATTGGATATGGGGAAAAGGGCATCAAAGAGGGACAGTAAAGGAAAAATCAACTTAATATACTCAGTTTTGAGTATATTAATCAGGACGTTCTCTGGAGTCTGAAATCAATGTAATTTTTAGATCAGAAAGAATTGAATATAAATAACTATTCACTGGGCAAAGGAAGATGATAGTTGAAGGATGTAAAGAAGGGTTTGAACAATTAAATAAAAACAATTGCAGGCTGAGAGTCTTGAGACTGAAATAAAGACTGAAGTCTCAAGAAATAGCTTAAGATACACTTCCTAAAAGCTTGAAAACAAGACTACTCAGGCACATGTTGCCTCTAAGCTAAAAATAAAGACTTTGGAAGGAAAAGATTAACCAACCATTGAGCACTGAGATTCTGTGCAACCCAAGAATGAGAGATTCTGCTTGAATGTTCAGATGGATATGGACCTGTCACTACAAATACTGTCATTAGAGAAAAAGAAACTAATTAAAAGCCAGCTTACGTGTGAATCGATGTTCCTTCTAAAAGGGATGCCTGCCTTGTTGGAAAGTTTGCACCAACTGGTTATGGTCATGAAAAAGCTAATGAGAAGGGGTAAAGGTTCTGCCAGGACTTCCCAACTAGCACAATTGAGACTCGATGAAAAGCCATCCAGGAGGAGCACAGGCCCTAAGAGTATTGAGAGCTAGCCACCCATGTGGCCAAGGCACTCATGTGCCATAGAAAGAGGGGGGAGCCTACAGACCAAAAAGAAAACCAGACCCTCTCTGTGGTTGTCAGCCATTGTTCCTTTAGTTCCCTCTCTTGTCAAGTCTCACACTATTCCAGTGGACAAAGAACAATATTCAGAGGGCAACAGGATCCAGGTTGACAGAGCTGATGAGGAAGGTACTCTATAAAATGATAAGAAGATAAGTCCTGCACTAGAATTCTGTACTCTGTTCCTTTATTCCATTTACTTACTATTTACTTATTTTTATGAATCTAATGATAGGTATAACTGCAACATATGTTTAAAGTGTTGTAAACTTAGGAGTGAAATAAAGAATGATTGTTACAAGGATTTTGTTTTACCTACAAAATGGAAAATGCACTGTGGTGGAATGTACCACATCAAAGATATTTATTGTTGTCTCTGAGGAAGCCGTTGGAAGGAATATAAAAGACAGTGTGACTAAGAAACTCTATGGGAAAAGAAATATGCTTGATCTAACAAAAAGAAGAAAGGGCATAGGGAATAAAGAGCAAAGAAAAATACTAATGTGATCATAAATTGCCTAGTTACAAGGAAATATTTTAATACTGAAAGCACATAAGAACAGATTAAAGTGGTAGTAGACACAGTATTAAACTGACTCCTAATGACTGACTCATCATCATTATACCCAAGAGTAATACAGCGCTCAACCCTATCAGAGAAACTTTTATTTGTGGTGGATGGTGATTAACACAAAGACTCATAGCTGGTCAAGGTTCAGCAAATGAGAGACTGCAGAGTCCTCATCCCTAAATGAAGATATATAATGCACTCCCTCCTCCTAAGACTCAAGATCTTTGTGGAAGAGTGAGTAGAAAGAGTATAAGAGCCAGAGGTGGTGAAGGTCTACAGGAAACAGTATATTCTGGACACAACACAGCAGCTGCACATATCAAACCACAGCAGTTACAACAGTATACTGCAATACCTGTGTGAGCTTAAGACAGACTGGCTAGAGAGATGGCTCAGTGGTTAAGAGCACTGACTGTACTTCCAGAAGACCTGGGTTCAATTCTGAGCACCCATGTGACAGCTCACCACTATCTGTAACTCCTAGATCAGACACCCTCACACAGAATACATACAGGGAAAACACCAATGTACATTTAATAAAAAAACAAGTAATTTTTAAAAAATTTTAAAAAGCTACTCAAAGAGCTATTGATAATTATTACCTTCTAGTAAAGAGAAGTCCAGTTGTTTTTTTCCTAAGAGTATAGTCCTTATAAGCTGACCATACTCCAGAAGATAACATCCAAGAATATGTTGGCCTTACAAAATTGACTAAAAGGAAAAAGTACACAAAGTTGGGTGGATAAGGAAGGGGCCAGATTTAGGAAGAGTTAGGAGTAAAGGGTGATTTTAACCAAACACATATTAAATTCTCAAAGAAATAATAAAGATACATTTTAAAAGATGAAAATTAAATGATACAAAAAGATACAATATAAAAAGTTCAAAAGAGAAGCAAAATACAGAACAAAACAAACAAGGAGCTGTCTTCTCAGCAGATAGCTTGGACTTGAAAGCAAGACATCATGCCTGGGGAGAAAAGAAACTTTCAAGTGTGATGAAAGAATCATTTCTTTAATCACATATTTCATAATTCATGTACAGCTAGTAACATGGATCCAAAATACCCATCATAAAACTAGAATTCAAGAAAAAGTAAAATTGTAATTATAGCCAAATATTTTATATCATCTCTATCATTAACTGAGGGAAAAAAAAAACAAGACAAAAGCTAGGAAGATTTATAAACCATAGTTAATAAAATGTCCTAATCCACATGCTTAAGGCACAATTTCAAAAAATTCAGAAAACACTGTGCCTGGGTATATTTGTGCATTTACCTAATAGACTAATAATGCCATATATTCAAAGAATTTGCTAATCACAGAAAACTTAACCTACTAATAATAAATAATAAAACCCTCCAAAAATTTATAATATATTGATAAAAATCAAAGCACTGTGAAAATGATGAAGTGGATATCCATAGACTGGTAAAAATCACTAGAGGAAGAACCACTATTTCTTATGTAATTAGTATACAAAGCAGTATAATGTCAATTTCAACTAAAAAAAATCTAGGTGTTGTAATTTTTTTTCCTTCTTGAAAGAGACCAGTGCTGAAATCAAGCAGCCAGTGTAGAAATGAGCAATATGTTAAATACCAAATACAACATTTTAAAAAGAACACAATTACTTAAGACTGTATATTACTAGGAATAAAATATTCTATTCTGCTGTCATAATCCAAACTACCATGTACTTGTTGAAAGAGAAACAGTCTGATGAAACACATTTCAAGGAGAAATATCCCTGTGTTACTGACTGCATTCAGGCCCTGGAGCTTATTTTACTTTCCTTCTTCAGCATGCTGACTGGGCTGTTATATTTAGATAAGGCAGTTATAAGGCAATTACTCCACCATGGTAGAGTATATAATTCATAGGAGATATATCCCATACCACATGTGGATCTTTGGTCAGGGTTTCACACTGGCACCAGTCTGAACAGGGAAGGGATATCAACGGCAGGGTGAGGTCTTTAATGTTGTTTAAAATAGTATGCATCATATGTAATCCACCAAAGCAATAGCAGTGTGTAAACCTAAACAGGACCTCTAGAAGATACCAGAAGAAACTATCTTTGAGTGGGTGGTGAGATATTAGCATATCTCAAGATCTTGAGATATGGTAATATTTTTAAAGTGAAAAACTAGAACTACTCATTATTTAAGAAGAAAAGGTAGAAAATGGATTTCATTGAGATGGAAAGCATTTCTTGTTTAAATCTCCATTAAGCAAGTAAAGACTCCCATCATACAAAACATCACATTGTGCGAAATACAGACATTTTATAAAGGCATCATAAGTAGAACACATATAAAATTCATAGCAGCAATGGAAGAAACAATGGCTGCAGAAGAATAACAGAGTAATGCTTGAACAAAAAGTAAGTGTCTGACTATCACAGTGCAAGATAATCCTTAATTGTGGTGAAATTCTACTGAGACTCTTAGTAAGATCCCATTCCATTTTAACTTACAATGAATGATCACTCACCTCCTGTGTGGACAGGAGAGCACACAGACCTTCCTTACCAGTCTTTACATGTGATGGGTGGTGAGAAAGTCGAGATATAGAGGTTATGTGTTGCAAACCTTAACATACCTAATTACAATGATAAAAGAGATTGATCCACTCAAAACAAACAAAATAAAAGTACTTATCAGTTTAGTAGACTTATGGTACATTACTACGTTGATGTGTCTGAGACTTAGCCCTAACTATCCTCAACAGCAGAATAGAAAATTCTGGAAATTTCTCATCCTATGAGAAGCATGAGATAGTATGAAGCCCTGGAATGCATACACACTTTTATGTTATCAGGCCTTATAACTTGAGGGCAATGGCAAAGAGATAAAGTCTTTAAAAATTATCTATAAAGCACATGAATATATTTGTTTTCCACCATTTTAATGGATATTTTTTATTATCAGATCATTACATGGTAAACAATATGCAGTTGTGAGTTCTCTGCTCTAATGGGGGGCCTGGTATGCAATGAGCTGGCTGCTAGCTGCTGGCAGGTGGCCAGGCTATTCTAAGGTTTCTGTCTTTATCTTCCTGGATTAGCACAATCCAGGTGTTTATTTAGTGCTGATTCCTGACACTGGTGTTTCTGCACATTAAAACCTTGAGTCTGTCTCAACAAATCATTGAGCTCTGGGATTCTGTCCAACCCAAGAATGGAGATACTGTTTGGATGCTCAGGTGGGTGTGCACCTGTCACTACAAATACTGTCATTAGAGAAACAGAAACTAATTAAAAGTCAGCTCAAATGGAAATCAATATTCCTTTTAAAAGGGTTCCTGGCAAAGTTGCCTAGGTGACTAGTTAATCAATTACTTGTAAGTTTGAGGTTTCTCTCATACTCTGAGGCTCAGGAAAAGGAGGCAAGTGCTTCTCTGTGTGAGATGGATGGTACACTGAGGCTTGGGTGCCTTCCCAGTCATTCACATGCCTGACAGAAACAGCTGACATGTCTGATGACTGTGTTATAATCTCTTAACCACACTCCAAACAGTCCACAGCTCAACAGAAAAGAGAGTTCAAGCAGGAAGTTCAAGCACAACTCTTGTGATAGTTTATAATTTAAGATCAGATAGAAACTGAAAGACAAAGCAAAACAAAAACCCAATAGCAAAAGAGTGAGATTTATAGGAAAGGGAACTTCACTTGAGAAGCATAGACCTAATATTCATTAGTGTGAAAAACTGTTCTAATTCCTACACAATGTCCTTCACATATATTTAAATATTTTTTTTTTATGTATAATGCAGCTTTGCTTCAAAACAAGCAACCAAAAAAGATTGACATTGACATGAGCTGAGTTTGGCTTAAATATCATAGCTGGCCCCATCTCTCACCTGTGGTAGCACTCAAGAGAGCAGGCCTTGCCCTTTGCCCAGGCAGCACCATGAAGCTGGTCCTGGTGGCTGGGGTGTAGGTAAGCTGACCTTGAAGGTGTGAATGTGCGTGACCTGACATGACCCCACCACTGGTCTGCTGTAGGGTGGCACACTTATGGAGGTGATCCCCCAACACACAGTCAAGCAAGTTGCCCACAGAGTAATGAGCTCAGGAGAGCTGGTGGAAGGAAGGTCAGATAAACCCTCCCAGAGAGGCTAAGAGTGTGAGAGAGTTGGCCCTAGCACTCATCAGGAGTAGGTGTGGGGATGATGTTTCCCCATTCTCCTCAGGAAAACAGGACCCAGGATCATGTGAGTTAGTGGACTGACCTTGTCTGTTGCAGGATACAGTACTCAGGAGAGCATGCTCTGCACCTCACCTGGGCAGCACAGTGGACCTAACCCTTATAATGAAGGCACAGGTGAGCCCATCCAGAATGTATGAGAGCAGGAGATCTAGCCAGGTGCTTGAAGGCTGCAGCAGTTGGGATAAAGACCTCTCCCACACCTTGATTGGGCAGCACAACAGAGCTTGCCCTGCTGATGTGGGTCTGTGTGAGCAGGCCCCAAGTGCATAAGAGTAGGAGAGCCGATTCCTGGTGGCATCATTGGATGGCCTAACTAGACCAGTGATGGAAAGCTAGCCCTGGTGCTGAGGATAAGAGAGAGCTGAGTAGCTCAGCTACTGCCCAGTTCCAGATCCAGGGTTCTGAATAGGCTCACCCCAAAATCTATATTACTGTGAATGGTTGAGATTCATAAAAAGGTCAGTCCTGCTGTTCCAATGCTGCAGGATCTCCACAACACAGAGCAGCAACAGGATAACTGGGAAGAGTCTCAATGAGAATCCAATACTGATGGTATCACAGAAGCCAGAGATCTTGAACCAGACAATGATTCATTGAGATGAACATTTGCAATTTTCTGCAGATGAAACTCTTTGGACAGAAGGATATACTGTGAAACACACTGCAACATACTACAACTTGAATGATGAGATATCTTCTATGCTTTGCTTTGCTGTTGTTGTTGTTGTTGGTGGTGGTGGTGGTGGTGGTGGTGGTGTGTGTGTGTGTGTTATTTTCAGAGGGAGGTTGCAAGGGCAACAGATGGACATTAAGGGACAGTTAGATAAGCAGCACTTGGGTGCATGATGTGAAACCCAGATTCAATTAAATTTTTTTTTTAAAAAAAGGCTTAACAGAAAAAAATCTAGAGAATGATGAACACTGGCTAAGGATATTCTAAATAAAGAAGATAGTGGAAAGAAAGCCACTAAAGCAAGAAAATGTGGGATATGGTTGGAAAATGGTGACTTTAACATAAAGAGAATTATGTCCTATAACCTACAGAATATAAACTATAACCATGATAAAAGTCTACAAAAATCAGACTCCACTGATGGAAAATCCTATCATTCTGTTTGGAATAAAAGTTTCAAAGCAGGTGGAAGTTAAAAAGATAAAAGCATTGTTTTCTAAGCAGGTAAAGGCAAGATGAGTTGTGAGGAAGAGCAGGTATGTGCAAGAAAAATGTAAGTAGAAAGAAGTAGGTTGTTTCATGATAATTTTTGAAACAGAAAGAGATATATAGTAGATAGATGAAACATAGATACATACATACATAGATACATACACACACACATAGATATTGATGATAGATCAATGGATAGATTATAGTTGATAGGTATAATAGATATAGATGGAGATAGATAGATAGATAGATAGATAGATAGATAGATAGATAGATAGATAGATATGAAACATAGTAGAATATACATAGGAATTATGAAATGATGCATACATCCATGGCTGCACATACACAGAATGGCACAAATACATTCATAGGTACACTAACATATATACAGATACATGAGTATATGAGTACACAAATATATAAATAGTTATATATGTACACATATTAACATTACAGATGCTCAGCAAAGCTGAAAGAGAAAAGGCTGAACATTGGTTTCGGACTTTGTATAATGAAACTGGATTGTAAAACACAGAATAAATTGTAGGATCATAAAATTTTAATTCCATAAGCAGCTTAACATCTTGGTCATAATCATTGTCTCCAGTGTCAGATTGCAGATTGGTCAATCCTAGTGCTCCAAGGTCAATCTTGGTACTCCTACTTCCTAATTCTGAAGCCTTTAGGAAAATGCTAATTGTTTAGCTACATTCCTGTCTAGGAATTAATAGTAACAACAGCTCTTCCATAGAGTATATAATGAGATGAATGCATTAATATGTTTAAAACATGAACTCACACTTAAGTACAGGGGAGTATATTAGTTTGTTAGATAAATTATTTCACTAGATTTAATGTTTATATTGGACAACGATGAAAGAAAAAAAAGTGGACTAGAAAGATAGCTCTATAAGTAGGGGCATTTGTCACCAAGTCTGATGACCTGAGTTTGGTCACCAGTACCTCCATGGTAGAAAAAAAATGGACTCTCCCAAGTTGTCCTCTGACCTCAATATATGTACCATTGTATATGTATCCAAGAGAGAGAGCAAGAGAGAGAGAGAGAGACTTTCTTTTGTAAGACTAAAGAATATTAGTCAATATCAATTAGTGTGTACTAATCCTGGAAAGTAATATTTGCTTTACTAGTTGTCAAAGTCTGACAAAATTACAGCAAGAAAAGCACCAACAAAACATAGATATGTATATTGAATCATATTATGCATCGTTTGAGTGTCCCCCATAGGCTCATGTGTTTGAACACTTGGTCTCAGATGATGGTGAAGTTCTGAAAAGGTATGGACCTTTCAAGAGGTGGGGCATAGCTGAATAATGTGTGTCAGTGGAGAAGTGGGCTTTGTGGATTATTCTTCAACTTTAATTGTGCTCTAGCTCTCTGATTCCCGAATAATTGAACAACTGAGATGTGAGCAAGCTGCCTTGTTCAGAGTGTTCAGTAAGGTAGCAACATGATGATTGATTCATGGTGGAAATTATGATAAAATGATCATGGTGGTATCACAATGTAGTGAAGATAATGGACATACTCACTGATAAAAGCAACTGAATAGCAGATATGATGTAAAAAGTTCCAAGTTCCACACTACACACATGTGAAAATGGTAGAATTTTTTAAAGATTTATTTGTTTGTTTGTTTGTTTGTTTGTTTATCTTATATATATATATGACAAGTACACTGTAGCTGTTTACAGAGACACCAGAAGAAGGCATCAGATCCCATTACAGATGGTTGTGAGCCACAATGTGGTTGCTGGGAATTAAACTCAGGACCTCTGGAAGAACAGTCAATGTTCTTAACTGCTGAGCCATCTCTCCATCCCCAAAAATGGTAGATCTTAGTTCCATGGGTGAGAGGATTTAGTTCCATACATGAGTGTGAGGATAGGTGATATTAGTTCCATACATGGGGGAGAAGGTGGGGTGTCTTAGTTTCATACATTAGTATGAAGGTGGCAAATCTTAGTGCCATACATGAGTATGAGAGCAGGATGGGTGACTTCTAATAAAGTTTATCAGACAAGATTATGCAAAAGATTCAGGAAATGAGCCATCACAGAGGAAAGGGTTTCATTCTTGCTAATTTAAAAGTGTGATTTTTCATGAACAGATACCATGAAATTAAGGACCTTCTACTTGTAACATATTGCTCTTCTCTGTGTGAGAGATCTTGAGCAATGAGAAAAGTTCCAAAGAGCCTGGAGGACATTGTTTCTTCTTAATACGGGTACAACTTGAAAATCTCTCTTGCCATTTCATTTTTATTCTATTTATCAAAACTCTAGTTAGTGGATGACTTGACTGCTCTGTGTGGAGGTTTTGCAGATAGAATGTTTATTAGAAATTCTTACTTATCTACCTAGAAAACCCATATAAGGAAAAAAATATATGAGAAAAATTCTATTCTATACCATTCTCTAACATTTTTACTTCAAAATTCTAATAACCAAATCTAAAAATTATAACACTGCTTACATATCTACTGACATAAAATTCAGCTCCATTAAGCACTTAAATACCTGGACTCACTTTGCAGTAGTGCTTTGATCAACCTTTCTTTTCTTTTCTCTTTTTGTTTTTGTTTTTGTTTTTGTTTTTGTTTTTGTGAGACAGGGTTTCTCTGTATAGCCCTGCTGTCCTGGAACTCACTTTGTAGACCAGGCTGGCCTCGAACTCAGAAATCCGCCTGCCTCCCAAGTGCTGGGATTAAAGGCGAGTGCCACCATGCCCGGCTGATCAACTTTTCTTATGATAAGCTTTAAAGCAGATGTGGAATGCTGTTTGGTTTGTTGTATTCCTAAGCAAATAGACTGTAACGTAATCTCTTTTAATTAATTGAGCAGCCTGTACCTAACAACAAACACTTTTTAGGTTACCTCTCAGATTCCAAACTGTACTGAATGAATTTTTTATTGTCTTGTTCCGCATCGCCTTCATGGAGAAATCTTTATTACCATTTATGAGGGTCTTCTATTTCAAATTTGATGGACATGCATATTATATAAGGCAATCTATATTTATGTTCCCCAAAAAGGCCAGAAGTTGACTGAGCACATCTAGAAATGCCCCTATCAGAATGCAGATGTGCATGCCATGAATACTACAATAGCTACAGCATCTGCTAGGACCTTGGCAGCAACCACTGCAGCAAACAGTAAACACTCACTAATCTCTCCTCCAAGGGGAAATGCATACGCTTTGTAATGGTAAAACTCCTAACAGCATCACAACAATCAAATATTTTTCACAATATTTATAATTTCAAAAAAATAGTCATGTAAATAATTCTTCACAAACTTTTTGCAATAAGTGTCAATTATCTTAGACTGAACAATGGAATAATTTTAAATGTCAGTCTCAACTTATTACCATGGTGTTGTGATCAGAAAGCACTATCAACTATCAAAGACTAAATATAGACAAATGAAAAAGTGCTTCCTAGCTTTTAAATAAAATAAATAACATGTACTTTCTTCTAATTACACTACACATAATATAAATTGTGTTATAATTTAATAAAAATAACTAAATGAAGGATGCACACATTTTAATAATCTGATAAGTCTCATTTGTTTTAGAAATAGGAGCTTTGAAATTTAAGTGTAACAGTCAAGGAACTACTACAGTAAAACTTCCTAACTTGCAAATTCCCCAGGCTAACATATGTTAAAAGAAGAATTTAATTAAAATGCCTAAGAAAGATCAAACATTTAATCAATAAAGGCTAATATTATAAAATTATATCCATTAGACCAAAAGTAAACACTAAAAACTGACAACTAAAATAAGAATATTCCAAACAAAAGATGAAAGTATTAGAAAATAGCATCACCTGGGAGGAAATTGAAAGAACGATAGTATCAAAAAAAGGAAGGAAAAGATGCAAAATTAAACACACCACGTAAAGTTCATGTGACTAAATAATAGTTCTGAGAACAATAGAAGAAACATTAGGAATACATTATCAGATAATTAACAAAAAAGATTTTTCAGAGCTAAAGGTTCCATGTCTCTGCACTGACAAACAAGACCTTCAAGGATCCAAGATGTTGTGTAAAGAATACTTTCCAAACCACAATTATAAACCTTCAGAACATGCAGACTTTGAAAGAAAGAATTGTGGTCCAATGGAATGGAATGCACAGGCCAGTGGCCTTCCAGGAGCAGTTCCAGGGACAAAAACTTGTCAGCTATGCCTGTCAGGAATCTGTAATGAGGAATGTAAAGGATTATCTTCAAACATACTTTCCATAAGGACGAGCACAAGATTTTTGTCATGAAAAGATTAATGAATATTACTTCTCAGAAACTTAGATGAATAATAACTATGGGCTTCATCAGAACTAGAAAAGAAAGGAAGAGAGAGAGACAGAGAGAGAGAGAGAGAGAGACAGAGAGAGAAAGCTGGGCTGAGGATAATCAAACTAGGAAGAGAAAAGCCTCTGTGGGTTGAGTGCTTATTGTGCAAGTGTGAGGATTAGTGTGGATCCACAGCACTCAAAAATGTCCAGGCATAGTATCACCTGCATGCAATCCCAATGCCAATGAGTGACCCTCATACTGAGTGAGAGATCCTGTGTCAGAACACAGAGAAAGCATTAGAGGAAGATAACAGTGTCAATGTCTGGCTTCCACTCTACACACATACTCCATATGCTTTCTTTTATACATCCCACTTTTCTTGAAGCAACTTTGGATTCTTTCTCTCCATTTATTTTCTGTATGTGTGTGTAAGGAGGTGGTGTTGGTGGTGGTTTGGGATGGGGGTGGAGGGGTATGTGTGGGTGTGTGCATGTCTGGAGGCCAGAGACTGATAATCACTGACTGCTGATTCCAACAAAGAGTAAGATACCTTAATGTGGGGAAAGATGGAGGTATCCACTAGCTGGTGAAAGATCTTTACTATAATACAGCTAATAAATTTTTTCAAAATGATCCAGTAAGCATCAATAAGGTTCTGCATAATGCTCAGAAATACAGGTTAAAATAACTGCCTCTAAAACCTGAAAAGCAGCTCATACTAGAAAACAAGACTAGAAGATAAAAGCAGAGACTAAATGTAGCTGTCATTTAAAGTAAAGCTAACTGTTTATTTGCATAAGGTTCAATGATGTACAAATAAATGCCCCAGTTGTTCTTTCAAATATTATGTGCAACCCATTGTCCTTTTGATATCATTTCTGGTAGGTTAAGCTATTCCTGGGCAATAAGGCATGCCTTGGTCATTTTTAGATGCCAGCATGGCAACTATAATATAAGCAGTTTCCTCAGTGAAGCCCCAGGCCTGTTTTGCTGGAGAATCTTTAAGGCTGACTGGAGGACAGAGGTTTCTTATCTGTTGAGAATTTTGTTTGTTTGTTTGTTTGTTTTTGTCTGTTGCAACTCTGTCTTTTCTCTTCTGTGGTGTAACATCTTTGCCGGTATGTTCTCTAATGCTAGCCAGAGTTTGCTTGTAGATGACAGGAGCTCTTCCCTCCCTGCTTGCCTATCTTTAGGATGGCTTCTCACTTTTCTGCACACAATAATTATCAGATATAAGAGTCCATGAATAAGGCATGGGGAAATTTTACTCCCTAAAAGTCATATGGAAATGCAGCTAATGCTATTGCCTCTCTTTTTTGTTCTGTTCTAAGACAGACTTTTCAGCTACTTTCTAGCTTTAGTCTTTCCAGTATGCCACTGGAAAAAGTTCTTATGTTTCTTTAAAATCTGAGTGAGCTCCAGACTTCTCTTATGTAGTCTGAGAACAAACACTCCATTTCTTTACCTTATAGTGGAAACTCCACATAGTAGGTATCAATACTCCAACTGTCTTCCACTACTGCTACTGCTCCTCTCCTTGTGGGTGACATATTCAAGCCTGGAAGCCTCACTTTTATATCTCGACAGTCAGTATAGTGCAGGTGCACAGAGGCCAGCTTTAAAACACAGAGTCACGTGACAACTGTGGTACAGACCTACTCCTGTGTCCCCTATAACAACCACAACTGTGTTTCACAGCTGTCCTTCAACGCTCCCGCCCTGTAATGCAGTAGATAGCTGTCCCTCTCTGTCCTCCACAGTTTTGTTATATATAGACATCACTCCGTGACCTCACCCTTTCCCCTACAGCTACCTAAATTCACAAATGTTCAGCTCATATGCATAAAGAGCACTGTGGCTGAATATAACTTTACTTTAAGGCATCTCTTGGTTATTTTACTACTTAATAAAATGCAAATTATATGCAAGTATTTATGTTGTATTAAATGAGGAATGATCAGAAAAAAAGTATCTGTGTATGTTCAATACAGACTCAGTAACAGAATTCAATGTATGTTCTGTTTAAGAGGCAATAAGAAATGTAAACAATAAGAAATCGAGGTCCAGCATTGAGGCATACCAGGTGCCTACACATGATCATGCACCTACACAGGTGCACTCAGATTATGTGTGGCAACCTAAAGTTTTGTTTTGGAGGGATTTGTGAGATCTTTCATCTTTTTTTCTGGGTATTTTGGTCTATGCTTGGTTGAATCAAAGTCTATACACCAAAAGAGAAAGCAGACAGTAATCAGAAATGCATTGTTCTTTCTTGTCAGTTGCTGGCACAGAGCTATTAAAATCCTCAGAATTCCCTAAATGACAGATTTCTACAGGTTGAATCTGAGTTTAAGCTCTTGAAGTGATGGGACGGAGCCTTAGGACAAGGTTGAATACAAGACAATAATATAAATGAAAATAAAAATAAAAACAAAGCAAAAACAAACAGACAGACAGGCAAAACCCTGAAACACCAAGTGTTTGGTAAATAGTGCATTTCGGACCCAAAACCCAGAGCAGTCCTAGGTGGAACTCTGAAAACTCTCCTGAACTGTGAGATTTGGACAGCTCCTGACCAGAGCAGCTGTGCCTACTGGCTTTCTAGAGTGGAAGGTAGGACAGAGAGAGGCCATGGAAGTTCTGCACCTACCATGTACCTTATCTGTGTATCCCTATTCATCTGTCCCTTGAGTTTTGTAACTTACAAGTCATTGCAAACGAAATATTCTTATGATTGTATGATCCATTCTAGCAGATCATCAAATGTGGAAAATGTCATAAAATTCCCAAATTATAACAAGTGAATGAAAACTACAGGTGACCTAACCTGTGGTGTAGAGAAGCCTTGGGGGACTGAACCTTTAAATTTGTAGGATCTGATGATAGTTCCAATTTGGCTCATGTATTTAGATACTGAAAGGGTTTCAGAAAACTTTTGTTATTAGAGCACACTTCAGAGAAACTTTATAAAAACTTGCAATTGCAGAACAATATGAGCCTGAAGTGATAGCCAATACCTATTGGTGTAGGTTCAGCTGACTTCTAGGCAACCATTTAAAATACTCCAATATTTCATAGAAAAATATATATTTGCACTCTCTTAACAACAATAGCTGAAAAGGGTCCTATCATTTTAAAAACAATCAGTATGCTCTAAGAAAGTGATGATCTCTGGATATGGATTTTTATGATATCTGATACACATGATGATGCTAAGTGTGTGGTGAGATACTCTCTTTCATGATGCTATACAATTTTTGAAGTGTTAGCCCTAGGTTTCAGAACAGTTAAAACCAAGGTCAATGGCTCAGCAGTAAATCATTTGATAAATGTATATTAAATGCTTATTACATACAAAGTGACTTGCAAAGAAATAATATAACACAATGATATAAGATAATAAAACCTTCCTGTCTATAAATATTAGTGTCAGAGTCCTCCTGACACTACTTACTGTGTCATAGGTTAAATGTATAAAAAACAAAAAACAAACAAACAAACAAAAAACGTTGTAATAAATAAAAAACCTTCTGGAAAAGTCACAGACAAATATTAAAGCATACACCTTGACCTAACTATATCACAGAACAATAGTAAATTCTTGAACAGAAAAGATGCATCCTAATTCATGTGCCTTGTGTTCACAGAAGTTGGCCCATATGTATTCACAGCTTCACTTATAGCCAATGAGCTGCTTGTTGTTCTACCTCTAGATCTGTATTTACACGTTATTCTGGTGCTGTTACCAGATTCATGTAAACAGAAGTCTGGAGATTCCCTCTTTACCTAGCAATCCACAGTCCCAATAGCAGCCCTTCAAACAAGGACTATGTTACACAGGAGTTCAGAGGTCCCCATTCACTTGCCTTTCCTAGAATGGCACAGATATGGTACCTCCATCATTACTGATCTGTCCTATAAGATTGCTTTCTGGTTCCAGATGGCACCAGCCCCAGGCCACTTTGGCCATGAACTCAGCTGACAGTTTAATGGTCCCCAGAGGATGCACCACGCCACAGGCACCCTAGGACACACAGGATCTTAGGATCACTGAGGAGAGTTGGATTCCTAAGAGGGCTCTGACCCTGGGACACAGGTAAGAACACCATCTTGTATCCCGGGACTCTCAGAGACCAGTCAGCACAGAAGAGCATGTGGGTCTCAAAAGCAACAGAGCTTCTTGGGCAGGGTCCCTTCGGGCCTTCATCCTCAGCCAGGAAGCAGATCCGAGACCCAGACCTCTGGGCACCTTCCCCACCAGAGGATAGTCAGCCTCCAGAAAGGGCTCTGACAGAACTTCTTGGACAGGGCCTCTTCCAATCTTCATCTTCAGCCAGGAGACAGATCTGAGCTACAGACCTATGTGCACCTTCTCTGCAGAGGATGCTCTGACCACTGGAACTCAGGAAAGAGTTGGAATCCTAGGAGTGCTGACAGAGGCTAACAGAATCATAGGAGGAACAAGCTCTAGCCAGAAACAGCTAGAACATCTAACACCAGAGATTACCAGATGGGAAAAGGCAATTGTAAGAATCTTACTAACAAACCAAGACCACCCAGCATCATCAGAACTCAGTACTCCCACCACAGCAAGTCTTGGATAACCCAACACACCGGCAAAGCAATATTCAGAATTAAAATCATATCTCATGATGATGGTAGAGGATTTTAAGACAGGCATTAATAACTCACTTAATAAAATAGAGAAGAACACTACTGAACAGGTAGAAGTACTTAAAGAAGAAAGGCAAAAAATATCTCAAAGAATTACATGAAAACACTGCTAAACAGGTAGAAGTCCTTAAAGAGGAAACACAAATATACCTTAAAGAATTACAGGAAAACACAACCAAACAGGTGATGGAATTGAACAAAACCATCCAAGATCTCAAAAGGGAAGTAGAAACAATAAAGAAAACCTGAAGTGAGAAAATTCTGGAGATTAAAACCCTAGGAAAGAAATCAGGAACCATGGATGTGAGCATTAGCAACAGAATATGAGAGATGGAGGAGAGAATCTCAGGTGCAGAAGATTCCATAGAGAACATGGGCACAACAATCATAGAAAATACAAAATGCAAAAAGATCCTAACTCAAAACATCCAGGAAATCCAGGACACAATGGGAAGACCAAACCTAAGGATAATAGGTATAGATGAGAATGAAGATTTTCAACTTAAAGGGCCAGTAAATATCTTCAACAAAATTATAGAAGAAAACTTCCCTTCCCTAAAGAAAGAGATGCCCATGAACATACAAGAAGCCTACCGAACTCAAAATAGACTAGACCAAAAAAAAAAAAAAAATCCTCCTGACACATAATAATGAGAACAAAAAATGCACTAAATAAAGACAGAATATTAAAAACAGTAAGGGAAAAAGGTCAAATAACATATAAAGGCAGACCTACTAGAATTAGACCAAACTTCTTACCAGAGACAATGAAAGTCAGAAGATCCTGGACAGATGTTATACAGACACTAAGAGAACACAAATGCCAGCCCAGGCTACTATATCCAGCAAAACTCTCAATTGCCATAGATGGAGAAACCAAGTATTCCATGACAAAACCAAATTCACACAGTATCTTTCCATGAACCCAGCCTTTCAAAGGATAATAATGGGAAAACTCCAACACAAGGGAGGAAATTATGCCCTACAAAAAGCAAGCAAGTAATCCTGCAATAAATCTAAAAGAAGATATTCAAAAGAACAGAATCCCAACTCTAACAACAAAAATAACAAGAAGCAACAAGTACTTTTCCTTAATATCTCTTAATATCAACAGACTCAATTTCCCAATAAAAATACATAGACTAACAGACTGGCTACATAAACAGGACACAACATTTTCCTACATACAGTAAACCCACCTCAGGGACAAAGACAGACACTACCTCAGAGTAAAAGGCTGGAAAATAATTTTCCAAGCAAAGAGTCAGAAGAAACAAGCTGGAGTAGCCATTCTAATATTGAATAAAATCAACTTCCAACCCAAAGCTATTAAAAAAAGAAAAGGAGGGGCACTTCATACTCAAAGGAAAAATCTTCCAACATGAACTCTCAATTCTGAATATCTATTCTCCAAATGCAAGGGCATCCGTATTTCGCATAAATTAAGGAAAATATAGTAAACCTCAAATCACACATTGCACCTCACACAATAATAGTGGAAGACTTTAACACTCCACTCTCATCAATGGACAGATTGTGGAAACAGAAACTAAACAGAGACACATTAAAACTAACAAAATTTATGAAACAAATGGATTTAACAGATATCTACAGAACATTTTGTCCTAAAACAAAAGGATATACCTTCTTCTCAGTGCCTCATGGTACCTTCTCCAAAATTGACCATATAATTGGTCACAAAATAGGCCACAACAGATACAAAAATATTGAAATTATCCCATGCACCCTATCAGATCACCACAGACTAAGCGTAATTTTCAATAACAACATAAATAATAAAAAGCCAAAATTCATGTGTATGCTGAACAACACTCTACTCAATGATAACTTGGTCAAGGAAGAAATAAAGAAAGAAATTAAAGACTTTTTAGTGTTTAATGAAAATGAAGCCACAACAAACCCAAACTTATGGGACATAATAAAAGCATTCCTAAGTGAAAAACTTATAGCTCTGAGTGCTGCCACAAAGAAACTAGAGAGAGCATACACTTGACAGCACACCTAAAGTCTTTAGAACAAAAGGAATAAAATTTACCCAAGAGGAGTAGATGGCAGGAAATAATCATACTCAGGGGTGAAATCAACCAAATGGAAAGAAAAAGAACTATTCTAAGAATCAACCAAACCAGGAGCTGGTTCTTTGAGAAAATCAACAAGATAGATAAACCCTTAGGCAGACTCACTAGAGGGCACAGAGACAGTATCTTAATTAACAAAATCAGAAATGAAAAGGGAGGCATAACAACAGAACCTGAGGAAATCCAAAATATTATCATATCCTACTACAAAAAGCTATACTCAACAAAACTGGAAAACCTGGATGAAATGGACTATTTTCTAGACAGACACCAGGTACCAAAGTTAAATCAGGATCAGATTAACGATCTAAACAGCCCCATATCCCCTAAAGAAATAGAAGCTATCATTAATAGTCTCCCAACCAAAAAAAGCCCAGGACCAGATGGGTTTAGAGCAGAGGTCTACAGACCTTCAAAGAAGACCTAATTTCAACTCTCCTCAAACTATTCCACAAAATAGAAACGGAAGATACTCTACCTAATTCATTCTATAAAGCCACAATTACTCTGATACCTAAGCCACATAAACACCCAACAAACAAAGAGAACTTCAGACCAATTTCCCCTATGAATATTGATGCAAAAATACTCAATAAAATCCTTGGAAAATGAATCTGAGAACACATCAAAACAATCATCCATCATAATTAAGTAGGCTTTATCCCAGAATGCAGGGATGGTTTAATATATGGAAATCCAACAATGTAATACACTATATAAACAAACTCAAAGACAAAAGCCACATGATCATCTCATTAGATTCTGAGAAAGAATTTGACAAAATCCAATACCCATTCATGATAAAAAGTCTTGGAAAGATAAGGAATTCCAGGCCCATACCTAAACATAATAAAAGCAATATACAGCAAAACAGTAGCCAACATCAAACTAAATGGAGAGAAACTCGAAGCAATCCCACTAAAATCAGGAACTAGAGAAGGCTGCCCACTTTCTCCCTACCTATTCAATATAGTACTTGAAGTATGAGCCAGAGTAATTAGATAAGAAAAGGAGATCAAGGGGATACAAATTGGAAAGGAAGAAGTAAAAATATCAATATTTGCAGATGATATGATAGTGTATGTAAGTGACCCTAAAAAATCCACCATAGAACTCCTAAACTTCATGAATTGCTTCAGTTTAAGCCTAATAAACAGCAGTAGCTGGATATAAAATTAACTCAAACAAATCAGTGGCCTTTCTCAACACAAAGGATAAATAGCCTGAGGAAAAAAATTAGGGAAACAACACCCTTCACAATAGTCACAAATCCTATACAATACCTCCGTGTGACTCTAACTAAGGAATTGAAAGTTCTGTATGATAAGAACTTCAAGTTTCTAAAGAAAGAAATCCAGGAAGATCTCATAAGATGGAAAGATTTCTCCTGCTCATGGATAGGCAGAATTAATATAGTAAAAATGGCTTTCTTGCTAAAAGCAATCTACAGATTTGTTGCAATCCCCATCAAAATTCCAACTCAATTCTTCACTGAGATAGAAAGGGCAATTTGCAAATTCATCTGGAATAACAAAAAACCTAGGATAGCAAAAATTATTCTCAACAATAAAAGAACCTCTGAGGGAATCACCATGCAGACCTCAAGATGTACTATAGAGCAATTGTGATAAAAACAACAACAACAAAAAAATGCATGGTACTGGTTCAGTGACAGACAAATAGATCAATGGAATAGAATTGAAGACCCAGAAATGAACCCACACACCTATGGTCACTTGATCTTTGACAAAGGAGCTAAAACCATCCAGTTGGAAAAAGACAGCATTTTCAACAAATGGTTCTGGCTCAACTGGCAGGTAGCATGTAGAAGAATGCGAATTGATCCATTCTTATCTCTTTGTACAAAGCTCAAGTCTAAGTGGATCAAGGAACTCCACATAAGAAGAGAAACATTGAAATTTAGAGAGGGGAAAGTGGGTAAGAGCCACAAACATATGATATGTGGGCATAGGGAGAAAATTACTGAAATGAACAGCAATGGCTGGAGCTATAAGATCCAGAATGAACAAGTGGGACCTCATAAAATTGTAAAGTTTCTGTAAAGCAAAAGATACTGTAAATAAGACAAAAAGGCCACCAACAGATTGGGAAAGGATCTTTACCAATCCTAAATTCAATAGGGGACTAGTATCCAATCTATACAAAGAGCTCAAGAAGCTGGACTACAGAAAATCAAATAACCCCATTAAAAAATGGGATACAGAGCTAAACAAAGATTTCTCAACTGAGGAATACTGAATGGCTGAGAATCACCTGAAAAAATGTTCAACATCCTTAATCATCAGGGAAAGGCAAATCAAAATGACCTTAAGATTCCACCTCACACCAGTCAGAATGGCTAAGATAAAAAATTCAGGTGACAGCAGGTGCTGGCAAGGATGTGGAGAAAGAGGAACACTCCTCCATTGCTGGTGGGATTGCAAGCTTACTCTGGAAGTCAGTCAGGCAGTTCCTCAGAAAATTGGACATAGTACTACCAGAAGATCCAGCAATACCTCGCCTGGGCATATACCCAGAAGATGTTCCTACTGGTAATAAGAACACATGCTCCACTATGTTTATAGCAGCCTTATTTATAATAGCCAGAAGCTGGAAAGAACCCAGATGTCCCTCAACAGAGGAATGGATACAGAAAATGTGGTACATTTACACAATGGAGTACTACACTGCTATTAAAAACAATGAATATATAAAATTCTTGGGCAAATGGATGTATCTGGAAAATATCCTCCTTAGTGAGGTAACCCAATCACAAAAGAAGTCACTAGATATGCACTCACTGATAAGCAGATATTAGCACAAAATCTTAGAATACCCAAGATTCAATTTGTAAAACACATGAAGCTCAAGAAGAAGGAAGACAAGTGTGTGGATACTTCCTCCTAAGAATAGGTAACAAAATACCCACGAAAGGAGTTACAGAGACAAAGTTTGGAGCTAAGACGAAAGGATGGACTATCCAGAGACTACCCAACCTGGGGATCCATCCCATAATCAGTCACTAAACCCAGACACTATTGCATAGGACAGCAAGATTTTGCTGAAGGGAGCCTGATATAACTGTCTCATATGAGGTTATGCCAGTGCCTGGCAAATACAGAAGTGGAGGCTCACAGTCATCTTTATGATGGAACACAGGGCCCCCAAGGGAGAAGCTAAAGTGCCCCAGGAGCTGAAGGGGTCTGCAACCCTATAAGAGGAACAACAATATGAACTAACCAGAACCCCCAGAACTTATGTCTCTGGCTGCAAATGTAGCATAAGATGGCCTAGTCGGCCATCATTAGGAAGAGAGGCCTCTTGGTATTGCAAACATTATATGCCCCAATACAGGGAAACGCCAGGGCCAAGAAGTGGGAGTGGGTGGGTAAAGGAGCAGTTGCAGGGGGTAGGGTATAGGGAACTTTCAGAATAGCATTTGAAATATAAATTAAGAAAACATCTAATAAAATAAAAAATGGGGTACAGAGCTAAACAAAGAATTCTCAACTGTGGAATACTGAATGGCTGAGAAGCACCTGAAAAAATGTTCAATATCCTTAATCATCAGGGAAATGCATAATAACCCTGAGATTCCACCTCACACTAGTCAGAATGGATAAAATCAAAAATTCAGGTCACAGCAGATGCTGGCAAGGATGTGGAGAAAGAGGAACACTCCTCCATTGCTGTTGGGATTTCAAGCTGGTACAATGACTCTGGAAATCAGTCTGGCGGTTCCTCAGAAAATTGGACATAGTACTACGGGAGGATCTAGCAATACCTCTTCTGGGCATATACTCAGAAGATGTTTCAACTTGTAATAAAAACACATGCTCCACTCTGTTCATAGCAGCCTTATTTATAATAGCCAGAAGCTGGAAAGAACCCAGATGTCCCTCAACAGAGGAATGGATACAGAAAAGGTGGTACATTTACACAATAGAGTACTACTCAGCTACTAAAAACAATGAATTTATGAAATTCTTAGGCAAATGGATGTATGTGGAGGATATCATCCTGAGTGAGGTAACCCAACATAAAAGAACACACATGATATGCAATCACTGATAAGTGGATAGTAGCCCAGAAACTTAGAATACCCAAGATACAATTTGCAAAACACATGAAACTCAAGAAGAAGGAAGACCAAAGTGTGGAAACTTCATTCCTTCTTTGTTTTTTTGTTTTGTTTTGTTTTGTTTTTTGGTTTTTTTTGTTTTTTTGTTTTTTGTTTGTTTGTTTTTTGAGACAGGGTTTCTCTGTGTAGCCCTGGCTGTCCTGGAACTCACTTTGTAGACCAGGCTGGCCTTGAACTCAGAAATCTGCCTGCCTCTGCCTCCTGAGTGCTGGGATTAAAGGCATGCGCCACCATGCCCGGCTCATTCCTTCTTAAAATGGGGAACAAAATACCCATGGAAGGAATTACAGAGACAAAGTTTGGAGCTGAGAAGAAAGGAAGGACCATCCAGAGACTGCCCCACCTGGGGATCCATCCCATAAACTACAACCAAACCCATACTCTTTTGCATATGCCAGCAAGATTTTTCTGACAGGATCCTGATATAGCTGTGACTTGTGAGGCTATGCTAGTGCCTAGAAAATACAGAACTGGATGCTGACAAACATGTATTGGATGGAACACAGGGCCCCCAATGGAGGAGCTAGAGAAAGTACCCTACGACCTAAAGGGTTCTGCAACCCTATAAGAGGAACAGCATTATGAACTTACCAGTACCCCCTTGTGCTTGTGTCTCTAGTTGCATATATAGCAGAGGATGGCCTAGTAAGCCATCAATTGGAGGAGCTTCCTTTAGTCTTGTGAAGATTATATACCCCAGTACAGGAGAATGCCAGGGCCAGGAAGTAGGAGTGGGTGGGTTGGGGAGCAGGGCGGGGGGAGGCAAAGGGGACTTTCAGGATAGCATTTGAAGTGTAAATGAAGAAAATAACTAATAAAAAAAAAAGATTGCTTTCTGCTCAACTTTGCCTGTCCATTTAACTTTTTATCCTTGCCCCGACTTCCTATATTCCCTAAGTGTCTGTCTATAGTCATTGCTTTGAGCATAAATCAAGCCACTTTAGCCCTAACAAAGGGCCAGGAACATTTGTCTTGAAGTCCCAGATGTCTGTGGAGTTTCTAACTTGTAAAAACTATGAGGGAGACTCTGTCTACCTTCTCATTCCTAATAGTTTTATAACAATCTTCTTTGTTCCTGAAGTTTGTTCTTAGCTTTCAGATGCACACAGTATTCTTGTACTCATGTCTATATCTGAATTTTCTCCTTATAAAGATATCTGTCATGCTGACTTGGAATTCCAAACTAACAATACGTTATTCTCATTTGTATCTCTAGATAAGTTACTAGGAATTAGTACTTAATCCTCTTTGAAAGTAACAAACAATTCAATACTTTAAGTTTTCTCCAGCACAATAGTTTCATATAAATTCTTGCATGAAGGTCTTCTTCCAGAAAGTTTTGTGTCTATGAAAGATTTAACAATGGCTTAGTCTCAATGGTTAGAGTTGCCAGAAAATGCTGTTCAACTAAAACTGACAAGTAATAAAAACAATTTATTTCATTATATAAACAAAAACTCAAAAGTGTCACACTTGAAGCATAAGTTCAAAAATTTTTGAGTATTTTGACAATTTTGAGTCCTGACTGTGTGCTTTATGTTTAGCTATAACACAGAGCAAAGAGACACATTCCTGGAACACTAATTAAGAGAAGATAAAACATACAAAAATAATATGTAAAATATATAGGAATTTAAATGACTATAATGGTGTGATGATTAAGCTGGAAATGAGTCAAGAGTTCTGTTTATGTGTGTATGGTTGGAAGTAGGAATACTGGCTTTGATAGTTTGGTCTTGACAGGGTTCAATAAAAAAGTAGCATTTGACAGACCAATCAATGGAATAGAATTGAAGACCCAGAAATAAATCCACACACCTATGAACACTTGATCTTTGATAAGGAAGACAAAACCATACAGTGGGAAAAGAACATCTTCAACAAATGATGCCAGTCTAACTGGAAGTCTGCTGTTAAAAGATAGCAAATTGATTCATATTTATTTCCTTGTACAAAGCTCAAGTTCAAGTGGATCAAGGGCCTCAACATAAAACCAGATATACTAAATCTAATAGAACAGAAAATAGGAAAAAGCTTTGAATGCATTGGCACAGGGGAAAATTTCTTGAACAGAATACTAATGGCTTAGGCTCTAAGATTAACAATTGATAAATGGGACCCCTTGAAACAAAAAGCTACTATAAGCCGGCCTTGGTGGTGCACACCTTTAATCCCAGCACTTGGGAGGCAGAAGCAGGTGGATTTCTGAGTTCCAGGCCAGCCTGGTCTACAGAGTGAGTTTCAGGACAGACCGGGCTACACAGAGAAACCCTGTGTCTTAGTCAGGGTTTCTTTTCCTGCACAAACATCATGACCAAAAATCAACTTGGGGAGGAAAGGGTTTATTCAGCTTACACTTCCATACTGCTGTTTATCACCAAGGAAATCAGGTCAGGAATTCAAGCAGGTCAGGAAGCAGGAGCTGATGCAGAGGCCATGGAGAGATGCTCTTTACTGGCTTGCTTCCCCTGGCTTGCTCAGCCTGCTCTCTTATAGAACCCAAGACTACCAGCCCAGAGATGGCCCCACCCACAGGGGCCTTTCCCCCTTGATCACTAATTGTGAAAATGCCTTACAGTTAGATCTCATGGAGGCATTTCCTCAACTGAAGCTCCTTTCTCTGAGATAACTCTAGCTGTGTCAAGTTGACACAAAACTAGCCAGTACACCCTGTCTCAAAAAACCAAAAGAGCTACTATAAGGCAAAGGATACTGTCAATAAGAAAAAATGGCAACCTATAGACTGGGAAAAGATCTTTACTAACCCTACATCTAAAAGAGAGCCAATATCCAAAATATATAAAGAACTCAACAAGGTAGACTCTTTAAAAAAGCCCAATTAAAAAATAGGGTACCCAAGAATCCATCCCATATGAAGACACCAAACTCAGACACTATTGCTGATGCCAAGAAGTGCTTGCTGACAGGAGCCTGATATAGCTGTCTTCTGAGAGGCCCTGCCAGAGCCTTACCTATACAGGTGTGGATGCTTATAGCCAATCATTAGACTGAGCACTGAGACCCCAATAGGGGAGTTAGAGGAAGGACTGAAAGAGATAACGGGGCCTACAACCTCATAGGAAGAACAATAATATCAATCAACCAGACCTCCCAGAGATCCCAGGGACTAAACCACCAACCAAAGAGTACACATGGAGGGACCCATGGCTCCAGCTGCATATGTAGCAGAGGATGGCCTTATCTGGCATCAGTAGGAGGTAAGGCTTTTAGTTCTGTGGAGGCTTGACGCCCCAGTGTAAGGGAATGCTAGGGAGGTGAGGCAAAAGTGGGTGGGTGCGTGGGTGGGGGGGATAAGCAGTGGGAGGTGGGATATGGATGTTGTGGAGGGGAAACAAGGAAGGGGGATAACATTTGAATTGTAAATAAATAAAATATCCAATAAAAAAGAGAGAGAAAAGAAAAGAAAAGAAAGGAAAGGAAAAGAAAAGAAAATTAAAGAAAAGAAAAGAAAAGAAAAGAAAAGAGGAAAGGAAAGGAAAGGAAAGGAAAGGAAAGGAAAGGAAAGGAAAGGAAAGGAAAGGAAAGGAAAGGAAAGGAAAGGAAAAACACAGGGCCTTGTATTTCATCCTCCGTGCAAAACTAAACATCTAAGTAAAATTTAAGACAAAAAATTTTTTTTAAAATGGAGTACAGAGCTAAACAGAGAATTCTCAACAGAGGAATCTCTAATGACCGAGAAGCACTTAAAGAATGGTCTTGTGGAAGCTTAAAGCCCCAGAAAAGGGGGATGCTAGAGGGGTAAGACAGAAGGAGGTAGTTGGATAGAGGAGCACCCTTTTAGAGGCAAAGGTGAGGATAATAGGGTCCTGAGTTCATGGAGAGGAGACTGGGAAGGGGGATAACACTTGAAATGTAAACAAATAAAATAGTTAATATAAAGAAATGTAAATCATCTTTAGTCATCAGTGAAATGAAATCAAAACAATCCTGAGATTCCACCTTACATCAATGAGAATGGCTAAGATTAAAAAAAAAAAAAAAAAAAGACAAGTGATTGCACATGTTGGTGATGATGTAAAGGAAGAGGAACACTCCTCCACTGATTGTGGTTTTGCAAACTGGTATAACCACTCTGGAAATCATTTTGGCAGCTGGAAAACTGGAAATAGTTCTATCAGAAAATATCTACTGCTCCTAGGCATATACCCAAAAGATGCTCTACCATACCATAAGGACATGTGGTCCACTGTGTTCATAACAGCCTTCTTTGTAATAGCCAGAACCTGGAAACAACCCAGGTGTCCCTCAACCCAAGGATGGATGCCGCAGATGCTCTGGATCCCTTATCTGAGTTCTCTTGAGGAAGTGGGCAAAGTTTTGGCAAGTGACAAACAGACACCGACACAAGAGAGTGTGGATCTGAATGTAATGTGTCAAATTGAACATCAGACTTTTATACATAGGAAAGTTAGGTGACACACTGGCAGGATACAATGAGGTTACTAGAGGTTACTAGATTCTTAAAGCAAAGGAATGCAGACACAGAAAGGACCAGCAGGAACCAACTGGGATAAAATTCAATGTTAAACAACTGGGATCAAAACCAGCTCCACCCTAAGGTCCACTTAATCTTAGAAGCCGTAGTTCCTATTGTAGACTATTGTATAGTCCACATTCCCTTTAAACAATTGTAAATACTTGTATCTGGGTGTAACCCAGTTAGCTATAGTTTTAAGTATCTAGTCTGGTTCCTCCTCAAACTGCAAACTTCCTTATTCCTAGATAGTGCTGAATTCCTTTGTAGGGCAGTCAGTGATTTAGCTATACATGCTCAAGGTTGGATCAAGGACTGCCTAGAATTTAACTTGGCTATATGTTAAAATATGAATCTTTAGGAACACTTATAATGAAGCAATATTAGGGGAAAGCACACAGATCTGTTTACCAACTAAAGCAAGGACGTTGGAGGATTCTTTATACAGGATGCCACAATTCCAGGAGACTAAGTTTCCATGAGCTTTTTGCCCTGGGACTGCGCCTAGACTTTTCAGCCTGTCACTTGCGAGGGTTGCTACTGGAGTGGATGTAGCAGCTGGATACAGAAAATGGGGTTCATTTACACAATGGATTACTATTCAACTATTAAAAATGAGGACACTATGAATTTTACAGGCAAATGGATGGAACTAGAAAATATAATCCTGAGTAGGTGACCTAAACACAAAAAGTAATGCATAGTATGTACTCAACTGAAAAGTGGATATTAACCAAAAATACAGAATACCCATTGTCTTGGTCAGGGTTTCTATTCCTGGACAAACATCATGACCAAGAAGCAAGTTGGGGAGGAAAGGGTTCATTCGGCTTACACTTCCATACAGCTGTTCAACACCAAGGAAGTCAGGACTGGAACTCAAGCAGGTCAGGAATCAGGAGCTGATGCAGAAGCCATGGAGGGATGTTTCTTACTGGCTTGCTTCCCTGGATTGCTCAGCCTGCTCTCTTATAGATCCCAAGACTGCCAACACAGAGATGGTCCCACCCACAAGGGGCCCTTGATCACTAATTGAGAAAATGCCTCACAGCTAGATCTCATGGAGGCATTTCCCCAACTGAAGCTCCTTTCTCTGTGATAACCCAGCTGTGTCAAGTTGACACAAAAACTAGCCAGTACACCCATGATACAACCCACAGACCATAGGAAGTTTAACAAGAAGGAAGGCCCAAGTGAGAATGCTTCATTCCCACTTAGAAGGTGGAACAAAATAATCACAGGAGGTAGAGGAAGGGGGGGACTTGGGTGGGAGATGGGAGGGGGAGTGAAAAATGGGACAGGTTCAGGTATGGGAAAAAAATAGGAGAGAAGCCCAGAGGGCCAGGAGACTATACATAATTATACAGCAGTATGGGGTGGGGGGGGACCTCTGGAAAGTCCCAGAGACCTGGAATGTGAGAGGTTCCCAGGACTCAATGGGGATGGCCTTAGTTGAAATGCCCAACCGTGGGGAGATGGGACCTGAAGAGACCACCTCCAGTAGACAGACAGGGCCCCAGTGATAGGGTCACCAACCTACGTTCAAAATATTTGGCCAAGAATTGTTCCTGTCTAAATGAAATTCAGGAACTAAAATAGAGCAAAGATTGAAGGAAAGGCCAGTGACCAGCCCAACTTGGGATCCATCCCACAGGCAGGCACTAAACACAAACACTATTACTGATGTTGTGTTTCCGGATAGAAGCCTAGAATGGCTATCCTCTAACAGGCTCTATCAGCAGCTGACTGAGACAGATACAGATACTTACAGCCAATGCCTATGAAAGAATTAAGGGAAAGACTGAAGGAGCTGAAGGGACAACAATTCCAAAGTAAGAAACAATATCAACTAACCCAAACTCCTAGAGCTCCCAGAGACTAAACCACCAAACAAAGAACATACACAGGCTGGTCTATAACCTCCAGCACATATGTAGCAGAGGACTTCCTTATCTGACATCAGTCCTGGAGACTTGATGCTCCAGTGAAGGGGGATACAGAGTAAGTAAGGGTATGTTAGGGGATTGGGGTTAGGAGTGATAACTTCTCAAAGACAAAGGGGAGGAGAGATGAGATGAAGAACTCTTGGAGGAACTGGTAACAAGGACATATGCTCCACTATGTTCATAGCAACCTTATTTATAATAGCCAGAAGCTAGAAAGAACCCAGATATCCCTCAACAGAGGAATGGATACAGAAAATGTGGTACATTTACACAATGCAGTACTATTCAGCTATTAAAAACAATGAATTTATGAAATTCTTGAGCAAATGGATGTATCTGGAGGATATCATCCTGAGTGAGGTATCCCAATCACAAAAGAAGTCACTTGATATGCACTCACTGATAAGTGGATATTAGCCCAGAAACCTAGAATACCCAAGATACAACTTCCAAAACACAAGAAAATCAAGAAAGAAGACCAACGTGTGGATACTTCATTCTTCCCTACAATAAAGAATAAAGTATCCATATAAGGAGTTGCAGAGACAAAGTTTGGTGCTAAGATGAAAAGATGGACCATACAGAGACTGCCCCACCCAGGAAGTCCATCACATAATCAGCCACCAAATGCAGACACTACTGCATAGGCCAGCAGGATTTTGCTGAAAGGACCCTGATATAGCTGTCTTCTGTGAGGCTTTGTCAGTCCCTGACAAATACAGAAGTGGATGCTCACAGTCATCTATAGGGTGGAACACAGGTTCCTCAATGTAGGAGCTAAAGAGTACCCAAGAGCTGTAGGGGTCTGCAACTCTATAGATGGAACAACAATATGAACTAATCAGAACCCCCAGAGCTCTTGTCTCTAGCTGCATATGTATTAGAAGATGGCCTATTTGGCCATTATTGGGAAGAGTGGCCCCTTGGTCTAGCAATCTTTATATGCCCCAGTACAGGGGAATGCCACGGCCAAGAAGTGGGAGTGGGTAGGTAGGGGAGCAGGGCAGAGGGAGGGTATAGGACTTATGGGATAGCACTTGAAATGTAAATGAAGAAAATATCTAATAAAAAATAAATAAATGTGAGGAGGAATTAAAAGAAAAAAAAAGAACTTTTGGAGGGGGGGACTCAGAAGGGAACAATTGGACTGTAAATAAATAAAACAATTGTTTAAAAAAGAAAACAAAAGGGTAGCATTTGAATAAAGACATGGAAACAAGAAAAGGATTGCTGAGAATGTCTAATGGAACTCTACTCTAAGCAAAGGTAAAGAATCCTGAGGAAATCCTAAGGTAAAAGCAATCTAAGATGATATGGAGGAGAAGGAAAACTAGTCTTTAGAAGAAGAAAAGTCTCAAGGTGAAGAGAAAAGTCAAGAGGGGACATTGTTCCAAGCACAAAGAAACTGTAGGCTATCGCAGAGCTTTGGTCTTATTCTTATTGTTGGAAACTTGTTAGGTGGTGCTGAGCTGAGAATAGAGTACATACTTGGACAAGATGTCTTGCTTCAGAGCTGAGAGTTGAATGCCAACAGGAAGGCAGCAGTAGATAGGTGTAAGAAGGACATTATAATAACTAAGTGATGAAGGTGGTTGTGTTCCAGCATGGTAATGTATGTTCATGTATTCAAATTGTTAAAGCATTTAGAGGCATAGACAGTAAAATCACCTTGTTATCACTTTCTTTTTTAAAAAAAATTTATTGGTTATTTTATTTATTTACATTTCAAATGTTATCCCCTTTTCTGGTTTTCCCTCCACAACCCCCATATCCCACTTTCCCCTTCTTCTATGAGAGTGCTCCCTCACCCACTCACCCACCCACTTCTGCTTCACCTCCCTAGTATTCTCCTACACTGGGGCATCAAGTCTTCATAGGACCAAGGGCCTCCTTTCCCACTGATGCCAGGTAAGGCCATCCTCTGCTACATATGCAGCTGGAGCCATGGGTCCCTCCTTGTGTATTCTTTGGTTAGTGGTTTAGTCCCTGGGATCTGTGGGAGGTCTGGTTGGTTGATATTGTTGTCCTTCCTATAAGGTTGCAAACACCTCAGTTGCTTCACTCCTTCCCCTAACTGAGAATTTTCAATTTATTAATTTCATTACTTGTATTAAATTTTAAATTTGAATGATGTAGTTTTCTTCTGATTGTGGTATATTAAATTGGTAAATACAATGTAAAATGGCAAAAAAATGTTCCCTAAAGCAAAATTTTGAGAAAAATTGGAGTACAGCAGATGTAATAAAGATTTAAAAAAAAAATCTGTGAAGAGCACTAGTACATGATACTATGGAAAATGAGTAAGACTCAAAGAACAAAACCCATATGGGTCATCGTCTCTCAACAACCCCTAGCCTTCTCTTTCACAACAGACTATTCTACCAGGATAAAATGTCTTCAGAGACTGTGATTACCTTCTCAGCTCTACTGTCCCTAGAAAACTGGTCACATCAAGTTGTTTTTCTCATAGTAGAAAGGTACTAATCCTGATATTCACATTGTAATACCAAAAGAAAATTATCACTGTAAATTTATCCAATAATGACCCAACCAATGGCCCTTCTATATAAAATAGTCAATATAAAACAGAAGTCAAATATGCATTTATCAAAACAACATGTTTTAGAGGATGGCAAAGGAACCATTTCTAAACCAGCAATATTGTCAGGAAAAAATAGGAATATACTGAGTGCCTCCAAATCAACTGTCACTCACAGAGTGAGCAAAATCATTGAACTAGAATTCCAGTCATAAAAATGGGAAAGAGATACAATAAATACCACTGAAGGTAATCGGTGTTAACTGCAAATGCAAGTATAAGGTCACAGTGTTGTTCCCACACTACACGTCCATGGTTCATTTCAGGATATAATCAACTATGAAGGAGCAAACACTTAGGTGAAAAGTCCATTGAAAAGGGACAAAGTGCCAAATGTCACAGTGAAGAAACAAGGCAAAATGACCATGGCAATCACTCAATATTTTCTTAGACAATATCCAATCCTACCATCATGAGTGTCTTTCTCCTTTGCTGGGAACAAAGTCATATATATCAAGAAAGTATAACATAATCTACCTGATAAAGAGAAAAGCATTTCATATCTTATTGTTTTCTGTTATGAAACTTTGGCCTCACTAAATACTTAAGCTTATGTGAACTGAGTGTTGGTACTATGTTGCCATTAGCCCTGGAGCTAATTATATTTGATGTTAATTCAGTTCTCCTGTGAGTGGTTGCAAATAAGGAATGAGTCAGCACTCAGGTGATTTCCTGTAAACCTGCTTCCCACCTTAATTTGTAAAATAAAGGAAAGCTGATGATTGGGCAGATAAAAGGTAGAGCAGAAGGTGGGGAGAGAAAAGGAGAAAATGGAAGAGGGAGAGGATGCATAGGAGGAAAAAGAAAAGTGGGGCAGAAACACATGGTTTGGAGAAACTGCAAATTCTAAGGGGTCTCATAGATGTGGATGATGGTAGTGTAGCAGTAGATTTGTCCAATCTAGGCATACAGCATGTATTCATATGTTGTGTTTTGATTGCCGGGACATATTTGGGATGGAGAGATTTACCACAACAACCTTTGATTTTTTTTGTCAACCTTCTTTAAAATACTTGGTAACAACACTGGAAAACCCTAAAAGCCTTAGCCCATTGAGATCCACAGTACCAAACTTCTGATTTGTCAGGAGAAGAATGGTTTAATGTTTCCTCATGAGGTTCATGACAGGTTAACAAGAGAAAATCATAACAATTCTCTAACTATAGTTTTATTTGATATAAGGGCTTTCAGACACAGAGATCTAGAGTCTCTTTGCTTGTGCACCAGGGGTGATGCACGAGGTCTCATGTACTGGACTGACCGAGGGCAGTGAGAGATGTTTGTTTATATCCTTTGTGGTCATCCCATATACCACTCCTTCCTCCTGGATGTGGAATAAGACCTTGTAAATTGTAGATTTTCCTAAGAGAAATGACCTTCATAAATTGAATGGTTTACTTTGGAAAGGTGTTGTAGTTTCTATGACTTGTTTAAAGAGAGGGTTGAAGGCAGGCAGGCAGTGAAGGATTCCAGAGAGATTTTGCTTCTGTGACCCTGTGTCCTTGAGGAGGAAGTACTTAACAAACTAAAGTACTGCATTTGGTGCTATCACTTTTCTGAGCCCTAACAAGACCAATAACTAAATTTCTGTCTGTAAACACCACCATTTGGTTTCAGCTGCTAAGTTCTTAATTAGATTAATTGTCCTGTAAATCTTTATCAGCTAAATAATTCAGTATACATGTGCTTTCTGCAGTTTATCAGGTGTAATAAGCCAACTGAAAGACTCTGTAAGGATTACTAATATGTCAATAAAAAGTGTCACCATGAGGCAGAACACTAATAGCTGACTCAGTTACTCCCAAGTACCCAGAGCACTTTTCTTAGACTTCTATGTATTCATTTAATTTTCTTCTTAGATTAAGGTTAAAGTCCTCCAACAAAACCAAGGAATGTCAGTAGACTTCCACTAAACTAAAGATACTTTTACCACAGAGTCTAGTGTATGCTTCTTCCTAGAAGGCCAGTAAAGGAGTTCCTATTTTACTATTTGTGTTTCTGTTTCAAGAGAATTGGTACTGGAAGAAATCAATATACACAGTGTCTCAGATTTTAAATCTACAGTGAATACCAAAACTATTTTCACAACTTTTAATATAAGCTGTGTACAGTTGATTCAACTGACTTTACCATGTAACACAGCTACATTATGAAAAAAAATAGTTTTTATCTTAGCAGTTTTGTCTCCTAAATAGACCTAGTCAAATACAAAATAACTATCTTTTAAATTCCCTGACTTAACAATAAACAAAATAAACACTTTAATTTTTTAAAGTTTCATGATTTTGTCCTATATTTTTTAAATATGCTGAGATCTATAACACATTTGGAAAAGTGCTAAGACTGCCATTTTATCTATGGATTTGTATCCATTTTTAGTTTGAAATAAAGAGAAAAAACAAATTATCTCTAATTTTGCTTCTTTTTCTTATGTTTCTTTAAAAAACAAGCTATCTTACAAAGATCCCTCCTACAATTCAATTCATCATGCAATTAAAACATGATATTAGAATGTCTGTAGACATTTGTATTTGTATACTGAAACACAAAGTGTACAAGTGTGTATGTGTGTTTGTGTGTGTGGTGATTTGCACTATATTAGGAAAAAATGTATACATGCACTACATACATATTAATATATATGTGCACAGATTACACACACATATATGTACTATATGTGAACATGAAATACAATGTTTCAGTGAACTAATTATTTAAATAAATGAATATTATAAAGGAATCCAAATTCTATTTATGTATGTTTATTAACTGTTTTATATATATATATATATATATATATATATATATATATATATATATATATAAAATATATTATATAATATAATATATATATATTATAGATATGTAATATATATGTAATATATATATATATATATATATATATATATATATATATATATATAACATAATGTAATGATGTATAAAGTATATTAAGTAGAAAGAATAGACTTCCTACATTGCTGCAGACTAATTTCGCATGGGAAATTTTCTGCTTAAATGTGTTGGCTGAAATTTTTCAAGCGTTAAGTGTCACTGCTTCAAATGAAAGACTTACCAAGCATCCAGAGAGCTAAAAAGAAGCCATTTCAAAATGATATTAGTCAATACTATGGAGTTCATGATGGTGAACTGTAAATAATCTCTGGGGTTATAGTTGGTGGTTTTAACAAACCAGACCAAGCAGGGGAGATGGTTCTGGGATCAGAATGTCTTGAAGCCCTGACAGATGCTTATACAAACGTAGCTCCCTGCATGCATCCTGACTGCACCAGAATGAGGGAAAAACAGTTCCTTCTTCTCTGGATCTTCCCTGGTTTTTAGGATTGCATTGACTCATGTAATGAGACTTCCATGATACAAAGTATAAACATCAGTGGCAGATGAGGAAAGTTTTAAAGAGACCAACCAGAAAAAGCACTTTGGAATGTTTCATGACCTGGATATACACAGCAAAGGAAATGCAAACAAAAAGAAAACAAATGAGAAAACCTCCACAGGAGCAAGGATGGCAACAGGATATAAAAGAAAAAAGTTCAAAGACAGAAAATGTGAAGTTTAGGAATATGTTAAATATGTCACCATGCATCATTATGGAAAATAAATATACTTGTAGTTAAGTTATACATTGAAGACAGCTTCAACTCTGTATGTACTATTACACTGAGACATCAAGTACTTTCTCACATACACTGACTATTCAATGATGGGTGAACATAGAAAGGAAGAGAATCAGCTCCTACATGGCAGGGAAAGACCAGAACAAATTTATGTCTTACTGATATCAGAACAAAATGACTTCACTGAAAAAAAGTGTCTTCTGGGACAAAGAAGCTGCTAAATGAGAACATTCACTGCAAAGATGATATAATTCATCAAAACACATCCTCAAATACACCATAAGGCACAAGTGGTCAAGATTATAAAATATCATGCTTAATCTATTAAAGCAAATGGTAATGTGTGTATCAGAAATTGATATACTGAGCAAGAAAAACATTAGTGAGGAAATAGAAGATTTATATTATAAGATTATAAAGTAAATGGCTAAACTCATCAATTAGGGAATCCATATTTTGTGACATACATAATCAAATCTAGATCATCTTCCAAACTATAAAGATAACTTCAGCAATACTGAATAAAAATTACAACTTAAATGATCTGTGGCCATAAAATAACGATAGACTGATAAAATGTTGCTGTAAATGAATATTTCATACCTTTACAGTAAAATGTGCTTCCACACATATCTGACTGAATTATCTCAAAGGATAATCACAGTGTAAATTGTACAATATTGCGAATGCAACGGAAAATAGTAAAAATAATAAAAAAAAAAATTATGACCTGTCTGAGAAACTCATTCACTGAAAAATAAGTAGACAAAAATTGAACTAAGAGGTTAACTTGGGGAAAAACATTAACAGAATAAAGAAAATGAAAAGAGTGAGAGAAAGGTATTTATGATATAGGTAAAATATTAAAGTAGGTTACAGTTTGGTACAGCCAAGAAACACAAAAATATTTAGAAACATTCAGAAGCATGGGACATGGGAGTGGGAGCAAACGATTATCTCAATCATAATGGGGAAGGCATGGCAGTGGGAACATAGAAACAACCATCATTTCAGACAAGACAAAGAGCTATGGTCACAGTCCATCATGCTGGGGAAGGCATGGATGTGAGGCAGCTGGTGATATTACATCATTACATTCATAGTCAGAAAGCAAAGAGAGACAGACAAAAAAACACACACAGAGAGACATATACACACATACGAAGGGAGAGAAAAAGAGAGACAGACAGAGACAGAGAGACAGAAAGAGACAGAGACACACAGAGAGAGATAGAGGCACAGAGAGAAAGAAAGAGGGAGGGGGGACCTCAGCCCATCCATGTTCCTGCCCAGGGAGAGGGAAGGGTATAGGGGGCTTTGGGGATAGCATTTGAAGTGTAAATGAAGAAAATATCTAATAAAAAAAAAGATATTTCCTTTTTTAAAAAATTTCTTGATCAATTCTAGACCTTTAAATTAAGATTATGTTTAACACTCTCTGCAAACAATCATGGATACACACAGAGGTGCTACCCAACTGATTCTGGATCTAATCAAATTAACAATGATTACTAACCAATAGGGTGACTAAGCTTAAAAAGGGAAACTCATTCCATTGATCTACCTGCCTGTCACTGTACCAATACCATGCAGTTTTTAGCACTATTGCTCTGTAGTACAGCTTGAGTTCAGGGATGGTGATTCCCCAGAAATAATTTTATTATTGAGAATAGTTTTTGCTATCATGGTTTGTTGTTGTTGTTGTTGTTGTTGTTGTTGTTGTTGTTCCAAATGAATCTGAGAATTGCTCTTTCTAACTCTATGAGGAATTAAGTTGGAATTTTGATGAGAATTGCATTGAATCTGTAGATTGCTTTCAGCAAGATGGTGATTTTTACTATATTAATCCTGCCAATCCATGAGCATAGTTCTTCTGAGGACTTCTTCCATTTCTTCTTCTTCTTCTTTTTTTTTTTTTTTAGATATTTTCTTTATTAACATTTCAAATGTTATCCAGAAAGTTCCTATACCCTCCCCCCAGCCTGCTCCCATACCCGCCCACTCCCACTTCTTGGCCCTGGCATTCCCCTGTACTGGGGTGTATAAAGTTTGTAAGACCAAGGGGCCTCTCTTCCCAATGATGGCTGAGTAGGCCATCTTCTGCTACATATGCATCTAGAGACACAACCTCTGGGGGTACTAGTTAGTTCATATTGTTGTTCTACCTAAAAGGTTGTAGACCCCTTCAGCTCTTTGGGAAATTTCTCTAGCTCCTCCATTGAGGGCCCTGTGCTCCATCCTATAGATGACTATGAGCATCCCCTTCTGTATTTGCCAGGCACTGGCATAGCCTCATACGAGACAGTTATATCAGGGTCCTTTCAGCAAAATCTTGCTGGCATATGAAACAGTGGTTGGGTTTGGTGGCTGATTATGAGATGATTCACCAGGTGGGGTAGTCTCTTGATGGTCCATCCTTCTGTCTTAGCTCCAATCTTTGTCTCTGTAACTCCTTTCATGGGTGTCTTGTTCTCTATTCTAAGATGGAATGAAGTATCCATACATTGGTCTTCATTTTTCTTGATTTTCTTCTTTTGCAAATTGTATCTTGGGTATTCTAAGTTTCTGGGCTAATATCCACTTATCAGCATATCAAGTGACTTCTTTAGTGATTGGGTTACCTCACTAAGGATGATATCTTCCAGATATATCCATTTGCCCAAGAATTTCATATATTCATTGTTTTTAATAGCTAAGTAGTACTCCATTGTGTAAATGTACCACATTTTCTGTATGCATTCCTCTGTTGAGGGACATCTGGTTTCTTTCCAGCTTCTGGCTATTATAAATAAGGCTGCTGTGAACATAGTGGAGCATGTGTTCTTATTACCAGTTGGAACATCTTCTGGGTATATGCCCAGTAGAGGCATTGCTGGATCTTCTGGTAGTACTATGTCCAATTTTCTGAGGAACCTCCAGACTGATTTCCAGAGTGGTTGTACCAGCTTGCAATCCCACCAGCAATGGAGGAGTGTTCCTCTTTCTCCACATCCTCGCCAGCATCTGCTGTCATCTGAGTTTTTGGTCTTAGCCATTCTGACTGGAGTGAGATGGAATCCCAAGGTTGTTTTGATTTGTATTTCCCTGATGATTAAGGATGTTGAACATTTTTTTTCAGGTGCTTCTCTTTCTTTCTTCAGACACTTGAAGTTCTTGTCATGCAGATCTTTCAGTTGTTTGCTAAGAGTTCACAGCAAGTTATTTTATATTATTTGTGACTATTGTGAAGGGTGTTGTTTCCCTAATTTCTTTCTCAGCCCTTTTATCCTTCGAGTATAAGAAGACTACTGATTTTTTTGAGCTCATGTTATATCTGTCCATTTTACTGAAGTTGTTTATCAGCTGTAGGAGTTCAATGGTGGGATTTTGGGGGTCAAAAGTAAACTATCATATCATTTACAAGTGGTGATACTTTGACTTCTTCATTTCCAATTTGTATCCTTTTGACCTCCTTTTGTTTTCTAATTTCTCTAAATAGAACTTTAAGTACTATATTGAATATATATATAGAGAAAACGGGTAATCTTGTCTAGTGCCTGATCTTAGTGGGATTGCTTCAAGTTTCTCCCCATTTAGTTTGATGTTGGCTACTGGTTTGTTGTTTTTACTATGTTTAGGAATGGGCCTTGAATTCCTGATCTTTTCCAAGGTTTTTTACATGAAAGGATGTTAAATTTTATCAAATGCTTTTTCAGCATGTAATGAAATGATCATGTGGTTTTTTTTCTTTGAGTTTGTTTATGTAATGGATTACATTGATGGATTTCTGCAAATTGAACCATCCCTGAATCCCTGGGATAAATCTTACTAGATAGAAGTGAATGATCATTTTGATGTGTTCTTGGACCCTGTTGCTGAGAATTTTATTGAGTATTTTTGCATTAATATTCATAAAGGAAATTGGTCTGTTAGGACTTTGTGTTGTTTTGTTATCAATGACTTGAAGACCCAGAAATAAACCCACATACCCATGGTCACTTGATCTTTGGCAAAGGAGATAAACCATCCAGTGTGGGGGTGGGGGACAGCATTTTCAGCAAATGGTGCTGGTTCAACTGGTAGTCAACAGGTAGAAGAATGAAAATTTATCCATTCTTATCTCCCTGTACAAAGCTAAGTCCAAGTGGATCAAGGACCTCACATAAAACCAGATACACTGAATCAAATAGAAGAGGAAGTGGGGGAAAGCTTCAAACACATGGGCACAAGAGAAAAATTCCTGAACGGAACACCAATGGCTTATGCTCTAAGATCAAGAATCAACAAATGGGATCTTATAAAATTAGAAAGCTTCTGGAAAGCAAATGACACTGTCAATAGGACAAAATTGCAACCAACAGGTTGAGAAAAGATATTTACCTATCCTACATCTGATAGAAGCCTAGTATCCAATATATATAACGAACTCAAGAAGTTAGACTCCAGAGAATCAAGGAACCCTATTTAAAAGTGGAGAACAGTGGTGGCGCATGCCTTTAATCCCAGCACTTGGGAGGCAGAGGCAGTCGGGTTTCTGAGTTTGAGGCCAGCCTGGTCTACAAAGTGAGTTCCAAGATAGCCAGGGCAACACAGAGAAACCCTGTTTTAAAAATCAAAACAAAACAAAAAAATGGAGAAGAGAGCTAAACAGAGAATTCTCAACTGAGGAAACTCAAATGGTTTACAAGCACCTAAATAAATGAACATTCTTAGTCATCAGAAAAATGCAAATCAAAATGACACTGAGATTCTACCTCACATCAATCAGAATAGCTAAGATCAAAAACTCAGGTGACAGCAGGTGCTGGCAAGGATGTGGAGAAAGAGGAATACTCCTCCATTGCTGGTAGGATTACAAGCTGGTACAACAACTCTGGGAATCAGTTTGGCAGTTCCTCAGAAAATTGAACATAGTACTACCTGAGTACCCAGCTATTACACACCTGGAAATATACTCAGAAGATGCTCCAACATGTAATAAAGACACATGCTCCACTATGTTCATAGCAGCCATATTTATAATAGTCAGAAGCTGAAAAGAACCCAGATGTCCCTCAACAGAGGAATGGATACAGAAAATGTGGTACATTTACACAATGGAATACTACTCAGCTATTGAAAACAATGGCTTCATGAAATTCACAGGCAAATCGATGGAACTTGAAAATATCCTTAATGAGGAAATTCAGTCACAAAAGAACACACACGGAATGCACTCACTGATAAGTGAATACTAGCCCAAATGTTTGGAATACCCAAGATTCAATTCACAGACCATATGAAGCCCAAGAAGAAGGAAGACCAAAGTGTGGTTGCTTCAGTGCTTCTTAGAAGGGGGAACAAAATACCCACAGAAGGAAATATGGAGACAAAGTGTCCAGCAGAGATTGAAGGGAAGACCATTCAGAGACTGCTCCACCTGGGGATCCATCCCATATACATGCACCAAACCTGGATGCTATTGTGGATGCCAGGAAGTACTTGCTGACAGGAGTCTGATATGGCTGTCTCCTGAGAAGCTCTGTTAGAAACTGACAAATACTGAGGCAGATGCTCGAAGCCAATCATTGGACAGAGTGCAGAGTCCATGATGGAGGAGCTGGAGAAGAGACTGAAGGAGCTGAGGGACTTTTCAGCCAGATGAAGGGAGCAACAGTGTCAACTGGCCAGACAACCCCACCCCTGCTCCAGGAGCTCTGGGGACTGGACCACCAACCAAAGTGTACACATGGAGGGAACCATGGCTCTGGCCACATATGTCCTTGTTGGACATCAGTGGCAGGAGAAGCCCTCAGGCCTGAGTGTGTTCCATGCCGGGGAATGCCAGGGAGGGAAGACAGGTGTTGGGGGTGGATGAGGGAGCACCCTCATAGAGGCAATGGAAGGGAAGATAGGATAGGTGGTTTCCTAAGGGGAGACCTGGAAAGGGAAAAACATTTAAAATGTAAATAAAGAAAATATCCAATAAAAAAAGAAAAAGAAAAATTTAAAAATATAGAAAAAAGGGAAACTTATAAAATAGTTTTCTGTCACTTTAACTTTATTTTTATTTTTGCAGAATTGTATATATGAATGCTATATTTATATCATTTTCAACTTACTCATTTTCTCATTTTTCACTCTAACTCATTTTGTGTCCTCTGCAAATTTATGATTTCTTCTACTGTAAATATTATTGATATTGATACACACATAGACACGCACCTATTGAGTCCATATTCTGTTGCTTATATCTACATGGGTTTAGAGCACACTGTGATTAGATCAGCAAACTGATCCCCCTCTTTCCATATATATATATATATATATATATATATATATATATATATATATATATATA
>LR749577.1:998108-1041218 GCA_902729485.2 Mus minutoides
AAGCATACAATTTGGTCCTCTGTCATTGCCAATCTTTCCAATCCTCTTTAAGAATATTTCCTGAGCCTTAGGTTGTGTTGTAGATACATAGCTGGGGCTAGGTAACCCATATCATCTATTCTTTGTATTTTGGCCAATTGTGGATTTCTTTCTGATTTTTACAAAGTTAAAAAAAAATAACTTTTCTGATGAAGGAGCTCCTGGAAGACTGAGAGGAGTTTCATCTCTTTGCTGCGTAGGTCACTGCCATGGCAGTCTCCCTGTAGTGCTGGGGAAGGAAGACTAGGAATGGGATGAATGTCCTTCATGGAAGGAGCCTACTACGAGTTAAGAGTAAATCCTGGTTAAAATCTCGGGAAATAGTCACTTCCTCGATGCTAGGAAGAAAAGGGGATCTTGATGTGACAAAAGAGTTTTGCAGTGTTAGTTTTGTCCCTGTCTTCCATCTGCCCTACATGGTGTCATTAACTATGACAAGGTATGATTTAACACAAAAAGGGAGAAAAGTTTACCTTAACTCTTCTGCCTATGACTTGTATGTCTCTGAGTTTGCCTTCTTTCTAAAACCGGACATCTTCCTGGCATTGTCACATCAGGAACACTGACACCTTGGTGATCTTATAATGGCATTTTAGTTGCTGTCCTGGTGTCACCTCCTTCACAGGTTTCAGCCTCACAACGATAGATACTTCATGACTTAAAGCCTGTTCTCCTTTTATCCTAGAATCCTCTCTGAAACCAGGAGACCTGCAAGTTCATTGATAGGCACCCCAATGTGAGCAACAGTCTCCCGAGTCCACTCCATTTTCTCTGAGCATGGCAGTGAATTAATTTAAAACTCTATTGGCCCCATGCACTACTAATAAGAAGTTGATTTGTGTCAACGCAACAAGTGTAAATAAGCAGAGATTAAAGAGACGCATGCTGCCCACACTTGGAAAAATGGAGCTTGTGACTGCAAGACCTTGCAGAGTAGAGGATCAAATTTATCACATTTGAACACTAATTTAACTCTGAGAACTAATGATGTTGTCGTTATTTTAAGACCATGTCTGATACATTACTTTTTCCAGTATTTTAGAGAAATATGGCCATGCAAAATGTCTTTAAATGAAGGCTTTGTGATGCTTCCTTGTTAAGATGTCAGAAAAGAAATGCAGAGGCTGGAAAAAAGTTGGTGAGGAGGAATCATACAAAGAGAATCAGTCAGTATAACTTAAAATGTCAGTGCCAGATAAGCAGCAGTGGGAAAATTGAAAAATCAAAGGTGTGAAAACCACATCTGGATATCAAAACACCAATCAAAGCAACACAGGTAACATGTCATTTTGCTCAGATAGCAGGCATTTTAGAAATTCTTAAAATATATCTTTTATTTAAGATGTCCTATTTTTTTTTTTAATTTTCTGTGGTGGTTCAGTGATATCTAAGATGCTGTTAGTGGTTCTTACTGTTAAAACTCTAGGTACTTTGAAGAATTGATTGGAGGATAAAGAACAAATATTTGAGGACATTTTCTAAAATGTTACTATTAAGGCAACTCTCATCTCATTATTTATTTATTTATTTATTTATTTATTTATTTATTTATTTATGTGGTTTTGAAATAGGGTTTTTCTGTGTACTCTGGCCATCCTGGAACTCATTTTGTAAAACAGGATGGTCTTGAACTTAGAGATTTACCTTCTTCTCTCTCCTGAGTGCTGGGATTAAAGGCATGCACTACCTCTGCCTGGCTCCATTTCATCAATTTTTTTTAAAAAAAATATTTACTGTTCCTCTCATTACATACTACCCTTGATGAGAAACTGGGCACATAGTCCTTAAGGAAAAGATGAAAATCTTCCTTGAAGTTTACTTCAGGAGAAACCAGAGGATGGCCTAGTCAGTCATCAATGGGAGGAGAGGCCCTTGGTCCTGTGAAGGCTCTATGTCCCAGTGTAGGGGAGTGCTAGCTAGGGCCAGGAAGCAGGTGTGGGTGGGTTGGTGAGCAGGGGGAGGGGGAAGGGAGAATGAGTTTTCTGAGGGGAAACCAGGAAAGGAGACAACATTTGAAATGTAAATAAAATAAATATCTAATCAAAATAAAAGAAAAGAAATTTGGTATGTAAAATACATCTAAAGTTCAGTGGTTAGGGAGATACATCAAGCAGAAGAGGAAATTAGGAAGTTTGTGTGGTTGAGACACATAACTCTTGGCTGTGAAATGCCTTGTTATAAGGCATTCTTATAAAGGAATGATTTTTTCATAAACCGTTAATAAGTAAGATGAGCTCTGTGGGGACCTGGAAAAGCCATAGTTTGAATATAAAGAAAAGAAGATGAAAAATTCCATGAACAGGAACTGTGCAAACAAGGACTTATCAAATATATTAGTCAGTTACTACCTGTTGTTAGCATTTATATTCATAATAAGAAAACACTTTCTTGTTAAGACCCTCATAGTTTGTGCTATGTGCACTTCCTTAGTTTCCCTTGTCTTTTTAACCTCAATCCGCAGCTTTTATTCTTGATCAGATTAGAGAATTAAATCTTATTCATGATTTTGTGGCATACAGCTTTTCACTGAAGAATTCATTGACCCTTTCACTGAAGTGACCTTTTTAGTGCTTTCATTGCTGGCAAATAGCCATAGATTTGTCTCAGGTTCTGTGCTTTAGATCACTTACAAAAGCATTTACCCACTGCACTGATATGTGATAATTTTCCTGTGGAAATTTATTCTTTCAAAATATTTGCTTGAAAATATCAATGTTGGATAAGAGTTCTTTAGGAGACAGAAATGCAAGTCATTGGCTGTATTGCATGTTATGGGGACACATTTCATTCCAGGAAACTCACAATCTAATGGCAATGGTCTAGTTTTAGCTTTGAGCTGTAATGCTTCTTTTATTAAAGTTTTGCTTGCAAAATCAACATTTAAACTGACAGGGCCTTTGTCCCGATTTACCATAATCTAATCTGTTCTCAATTTCTTGATCTAAGGAAAGGTCTTGAATATGTTCTCATGCTCTGGGACTCACAGACATGTTTTCTAATATGTTCTTTGAGATTATATACATGCATACCACATATACTGAACATATTCACTCATTCACTCCTTAGATAAAACCTCTCTTTCCTACCATCTTTCCTATTTTATGTTTGTTTATTTATTTATTTATTTATTTATTTAACCCACTGAGTTAAATGTATGCTGCATATATACTCAGAGTCTGAAGCCACTCGAGGATGGATGGAACTAATGAGAGTCATGCCTTTAAAGAAAATTGACTCTCCTCTCCCAGAAGCTATCAACTATTAATGTCTCATTAGGTGAGGGTAGGGGGACATAAGCCCCACCCACTTCACGCATGATTGTCTTGATGTTGAGGTTTTTTTTTACCATTATTGTTAAATGTCATGAATTGATAAATAAACATATAGTGCTTATGTAATAGTAATGGGCAAGCATTATAACAGATAACAGCAAGCCTCCATGTAAGATGTACAAGCACATGCCTCCCTGTGTTTAGGTGCTGTGTGGCACTTTTCTTATTTGTTTTGCCTGAAGGATAAGTTATAGAAGCTTGCCAACAAAACACTTTGAAATCATGATAACATCATTAGTGTAAAATATGGTTGGGAATGGAAATATTTCCCTTTTAGAAAAGGAAAACAAATTAAAAATGAAGCTTACATTATGGGTGAAAAGATTATTCAAGGTGGTTAGGCATATATCAATGAAATAGATTGTTGAGTAAGTATCATAATGTGCTGGGAAATTTTTGTCTTCACATTGTTCTTTCAAACATACAAGTTTCAGGGTAGTTGATGTAGGTCATGATATTGTGTTTTATACTCTTTATGGCAGCTAAAATGATTTGAACATAGAAAAATAGGTCTAACATTATTTTAAATTTCAGCATATATTTAGCAGTAAAATTTGAAGACAGAATTTTTTAAAACCTACATTTAAAAATTACTTATATAAATCAAATAATTGTAAAAATATGATTTAAAAAGATCTTTGAGTCACCAATTTATGATTACAGAGATATTGAATGTATATGATGGTAACAAAAATAAAGAGTTTAATTGAAAATTACAGAGATTTTAATGCCATAACTCTGATACATTTATAAAGTTTTTGTTTACTTCTATGAAAATGGCACTACTTTACATTTAGAATTAGCACAAACATGAAAATCTTTAATTATGATTTGTGCTTTAGATAAACAGGATTATAAAGAGGTATGTTTTGAAATATATAATATGTGAAAGTTAAGTACCAATCTTCCTGGTTACATTAGGCATGCAATTGACATCATAAAATGCCCTATTATGCTTAAGTAAGTAATATTTGCATGGAGATTCAGTATCTGTGATAAAAAATAATGACTGATTTTTAATAATACAAATAAGTTGCTTCCATAATAATTTCCATATTATCTAGTCTCAAGGTACCATTTTACTACCTATTGCTTTTAAAATGCTTTTGGAGTACTAGGGTAAATTATTCATTTTTATTTGAAATCATGTATCAATCTTAAACCAAATGACTGGTGGTGAACTTTATCTAGTTTTCTTTTGTTCTGCAAGAACAAACACACTAAGTCTTCCAAGCCTAAGGACACTGTGGTCCATGTCATTCTCAACCAATGGAATTTATAAAACATCACTGAATTAAAGAATAATACAATTTACATCACTATCTGATGGAAGAATGAGGGTACCAGAAATACTTTGACTGTATCTGTGTAATGCTGGGTATTTGTCTAAACATTAAAACATTCTTTTACTTGGCAGAGTGAAGTTTAGCTCTGAGATATCTAAACCCTGGAAGTTAGCAGTGATTTTTGAATCTATGACCTTTTCTGGGGAGAAATATGAGAGATCTAGGTGCTGTGATGGTGGGTGTGTAATGAACTGAGAAACCTGCATTGTCTTTTGCTGATACTCATGGGATTCACTAAAACTGGTTTTCTGTAGGGAGGATTTTGATATCTACATTGATATTTTACTTTCAGTTATTTTGTCACAAATAAATACTACATTGAAACAGTAAATTTTTGTTTAAAAATTCCTTAACAAAGTAAATCCTCTGAATTAAAGTTTCATTATTATAGATACAGCAGTTAAATTAGTAGCATTTTTTCTAAATTAGGGAGATTTAAATGACTACTACCCAGAGTCAGTGATTATATTAACACAAGAATTCTGATAAATAAATAGTGAGAACATTAACTGGGTTAGTTCTTGCTGGGATTAAAACCCACCACCTCCCATATACTAGACCAAACTCCCTTCTGGTGAGCTGCATCCCCAACCTAGTCAATAACTCATCTGAAATATATTTGGTAAAAGTTTTAGATACAAAGACAAAAGGACAAGAATTTTCAGTTTCACAAATAATTTAAGTAAATAAAAATATGGAAGGTATTCCATGAACAACAAACAGTACAGCTATCCAACAAGCTTCTCCAAAGCCAGTGGGCATATACAGGGATCATGTGATTTCTAAAATAGGGGTTTTTAACAGTATGATCAGCAAGAAGAAAGCTATTGTACCTAGCATACTAGTGAGAATTCATTTTTATGCAAATAAAAATGTAACAGAATAGTTGCATATTGCTATGGGCTAAGAAGTATTCATGTAACTATATTAATAACTGATTATTTCAAGGGAAATGATATAGGACTTTCACAAGATTTCTGAATTTTGTTGGATGTTAACAAATTGCATAGATAGATAGATAGATAGATAGATAGATAGATAGATAGATAGATAGATAGATAGATGATATAGATATAGATATAGATGATATAGATATAGATATATCATGGTTAATATAGCAATGTATTCTTTCAAAAACATTCTAATGCAACTAGTTTATCCTTAACTCACAGCTTATTGGCAACTCTCTTACTTCTCTATCAAAAGGTACAATAATTTTTGCTTTGTTTGCTTTTTTATTTTCACTTCTCAATATTTAAACTCAGTACTACAAGATGAACATTAGGATTATATTTCATGATTCCAGTATTTAGATTAATCTAAAGAGAAGATTGGCTCAGTTAATATTTTCTGAACAGGATACTTATAGTCCAGGCACCAAAGCCAACAATTAACAAATATTTAATAAATGAGACTGCATGAAGCTGAAAAGCTTCAGCATTGGAAAGAACACCATCATTTGGACAATAATCAGCCTATAGAATCAGAAAAGGTCTTCACTAATTACTCATTCAACAGAGGGTCAGTATCTAGACTATATAAAGAACTAAAAGAAACTGAACATCAATAAAAATAATGCAACTTTAAAGTGGGGTACAGAACTAAACCGAGTTCTCAAAAAATGAAACACAAATGGATGAGAAACACCTAAAGAATATTCAGCATCCCTAGTCATCAGAAAAAAAGTATAAATTTAAAGTACTTTAAATTTCATCATTAAGAATGGTTAAAATGACTGGAGACCCCAGGGAGTTTAGAGGTCTGGTGAGGTAAGGGGTGGGGTTAGGGTCATCCTCATGGAAACAGGGGTGGGGAGGAGGGATGGAATGCTGAACAGTCAGAGGGTGGACCAGGAGGGGAATCAAATCTGGAGTGTAAATAAATAAATAAATAAGATTTTTAAAAAGAATGGTTAACATGGACAAAACAAATGATAGGTCATGCTGGTGAGAATGTGGGGGAAAAGGGACACTTATCCAGCAATGGCTGGTGGTAGTAAAACCTGGTACAATCAGTGTACAAATGAGTGTGGTTGTTCTTCGGGAGGCTGAGAATAGATCTACCTAAAGATCCAGCTATACCGCACTTGGGTATATACCCAAAGGATTATATATCCTACTACAGAGATACACAACATTGATTGTGAATATATTTTAGTTAGGACCATTTTCAGTCCAAAGAGGATATAAGTAAAAACGAATCGCCAATGGATTTAATCGGTATAACAGATGGCTTAGTAGGAAATTAATTTGTCTATGGAGAAGGGGCTTTAAAAAAACAAAGAAAAACTTAATCCCTACTGCACATCATACAGAGAATGTTTATTGTTGGAGACTGACACTGAGTCAGTGCTCCTGGGCAGTTATGCAGAAACACCCCTGTCCCCAGGCAAGTTTCTTACCGCCTTTTTTTCTGTAACCTTGCCGACAATAAACAGACCTTTATAAGATCATATACTTGGTCTCCTCCTTCTTTCTCGCCCGTTTCTCTTTCAGGCATGGTTCCCCCTCAGACTCCCCCGAATAACTGGGTCCTGCGGGCCTGGACATTTTATATGCTGAAAATTGAAAGTCTGAAAGTTTTTATAATAACACATAGAAATTTTAGTAATACATTTTTTTGGGGGGGGGAGTTCGAGACAGGGTTTCTCTGTGTAAGTAATACACTTATAACCTTAGCATATTAAAGCTTTATTTAAATTATTGATGGAATAGGTAAGTATTGATAGTTGACAGCATTCAGCTAAAGCTTCTTTTCATAAAATGCACCTCATTAAAAATAAGAAAACAATATAAATATGATATGTAACTAATACAGAACTAGAATCCAGGATAGACACACATTTACACACAAATTATGATATTAATAACTGTAGTGATTGAATGAGATAAGTAACAGAATTATGTTGATTGAATGAAATATAATTGAAAGTAAATGAAATACATACAGAAGTCAGAAAGGGAATGTGAGTGATGGTCCTACTAAAAGGGAATGTGAGTGATGTACACAAACAGGAAATGGGATTTTTAACCCATAATAAGATCCAATCTAATACATTTTCATGCAGCAACATGAAAATGGCTGAAGCCAAGCATTGCCATGGAATGGATGAAGGAGAAACTCTTCAACTGAAAAAAAAAAAAGAAATATATACATCCATGGGATGCCCTGAGTATTTTAAAACATGCTCTGCAATGCTCAAATATGAGTAAACACAGTTATTGCATCATGTACTAATTTATTTATTTTGTAAATATCAAGAATTTATTCTGTGTATTTTCCTATGTTAATTACCTTCATTCTTCCTGGAATTTTATCATAAAGCTAAGTTATCTCCAAGATTATTTTCTACATCTACTGAGATGATCATATAATCTCTGTCTTTGAACCTATGCAATATACTATATATAGTGATTAACATATGTTAGATGTGGTGATTTGAATGAAAATAGGATCCAAGGGCTCATAGATTTGAATGCCTGGTCCCTAGAAATCTGTACTATTTGAAGGGATTACAAAGTGTGGCTTTGTTGAAGGAATTTTATCACTAAGGGTGGTCTTTGGAGCTTCAAAGGACAAGAAGATCCCAGTGTCTCTATATTCTCTTGCTACTTGCCAATCTAGATGTAGAACTCTGAACTACTTCTCCAGCATCCTGTGTGCCAGCATGCCACCATGCTTCCCCCATGATAATGAACTAAACCTCTTTAACTATAAGTGACCCTCAATTAAACAATTATTTTTCTAAGAATTGCCTTGGTCATTTTGTTTCTTCACAGCAATAAAACATTGACTCACTCTTGCATTCCTTGAATAAGGGCAACTTGGTCATAAAAAGTGACATTCATAATGTACTGTGGAAATCAGTTTCCACGTATCAAACTGAGAAATTTTGAGTTCATGTTATTTAAGAAATAAGGTCTGTAATTTCCTATTGTTCTTAATCCTGTTTTGGTAGCAAGGTAACTGACTTTGTAAAATGTGTTTTCTAGCATTTCTTCCTCTTCTAGTTCCTAGAAATTTTCAAAAAGCATTGGTGTTCAAAGGTTTGCTAGAACTCAGCCATGAAACTGTGAAGCACTAGGCTTCTGTAGTTGCGATACTACTTCAGTGTCATTGCTGATAATAGATATGTTGAAGTTACTTACACCTTTGCCTTAATTTAGATGGGTCATATTTATATAGATAGTTAAATTTTTTATAGATAGTTCAATTGGAAATAGAATTTCAAACTATTGTACAGTGAACATCTAAATTTTATTGTTATTACTTATATTATCTCCTCTCTTCATCTCTAATTTTAAAAATTTGGGGGTCCAATTTTTTGTAAGTTTGGTGTATGGATCCATCAATCTTTTCAAAAAAACCATTCTTTGTTTCATTGATACTTGCTGATCTTTGTTTCCCTGTTTTGTTATTTTTTTTCTCAAATTTGACTATTTCTTTGATCTATTTATTTGAACTTGAATTTTTCTGGTATTTTTAAGAACCTGAAGTATACCATTAGGCTATTTCTTTAATATTTAAGTGATTTTTAAAAATGTAGACATACATAATTACAATTTTCCTCATTAAAATTGATTTGGTTACTTCCCAAAGGTTTTGATAAATTATGTTTTTATTTTCCCTTATATCTTAGAGTTACTATTGATATGATGAATTGCCATGACCAAAAAGCAAGGTGAAGATTGCTTACATTATCAGAGTATAGTCCATCATTAATCAAAGTCAGAACAGGAACCGAAACAGGACAGGAACCTGGAGGCAGGAGCTGACATAGAGGCTGTGGAATGGTGCTGCTTACTGGCTTGCTTATCATGGCTTATTTGACTTATTTTCTCATAGAAACCAGGATCAACAACCTAGAAATGGCATCACTCACAGTAGGCTGAGCCCTCTGCCATCATTCACAAATTAAGAAATTGCCTTAAAGACTAATCTTACTGAGGCATTTTCTCAATTGAAGTCCCTTCCTTTCAGATAACTCTAACATGTCAAATTGACATAAAACTGTCTACCACAATTGGGTCTTGGTCAACATGACACACAAACAAATCACTATTAAGCAACAACCTTTCATTTCTTGTTAATTTCCAAGATCACACATTAATAGCAACATTACAACATAAAATATTTTTCAAACTTAAAATGTCCTATAGTCTTTACAAATTAAAACCCTTTAAATTCAATATCTAAAAATCTAGAGTCTCTTCCAGCCTTTCCCTAATTCAACCACAGGTGACCCTGACTTCAGTCCAATGGTTGAGTGTAAGTATCTGCATCTGTCTCAGTCATCTGCTTGTTGGGCCTCTCAGAGGGCAGCCATGGTAGGCTCCCATGCACACCATAGGATCAGTGATAGTGTCAGGCCTTGGAGCTTCTCCTTGAGCTGGATCCCAATTTGGGCCTGTCATTAGACCACTTTTCCCTCAGGCTCTTCTCCATTTCTGTCCTTGCAGGTCTTTTAAACAAGAACAAGTCTGGGTCAGAATTTTTGACTGTGTGATGGCAACCTCAATCCCTCTACTTGATGCCTTGTCTTTCTACTGGACACCCCATAGGAAGACTAGCAGTCTCAACTTACTCAGACCCCTAAGATCTCTGACACTGACTGATCCACCAACCAGGCAGCATACATGATCTAGACCAAGGCCCCTGATTCATATACAGCAGAGGACTGTCTAGTCTGGCCTCAGTGAGAGAAGACGTGCCTAACCCTCTAGAGACTTGAGGCTCCAGGAAGTGGGGCAGAGGGCAAGGGGACACTTCTTGGAGTCAGGAGGGAGGAGGAATGAGATGAGGAACTGTGGGCGGGTGGACTGGAGGAGTTTACAACTGAATGTAAAAAGAAGAAGAAGAAGAAGAAGAAGAAGAAGAAGAAGAAGAAGAAGAAGAAGAAGAAGAAGAAGAAGAAGAAGAAGAAGAAGAAGAAGAAAGGAGAAGGAGAAGGAGGAGGAGGAGAAGGAGGAGGAGGAGAAGGAGGAGAAAGAGACGGAGGAGAAGGAGAAAGAGAAGGAGAAGGAGAAGGAGAAGGAGAAGGAGAAGGAGGAGAAGGAGAAGGAGAAAATTTAAAGTCTCTTTAAAACTTAAAAATCTTTTTAAAATTCATTCTCGTCACTGTGGGCTCTTATAAAATTAAAAATAAATTAAATACTACCTTACTTCAAGAGCAGCATGGTACAGTCACAATCAAATCAAAGCAAAACCAAGCTGCAACAATGTAAATCAGTCAATTTCCAATATCTGGGACTCATTTACAATCTTCTCATCTCTCCCAAAGGGCTTAGGTTACTTCTTTGACATCTGAAGCACAGCATCTTGTCTTCTGGGTTCAGGCTAACTCCATTCTTCCACTGCTGCTATTCCCACTTGTTATCCCAAGATATTAGAATCTCTAAGCTTCTGGGGTCTCTTGAGGAAACTGGTCTGCACTTTCACCAATAGCCTTTCCTGGGGTCTTTTCATGGTGTCAAACCTCAACTTCTCTTCATGACCCCTTTAATCTAGGGGTTTCACCTGACACCGAGGCTGCATATTTTCCTGGCCTTTCATAGTGCCAAGCCTCAGCTGCTTTTCATGACTCTTTCATGCCTTCAAAACCAGTACAACCTGAGAGACTCTCACACAGTACCAAATTTGTCTGCCAGCATAGGGTACAAACTAGGCTACCTCTGAACCATAGCTTTTGTGTGCTCTCAGGAAACTACTTCCTAGAAGACTTAATGATGCTAGTCCCTTCTTTCTTTTTTCTTAATTAATTAATTTATTCGCTTTACATCCCAAGTGAAGCACCCCCCTTCCTTTCCCAAAAGTTCCAATCTCATAAACACAACTTCCCATTGCTCCCTCCCCTTTTCCTCGAAGAAAGGGAAGTCCCTCATGGGTACCAACCACCTGGAACATCAAGTCAGAGCAGGACTAAGCACATTCTCTCCCACTGAGGTCAGACAAAGCAGTCTAGCTAGGGGGAAGGAGACCCAAAGGCAGGCAGAGTCAAAGATAGACCCTGTTTCAATTGTTGGTGGACTCACATGAAGAACAAGCTGGACATCCATTACAAATGTGTAGGGGGCCTAGATTCAGCACCTTCATGATCTTTGTGAACCTCCACAGACTGAGGTTATTTTACTCTGTAGGTCTCTTGTGGTGTCCTTGACCACTCCACTCCCTCATTCCTTCCTGCCACTCTTTCACAAGACTCTCCCTGTTTTCCTGCAAGTCTCTGCATCTGTTTTCTTCAACTGCTGGAAGAAACCTCTCAGAAGACAGTTATGCTGGGCTTCTTTCTGCAAAGATATTATTAATAGTGTCAGGGGTTGGCTTTCTCCCATGGGATGGGTCTCAAGTTAGACCAGCCATCGGTTGGTCATTCCCTTCATCTCTGCTCCATTTTTATCCCTGTGCATCTTGAAGGCAGGACAAATTTTGGGTCAAAGGTTTTGTGGGTAGGGTGGTATACCCCTTCCTCCACTGGAAGTCCAGCCTGGCTACAGGAGGTAAATACTTCAGTCTCCATATTCACAGCTAATGGGGTTCTCAGCTAGGGTCACCCTCATAGACTCCTGGGACCCCTCCCCATCCCAGACCTCCAGCTCCTCCCTGAGAGTCTACCCTACCAGTTTCTGTTCTCTCTCCAATCCTTCTCATCCCACCACCTCACCACAACTCCATACCCCTTTCCCTCCTCACCCTTTTGTCCCCACCCAGATCCTTTCCTCCATCCACCTGTGCTGCCTATTTTATTTCCCATTTGAAGGGAAATTTAAGCATACTCCCTTGGGCCCTCCTCATTGTGTAGCTTCTTTTGGGTCTGTAGATTGTTGCATGGTTATCCCATACATTATGGCTAATATTCACTTATAAGTGAGTACATACCATGCTTGTCCTTTTTCATCTGGGTGACCTCACTCAGGATATTTTCTAGTCCTATCCATTCACCTGCAGATTTCATGATGTCTTTGTTTTTAATAGCTGAGTAGTATTCCATTGTATAAATGTACCACATTGTCTTTATCCATTCTTCAATTGAGGGCCATCTGGGTTGTTACCACTTTCTGGATATTACAAATAAAGCTGCTATAAACATAGTTGAGCAAGAGTCCTTGTGTTATTGTGGAGTATCTTTTGGGTATAAGTCCAAGAGTTGAATAGCTGGATCTTGAGGTAGAACTATTCCCAATTTTCTGAGAAACCACTAAGTTGATTTTCAAAGTGGTTGTACAAGTTTGCACTCTCACCAGCAAAAAAAGACTGCTCCTCTTGCTCCACATTCTTGCCAGCATGTACTGTCCCTTGAATTTTTTTGAAGTGGAAATTTCTGGTTTCTTTGGAAACTCAATTGTGTCACATGATGTTTTTCTGGAAGTTGTCTTATGAAAGCATGTTTTACTGTAACAGAAACATGAGAGGATAATTTGCTGGTTTGGATACTTGAGAGAGCACATGGTGTTTGGAAAGAGTATAAATGGAACCCCACAGACAATGAAAGGATGCTCTTGCATCACTATGCCTTCACTGGTCTTCCCTGGTCTTGGCTAGCTGTGCAATGATTCGATGGTCCTCACTTTGTAGAGAAAATCACTCCGAAGAACTTCTCATAGTATTCTAGCTGAATCTTGATGCCTCTCCTGACTAGTGCTGATTAGGCAAAAACCTAAAAACTTGTGGTTTCTGCTGGATGGAGCAGCTGCTACTGATTCATGTTTGGTGGTTGCTATTGGATTGGACTTCTGGTGTCTTGACAATGAATAATGGAATAATCCCCAAGAACTACTACTAAACAGGTCCACAAGCCCATTTCCTATAAACCTTCTTTTTCCCCTTCCTCTGGTCAATAGGCTAGAAAGGAAGTTGACATGTTCTAGAACCCTAAATAAAGTAGGTTTAGACAAATCTAAGCCTACACTTATTATCTTAGCCATTCAGTAAGATGGAATCTCAGAGTCATTCTGATTTGCATTTTCCTGATAACTAAGGATGATGAATATTTCTTTTAGTGCTTCTCTTGAGAAGCACTTAAAGCACAATACCCATTGTTTGAGAATTCTGTTTAGTACTATATTCCATTGTTTAATGGGATTATTGGGTTGCTAGTGTCTAATTTCTTGAGTTCTTTATATATTTTGGCTATTAGACCTCTGTTGGATGTAGGGTTGTTGATGATCTTTTCCAATTTTGAAGCCTGCCTTTTTATCCTATTTGCTGGTGTCCTTTGCCTTCAGAAGATTTTCAGTTTCATGAGGTCCCATTTATCAATTGTTTATCTTACTGTCTGATCTATTGGTGTTCTGTTCAGAAAGCTGTCTCCTGTACCAATGTGTTCAAGGCAGTTTCCTATTTTTCTCTTCTATCAGATTTAGTGTGTCTGATTTTATGTTTACATCTCCAAAGATGATATGATAGCATATATAAGTGTGCGGCACGCCTCCCTCAACCAGCAAGAAAGACACGCCACCACCGGGATCTTCTCAGTCAGCTTTATTCTGGAGCACCTTGATAGTAGTTTCCCAGGACCCTGGACAGCAGCAGAGCTGCTGCTTTTATACTCTCCCAGGGAAGGGGGGGGTGTCGTAGTGGATGTGGATTGGTGCACCAAGATACACTCCATTAGCATGTGGCCTTTCATTGGAGCCACAAGCCACACCTCATTAGCATATTTCCCTTCGGGGGGGGTATTGCTTGAGGAGGGCCTGAAGAGAGAGCTGTGCATGCCCCGTGCCATCTTGTAATGGGCAGAGCCACAGGCTCTTCCCAGAGCTGCAGGGCCTTCCTAGAGCTGGACGACCTTCCCGGAGCTCGGATGGGCTCTTGCCAGCCGGGGAGCCCAAGCCACCTCTTGCCGGCCAGGGAGCCCTGGCGGCCTCGTGCCGGCCACCGGAGCTTGGGCTGGGGCTTCGGTGGCCGCTGGAGCTTGGGCTGGGGCTTCAGCGGCCGCCAGAGCTTGGGCGGCTTCCTACATAAGTGATCCCAAAACTTCTACCACAGAACTTCTACAGCTGATAAACACCTACAAAAAGTGGCTGATTACAAAATTAATTAAAATAATAGTACCCTTCTTTATATAAATGATAAATGGGTTGAGAAAGAAATTATGAAAATATCCTTTACAATACCCACAAATAATATAAAATAGCTTGGTATAACTTGAACCAAGCAAGTTAAAGACCTGTACAACAAGAACTTCAGGTCCCTGAAGAAAGAAATTGAGGAATATATCAGAACATGGAAAGATCTCCCATGCTTATGAATAGGTAGCATTAACATGGTAAAAATGGCCATTTTACCAAAAGCAATCTTCAGATTCAATGCAAATTCCCATTAAATTCCAACACAATTCTTGTCCTCCATTATCATCATGAGGAGTGACTTTAGATCCATGTCTTGCTTTTCTGATGATGGTGTATCCAGGACTTGCCATGTTGGGAGAGTTTGGTTCTGATGATGCCAAGTAACCTTGGTTTCTATTGCTTCTGTTCTTACACTTGCCTCCTGCTATCTGATTATCTCAAGTGCTTGCTGTCCTCAATATATCTGATTGGAGCCTGTCCTTCTTATAATCCCAGTTGATTCTGGACTGCTCAGAGTCCAGCCATCACTGTGATCCTTTGAATGTGGGCTCCTGAGAACCTGAGATTCTGGGTTTGTCTGAGTTCTTGGCAGTCAGGTTCCACTGATACCCTGAAGTACTGTTGTGACCCAGCTCTTATTATCCTGGGATACTGTTGTCCTAAGATCCTGGGTGTGTTACAGTGCCTGGGAGTGGTGTCTCCTTTGAGGAGCATGAAGCTGTCTGGTCTGTGGTCGCATGGAGAGTCCTCTAGGGACCGTGGGGATGTCTGGCAACCCTGTGCCCAAGGTGACCCAGTGCTGGCACTGACCAGAAGGGACCTATGCCCCTGGTCTGGCCAATCCTCTGCTTCCCCAATGCTGTATCAGGTCCCATGATTAGATTGGAACAGAAGTTGCATTCCACTCAGCAGTGATCCCAAGATCGCATGGACAGTCCTCTAGGGACCCGTGGGGGTGTCCGCAGACTCCACGCCCAAGGTGACCAGGTGCTGGTGCTGACCAGAAGGGACCTATGCCTCTGGTCTGGCAGATTCTCTGCCTCCCTAATACTGTCTCAGGTCTCGCACAATTGGATTGGAACAGATGTGTTCCACTCACCAGTGGTCCCAAGATCACTTGGAGAGTCTTCTAGGGACCGTGGGGGTGTCCGCTGACCCTGAGCACAAGGTGACCTGGCGCTGGCACCAACTGGAAGGGACCTATCCACAGAGAGTATCTTCTCAGGTCATTTCTCTTTGGGATTCTAAATGCATTTACATGCCCATATCATTCCTAATACTGGGAAAGTTTTCTGCTATAATTTCACAAAATAATTTTTAACCCAGTAATTTTTTGTCTCTGCACCTTCTTCTATTACATAGATTCTTGGATTTAATCTCTTGATAATGCTTCAGTGTTCTTAAGTCTTATGGTCATGTATAGTTTTCTTCATTGCTGTCTGAATGCAATCTGTAATCACCCTTCTCTTCTGTCCCTGATACTCCTCCTTCTGCCTGGTCTATTTGTAATGTTTTCTCCTGTGTCCTTATCTGATTCATTTATTTTCAACAGTTATCATTTTTCAAAATACCAACCTTCTTGCTCAGTTTTCATTGTACGAAGTTTGGTGGTAATACTGGATATTTCTCTCGTGTTACTTTTTGATTCATTCATTTAGATACTGAATTGACTTCTCTTCATTTATCTACTTATTTGAATCCTCTTTGAAGTCACTAAACGTTTTTAAGGGGGAATTTTTAATTCATTGTCCAGAATTCCAGTTATTTTATGATCTTTTGTTGCAGTTATTAAGGCATAAGTTATAAGGTGGTCACATTTATTTTTTTCATAGCTTTCTTGTTTTGTCTTGTGATGTACACATCTGTCCTTCAGTTCTTTGCTTCTACTACAATTTTTTTCTTGGGATTTTTGTTTGTTTGCTTGCTCTTTGGATTTTTTGGAGGGGTCTTCTTAATGGTTAGTCTTCTCTTGGGTTTACAACCTCCACTCTTGACCATCTGTTCTATTAGCAGGCTATATAGTCTTTTCTTCTAAGTTCCAATAGTCTTTTTCCCATTATATATTTTTATTATTGTTAGCTTTCAAGTTGATACCTAAATTAAAAAATAAACAATGCAATTTAAAAATGTAAGATATCATTTTCTTTAATGGACAGAGAATGCTGAGTTTAAGAGAGCAGTCTCACTATAAAATCCATCAAAGAAATATACTTGAAGAGTCTTATGGACCCAGGGTCATTTCTTACTTGAAAATTCTCCCTGACTTTTAACAGCCAATATGACAAAGCAACCATCTTTGTTTATAGTGCTCATTGAGGTTCATCTGCCCTGCCAAACCCTACCAGCTCTAATATTATAAGACCTGTATCTCCATAAACCCAATGCCAACAAAGTTTTCTCTTACCCCAGTCACCAATATCTAAGGAAGTCAACTTTTTCAGGATATTCACAATTCTTAAAATTGACAGAAGATGCTGGCAAGGATGTGGAGAAAGAGGAACACTCCTTCATTGCTTATGGGATTTCAAGCTGGTATAACCACTCTGGAAATCAGTTTGGTGGTTCCTCAGAAAATTGGACATAATACTACCTGAAGATCCAGCAATTCCACTCCTGGGCATATACACAGAAGATGTTCCTACTTAAAATAAGGACACATGCTTTACTATGTTCATAGCAGCCTTATTTATAATAGGCAGAAGCTAGAAAAAAACCAGATGTCCCTCAACAGAGGAATGGATACAGAAAATATGGTATATTTACACAATGGAGTACTACTCAGCTATTAAAAACAATGAATTTATGAAATTCTTGGGAAATGGATGGATCTAAAGCATATCATCCTGAGTGAGGCAACCCAATCACAACAGAACCCACATGTTATGCACTCACTAATAAGTGGATATTAGTTCAGAAACTTAGAATACCCAAGATGCAATTTGTAAAACACATGAAACTCAAAAAGAAGGAAGACCAAAGTGTAGATACTTCGTTCCTTCTTAGAATGAGGAACAAAATACCCATGGAAGGAGTTATAGAGACAAAGTTTGGAGCTGAGATGGAATGAAGGACCATCCAGGGACGGCTGCCCACTCAGGGATCCATCCCATAAACAACCACTAAACCCAGACACTATTGCATATACCAACATGATTTTGCTGACAAGACCTTTATATATTTTTCTTCTGTGAGTCTATGCTAGTGCCTGGCAAATATAGAAGTGGATATTCACAGTCATCTATTGGATGGAACACAGGGTTCCCAGTGAAGGAGCTAGATAAATACCCAAGTCGCTGAAGGGGTCTGCAGCCCTATAGGAGGAATAACAATATGTACTTACCAGTACTCCCAGAGCTTCTGTCTCTAGCTGCATATGTAGCAGAGGATGGCCTAGTCGACCATCAATGGGAGAAGAGGCCCTGGATCTTGTGAAGATTCTATGCCCCAGTATAGGGGAATGCCAGGCAAGGAAGTAGGAGTCCGGGGTTGGGGTGCAGGGGGAGGGGGAGGGAGGAGGATATAGAGGATTTTCAGAGAGAAAACTAGGAAAGGGGATAGCACTTGAAGTGTAAATGATGAAAACATCTAATAAAAAACTGAAATACTGCCCTCTGTGTGTGTAGTTTTACCTTAATCAAGAATTCTGCAAAGAGAATATCTTTGTAAATATTGCAGACATCAAGAAAGAATTATACACAAAATTTTTGGCAACTAACAATTTAATATCATCATGCCTTTTATTTTCAAGTAAGGTTTAGAGCTGCTCATCCCAAGAATAGATTACCATTTCAATTATTTTAATAGTATGAGTCAAAGAACTTGATTAGCACCTCATAAAATTTTATAGCTTAATATCTAACCATATGTAGATGCATATCGAATAGATAATCTTAAAACTCTCTGGTCTAACTTTGTAAATTGTGAATTTTTAGATGTCAGGCAACTGCATGAAGTTTTCTGAGTGTCCATCTACATATAGTTAGAAGTAGTGTTGGTGACAGGAAAAGTTGGAGTTTAAAGACAAAAAACATTTGCATTTCAGTAGTTCTACAATTCTGTGATACCACTGACATCATCAATACTGTATAAAAACTGAAGGTGGCCAAATTTCCTTCAAGATTCATAAATATTAGTTGGGGGTGGGGGAGGTGTCCTGGGGCCTTGTAGCCAAAGCTTCTTCACTGTCACTTCTAGTGTTGTATTGACATTCCACCACAAAATGCCTTTTGTCTGGATCTTTATGGCCCAAAGAGAGATTATAATCTAAAGAAAAAGGAAAAAGAAGGCATGTGGTTTAAAATAAGATATTGTGATGGCACTGAATTTTAGTTTTTGGTTTCAAACGTTTTCTCCCATGGGGGGGGGAATTTTTTTTCTCCTACCTAATGGGAGGACATCTTTTCGTTTATGAAGGCCAGAAGAAGTTACTTGTAGCCAGCTGTGACGCTGAATAGAATTTGAAATGTTTTGATAGGAGAGTGGATCATCAAGTTAGAGTAAGAAGTTCTGAGTTCTAATGCAGACAGTTCTAAGCTCAGATGAGCTTTTTGTGTCTTTTTTATAAGGGTGGGCCCAACATACAGCTTTAGGAAAGAAGAGAAAGACTGTGAGAAAGAACATTGTAAGCAGTATTGAAAAGAACTGGAACCTTGCAAAGGATTTCTGTAATGGGGCATAAGCCGTGATGAGCTATTTTTAATAGATTTTCAATTCCTATCTAAATTTTTTTACAGCATCTCCTCCAGCTGGGACATTGTATCTTACAGCAAGATGTTCACAGAACAAAACTGGGCAAAAAAATAGAGTTCAACAAAGGTCAGGTTTAAAAAAGTGTTCTTTCAACATTTTTTATCATTTCTTTGCCATTTTCAGAAGTTTTACAATGTTTCACAACGCTTTTTTCTTAAAATTCTGGTTTTCCAAAATGCACTCCTTTCCTCTTCTATATGTAAATTAAGGGAAGTCTCCTTAAAAGACCACCAACCTTTTCATCTTGTCCAGATAAAGCAGTAATCATCTTCCATGACTATCCATAGATGAAGTCTCAGTCTCCAGTCTCTTCCTAGACAATTCCTGGCAGCCTGGGTGGGGGCAGGGTGGGATGTTTAACCTTGAAGACTTTTTCTATTCCAGATCTAAGATACATGCCAGCACTTTTGGGAGCTCACCCAACTCTGAGTAGCATCTGAATGTCACAGTCCACTGGCATTGGAGACAAAAGGGGGAGGCTCCTAGCCCTATCACCTCTAAATCACAGAAGAATCCAGGGATAGAAGGAATTTGGTTTCATCTAGAGAGCAGGGTTCTAAATATAGCACTAGTTTCATCACTATGCTTTTTAAAGCTTTTTGTACATGTCTGTATTTTCTGTGTGTGCTTTCCGGTGAATATGTGTGGAGGAGCGAATGTTCCTAAGTTCAGTGCAGAAGGAGCAGTATTGGGAAACACTTCTAATTTTTGCACATCCCCTGAACAGCAATCTCAGACCAAAATGGAAAGGGGTCTTGAAAGCTGCCATTGACTCTTTATGATAGTACTAAATAAGTCACTAGACTCAGAAGCAGACCTTTTTCTTGGGCAGTCTGCAACCTGCAGCCTGCAAAGCAGGCAGGGAGGAAACCCCGAGGAGGCACTCCTGGCGGTCTCTTTGCTGAGATAGCAGGAGCGGCAGCCTGCGGAGCCACGCGCAGCGTCACTGAACTGGTGTGGGAGCACCCAGCGCTCGCTCAGGCCTGGAGCAGCGGTGCTGGCGGATTCCCGGCGCTGCAGAACACTGTGCCGCCAGCAGGAGCGCCCCGGGCTGGTGGGAGAACGCCGGGGGAGCCCGCGCTGCCCCATGCGAGCCTGATGACACCTGCTTTGTGTACTCCCGGCAACTGAGAGAGCTCAGCTGGCTGTCTAAAAGCTGCGGGTGGTAAGGGAACCAGAGAAAGCTAGAACATCTCATTTCTCCGCGGGACTGAGATCTTGCTCCTCCAAATTGCAGGCAGTCCAAGTAGAGGTCACAAGGGGCAAGCAAGGTAGTCCAAGAATGGCTGAGGTCTGGCAAGGTGGTCATCCTCTCTGAGCCCTGGAAAATCTCCTTGACATTTTTCACACTTTGAAGCAGCTGCAGCTGGTGTCGTCGGAAAAGGGGGTGGGAGGAAAGAGAGGGGGCGGGGAGAGTGGGGAGTCACAGGCGCGAGCCAGGAGCAGCGCCTCGTCTGCCAATCCTGGCACCTGTGCGCCAAGCCGCGGCACCACGAAGGACCCCGCTCCGGGCCAACCCTGGGCTCCAAGCCACGGCCACCCAGCCTCTGGGCAAGCGCGACCTTCGGCCGCCCACCCAGGACCCCCGCCGCCACCCGCAACTGCGGGAGGGCAGGAGCCCAGTCAGTGCTTGCTGCGCCCCGGACCACAGGGTCCCTCGCCCCTTCAGAGGCGTCGCGGCCAACCAGGGCAGCAGCCGAGTTGGGTACACGATTCGCCCGCGCTGCCTTTCTCTTCTCCACCCAGGATTTATTGTCTGTGAGCCTTCTGGGGGCGGGGAGGGAGCTGCGCCTCCGCCGCCGCCGCCGCCGCCACTGCTGCTGCTACGGTCGCTAGCGCATCGCTCTGGGCGGGCGGAGGCCGGGGACTGGCCGCAGTGGTGCTCCGGGAGGGCTCCCGGCTCCCCAGGGGCGCCTCTCCTCTCCTGCACCTGAAGGGCAGTGGCACCATGGTCTGACACTGTATCTGCCTGGAGTCCCCTCTGCCTTTGCTTCGGAGGACTCCCCTACTGGTTTCACTGCGGACCCCAGAGCACTTTAAGGAGTAACCCTCAGCAGCTGCAAGGCCTTCGCTCCTTGGACCCTCATGGGTAGTTTCTGCTTCTGGCGATGTGAGTAGGGCATTGGGGGACTTCTGCCCATGGTCCAGGAGTGGGGATCTGGGAGGCTCAGGTGGCCAGGGTGCCTCAGCGTTGGGGCGGTTGCTGGTCTGTGGGAATCCAGCGCTAGCTGGACAAATGCTTAAGAGCCCCGGCACTTTGGATGGTCAAGGGACCCTAAAGGGTTACATATTGCGAAAAGGAAAGGTGAGGAGCGAGTGCGGGGCACTGGTGCTGGGACCGCAGGGTCCTGAGAGATAGGCTTTCTGCATTTTTTTTTTTTTTTTTTTTTTGATCCTGGGGTATCCAGTCCGCTTTCCCCCGTGGTGTGTGAGAGATGGAGCAAGTGTGATCTACACACACACACACACACACACACACACACTTGTGGCAGCACACACTTGTGCTTTATCTTGGAAGGTGTATTACTGTCTTGGTGTCTATAAAGGAATTATTGGGGTGTGTGTCATTGAGGATGGAAAGAAAAGGGTGGGGTTTGGGGGAGAAGAATGGGATGGGAAAGAAGGAAAGACTAAAGGACAGAAAGAAGTGGAAAGGGATGGGGCGAGTTCTTTCCTTGGAGTCAGAGAAGATGCTTGGCTCTCTAAGCCAGGCAACTCCTTTGTGTTCTGCAAGAGAAGCTAGGGAACCTCACTGCTCCTGGTACAGCTCAGGGTCCCTTGGCATCCTCTGGGGTCTTTTGGGATTCAGGACATGCCTTGGATTGTATTTGAAAAAGGAGCAAAGACCGCCAGTATTGAGACAAGTGTGACACCCTGCTTGCGGACAATTAGCTGGGCTACCAGAGATCTCCAATATCATCAAATTTAGAGTCAAGATGGGGGCGGGATGGGGGTGGGGGCTGCACAGATTGTCGTTAAAAACAGTGACTTCATAACCGAGATGGCTGCAAAATTGCTTCATTACACTACTTGGCCATCAGGGTTGGGGAGAGAAAAGATCCGCCTCCGCCCCCCACCCCGTTCTTGCTGGTTGCCCCTCCTCACCAAGGCACAAAGCAAGTGGCACCTCACCAGGCAGGGAAGGGGTTACTTTCACAACTCCTGGGAATCGGCCTCAGGAAGGAACCATCTGTGACTCCCACGTTCCTTTCCAAGTTCTCCATCAAAAGGAATCTCAGAAAGCAGGAGGGGGTGGGTGGGAATTGAGGCAGCGGGCCTCCACCTGCTCTTTGCTATTACTTTCCCTGTACACTTAAGCATATCGGAATTACCTGCAGTGGTAATTGGGTCAGCAGGAGAGCATGTGCACCCGAGTCTCTAGATGGGGCTCTGCTGATGGATGAGAAGCAATTTGTGTTTGAGCATATTTTAACCTGAGCAAAATTTCTAAGCACAATAGAGGTTTCATCGCGTGGGCGAGCAGAGTGCGTACCAGTGAAAGTGAAACACGTGATCCCTCCAACGCAAGAGAAACTGTATTAGGAAGTAGCTTTTCTTTGTTTCAAGCTGAGCCTATGAGAAGCGCAGCATCCCAGTTGCTGAAGTTCCCTTTTATTTTTAATAAAGTTGACCAGAGGTGAAAGAAAGCAAAAGGGAACACAGCCTGAGATGCCTCTTGGTTAGCAACATCCTACATTCTTTGTTACAAGGTTCCCTCCAGTACCCTCCATTCAGATATCTGGTCCCAGCTGGTTCCTAGTTTGAAATGATACATACCCTCTGAGGGCACAGGTGAAAGTTCTTCAGACCCTGAACACAAGCACGTGCACATGGGTGCTCTAGAACACCAAAAGCTGCTGCCTTTCTGAAACACATGCATCTGTCTCTGGTTCAAGCACTCCCAGTTGCTGGGTTCTAGAGAACCACCTGGAGGTCTTGCTGGAAATGAATAGAGCAGTCTGCCTGGCTTCCTTGGAAATACTCATCACAACAGGGAAGGGAGAGAAAGCAGGGTTCAGGGGTAATTTTATTTCTCCTTAACTATCTGAGACTAAAGTTATTTAGAGGTGTACTTATCAATATCTGTATTTGAATCCCTCAGGCTTACAAAATGTCCTGAACGCTGATAATCTATTAATTTAGTTTAAGTGGAGCTGGTTTCCTACCCAATCGTTAAGGGCAGTTAACTAACTTGGGGATCTCTTCCAAGAAACCTTAAAAAGCTGATGTCTTTAAAAATTGAGCTGTAAATGTCCTACCTGAACAATGCCCTTCCACCACACCATGATATCATGGGAGAAAAAGGTACACTCAATTTCCAGAGCTGAGAGGTCTTTATGCACATTTCTTTTTAATTTAACTTCTCAAAAAGATGTGTGCTCACCATGGCAACCCTTGCCTCCCACATCCAGGCTCCTGCACATATGCAGCTTCAGAATTAGAACAACTTCATAAGAAATGAAGTTGGTCCAATTGCAGGAGCCATGTTTTATTCAGAATTTTAGCATGGCTTTAGGCAGGCATGAATATTTTCTTAATTAAAATAGCATTCCGTTTTATTTTGTAAGCTTTTAATTTTTCCAATTTTTCCACATAATATAGAACATAAACATGAACAGTTTAGTGTACTTTTTTATTTGCTTTGAATTTTTAGAAACCGTGAAAATATTGTTATTACAAATCTTTATTGCATATGAAAGGCACCCTGTATTATTGTCAGATTGATAATCTGGGGTATTTCCAGTACATAGTGCATGGTCATAATTGTAAAAAAAAGTCTGTTTGAATTTAAAACACTATATTTTTGCAATAGCTGAAAAGTTATAGATATTAGATTTTAATTGATATTAATATCTCACTGATGCTGTAATTTTGTTTGTTCAATGCCTGTAACCCAGGTGTAAGAATTGGTCACACATTCTACACCACTAAAACTTTACACCTAAACCAAGAATACACAGGGAAAGACTAACTGCTCATACATTTACTGATGGGTTGTTTCTGGGTTGTTTTTGTTTCTTTGTTTTTTTGTTTTGTTTACTCCACAAAAATTATTTCATGTTTTAGAAAATTCTAAACTTTAAAAATATGTGGTGCTCTTTAAACTCAAAAATTATAGTAGCCACACATACCAGCAATGAAAACATTATTTTGTTCTCCTCAGCAACTTACTTTCATTGCATCCTTTGTACTCCTTCTTGGGGATAAGAGAAGTCTAATTGTTCATGGGTTTGCATCTTGACTTTCAGAATAATTCTAATCTGTGACACAGAGGACACATTCAGTTTGTGTTACTCTGAATGATATCCCCATGGAATGATAAAGTGGAGAATTTCTAGGATCTTCTGAGAAACTTGATGCTTTCTCTGGGAATCTCTAAGGACCACATCAGTCTCCCATTGGGTATTTTACTCTTTCTATATCTGAACATGGAAGTTGAACATAAAACAATTTTAACAGTGTAAAGCTACTGTTTCTGGAAAAGCAACAAAGCAGAAAGTATGCTCTTTAAGAATCCTTGGATCGGGATTCACTAAGCTTACATTCACACCATCAAGCAAAGGCCATACTTAATTTACATCAGGATTCACTCTGTGTTACATATTATGTGGACTTTGTCAAATGCATAATAATGTCTGTCAGCAATTTTAATATTATACAAAATGTTTTATTGCCGTAACAGCCTTTTATATCATACATGCTTATCTTCCCTCCACTGAAACTTTAGAAATGCTGAAATTGATACTCCTTAATTTTGCCTTTTCCCATAATGTCATATAGTCAGATTGGCATGTGTTTGAGTCAGTTTCTATGATTTTCCAATATTTGCATAAGCCTTGAAACATCAAATTATGGATTTACATAATACTCAAAATTAAAAGTAAGTGTACCATAAAGCAACAGTGTATGGAAGGAAGTACAAATCAACAAACTTACTTTATATTTTAGGGTTTTTATTGCTGTGAAGAGATACCATGACTATAGAAACTAAAACATTTAGTTAGGGCTGTCTTACTGTTTAGAGGTTAAGTTCATTTTGATCAATAGCAGGAATTATGGCAGCGTGCAGGCATGCATGGTACTCTTCATCCAGAGTTACAAGCAGCAGGAAGAGAAAGGATCATCTGGCCTTACTTGAGAATTTAAGAGTACACATGGAGGGACCCATGGCTCCAGCTGCATATGTAACAGAAGATGGTCTTGGACATCAAGGGAAGGAGAGGGCCTTGGTCCTGAGAAGGCTCCATGCCCCAGTGTAGGGAAATGCCAGGACAGGGAAGCATGAGTGGGTGGGTTGGTGACTGGGGCAAGGAGGAACTTTGGGTGGGAGGAGAAAAGGGGTTTTCAGAGGGGAAACTAGGAAAGGGGATAACATTTGAAATGTAAATAAAGAAAACGTTTAATAAAAAAAAAAAAAGAAAGAAAAAAAAAAGAGATAATAGTGACAAGAAAAGAGAGAGGGAGAATTTGAAACCTCAAAGCCCAACCACCAGTGAAAGGCTTTCTCCAAGACCACACCTCATAATCCCTGTCAAGTAACTCCTCTTTCCCTCAAAATGACCTATGTGGGCCATTCATATCCAAACCACAGCACTCCTCAGTAAAGTTCTAACTCTGTTATGTGTGCAAGGTTTGAATCATTAGGAACACCCATTTCTAGAGAAGTGGAGTAAGAGCAAACTGGCCTTAGGAGCCTACAGAGCAACTATACAATCACCAATAACTTGAAGATTAATCTGCTAAAATTGTTGCTTAGCAAGAAACCATTTCTAACTGGACAGAGTTCTGCAAGGAAAGTGGGATGTCAGGTTAGATGAATATTTGTTAAAATGTTGAGTATAAGTCACTTTTTCTGTGGTAATGAGTGTCTGTGTATATACACTTACATGTAGTGGTAAGATAGCAAACATTAAAATAACACAGCTTAAACAGTTCACTCTCTTCCTGTTCTGGAATTAGTTGTCTGTGCTGAGGAGTCAGTGAACAACACTTAATGCCTGCCTTTCCTTACAGAAAACAGTGGTGAATTGTACTCATACTATTAGGCACCAGTCACTAACCCCCAGGATGAGTCAAGAATAGAACTTCAAAATTGTACTATAGGAAGCATCATTCTCACCATTCCAAATACTGAATATTTGAGGCTCGAAAATGTTCAAAGGTGCGAACTGAAGTTTGTGGAGTAAAAAATCCAAAAATATTTTCAAATTATGCATGTATATGTATGTATTTTAAATTAAGTCTTATGTTTTAGAGTTTCATATATGATTATACACTATTTATATATTTCCACCACTTCCTCTCCTCATTCCAATTCCTCTTCAATTTCTCAGATTGAGGACCTATTATTTTATACGTATTATTTTACATTTACACATATTTATACATATGTATACATTTATACATATTTATACTTGTAAAAGCTACTTAGATCATTTGGTGTTGCTTTATGTACATGTGTTTAGGTACATTGATAACCTTTCAATGTGGTTGCCTGAACAAAACTTACATTTTCTTGATTTATAAAGAAAGAAATGTATTCTGATCCAGATTTTCAAAAACCAGCTACATATTTGACAACAACATATATTACTTTTGTGACAACCTTAACATGAGTATAAGAGATACTCTTTTTTGAATTCTAGGAATAATTAACTCCTGTTAGAATCTGTTACACTAAAATGAATTAAGAAAATTTCAGTAAAGAATGCAGGGTCAATATCTGTCATCTATTCTTAAACCATGATGGTAGATTTGATCAATAACCTCTTTGGAAGTGTCAGATAGGCTACTTACATTATTAATCTAAATAGAAAGTTTATCATTTGTCACTCAAAGACACATGGAAAATGTATTAAGTAAATGCAACTCCAGGGGTTTCCCATGTTCACTTGGTTTCATTGATTGTTCATTGGTTTAATAAAATCTCCCCTTCAACTGTCATTTTAATACACATGAAACATGAAATTAATAGCAGTTATCAGGGATGACATCAAAGCTTATATTAGCATCAACATAATCTATTTACACACTTTAACCATGGAGTATATTGATTGACTTTCAAAAGATATCATTTCTCCAGTTGCCCTGTTTATCTTTGGTTTACACCAAGTTCAGGTTAGTTGAAAATTATCTTAAATTATGGGAGAGTTATAGTATGCTGAAGGTCATGCCTATAACAAACATATTAGGCTAGAGACACACCTGCTTGCACATATGTGCACCTGTGTTCATATAAGGACAGAATTATACTTTGTGGAATTTAAGGGGTAAAGTAGGAACAAAAAAGAAAATGTGTTTCTATGAGGAGAGAGAGAGAATAGCTGGCCTGAAAAAGAAACTGTTTTGCTACTGTTATCCATTAACACTTCACCATTAAATATTCCTAGGAAGAAAAAAGAACGTAGCATTATAAACAGCAGGAAATCAGAAATAGCATAGACAATTGGGGAGCCAACATCCAGAAAAGTTTGACTTAATTTGTTGAGAAAATTACTGTATTTGAAAGAGTAAAAAATACCTTTGTGAGGTGGCAAAATATCCTATAGGAGGCTGCATAATCAGGCTATGGGATAATAGAATGAAACCAGAGTGAAGTTGAGAGAGACACTGTGTGCTATGAAGACATCAGTGTATTAAGATGGTGAGTAATGGACAGAAAGCTGAGCTACGCCAGCTGAATACCAAGATATGCTGCGACACAGATGGTGTGACTAAAATAATTAAAATGTGTAGATAATTAGATTTCTTGAGTCATAAATGCCCAGTGGTCTGTATTCAGCATAATAGGCACCTCTCAGAGTCACAGAGGATGGAAGGTACCTGGAACCACTTTCACCACATATGATGTGCCATTCAGTGTTATGCACAGATGGTGTAGTTCATGACATGAAATTTTTTTCTTCTACATTTCAATTGCAATTAATTTTGTAAGACAATTATAAAGACTATGGTGATTAAGTTATAAATACCTATATAAATGTTGCACTCAACATCAGAGATCTCCTGGGATAATACTGAGTGCAGAACTACATGTACAGGTTGTATATGCACACATGGTGTGACGCTCTGTTTCTCAACACATGTGATAGAAGAATCTACTTTTTCATTGCTTCTTAAAATGTCAGAGCTGGACAAAATTCCAGAGGTTGCATTATATAAGAAAGGAAGCTGAGGTCCAGAGAAATTTGTTTCTTTGTTCTAGATCAAAGAGCTGTAAGTAGGAACAACTTCTTGGGACCAGCTCATAGTGTCGAAACTTTGCCCACAAAGCTACATATACAGAAGTGTTGTAGCATTTTATATCATAGGGTATGAGCAAGAACTTAATCCAATAGATACGGTCAACTGAGCTGTTAGCTCCACACACTTATTTTTCATTTGGGTTTTGGACTAAATTTTTCACTAAGATTATATTTGGTTTAAGGTTTTCCAACAATTACCTTATATTTTCTCTTGGATTTAATTATATCAAACACTTTAATATCATAAATGTAGCATTTATTAAGTATTCCATTTCAAAAGATGCCTTTATTTAAGAATTAATAATAATAAACATAGAATTAATTTTTACTATATTGAAGTATTCTAAATGTGATAGAGTTTATCTTAATGGAAGCTAAACTTTTCTCTTATGTTATTGATTTGTTTTATAATAATTCCAGCAACATGAATATTGGATGATGAGAGATGTGCAACTCAGTCTGCATAAATAAATTCTTTTCTAAATTTGTTGATTTCATTAGAGGCCAGTTGGTGAGTTTTCTTACCCAAAACAAAATTATTTAAAATATTACAGCTTCATATAAAATGTTATCTTAAATATTGATTATGAAATAATTCTAATTTGGTAAGATAAATGCATTAAAATTGGAGTTTTTTACAATTACAACACGTCATTTTCTGTGTTTTACCCACCATTCTGTGGTTTGCTTATTAGTTTTCTCAACTCCAACAACCCAAATTTTTCTTTCATCTGGCCAAACTCAAAAGTTACAGGTTATATTACCTTTGAAATAACAAATTTCCCCTTCTCAATGTGTTTAGTATCTGTTATATTTAATTTGTTCTGTCACAAGACAAATTGTAAGCAAATGACTCATGTGCTTTCTAGTGCTTAAGTGATAACTGTACACTCTATAGCTTTGCTGATAGGGAAACCAAGGGAAGGACCCTGTTATTCCACAAACAAAACATGCTGACAGCTTTAGAAGTTCTGAAACTTAAATGTAAGCCTCTTAAAAAATGTACTTACCTTATGGACAGTGAAGCACAGAAACATTTGCAAACAAAAGTGCTAAGGAAATTAAACCTATAAATCCCATTTCACAATGATGTTTAAGGCAGATTAGGGGGTTGCAAGGCAGCTATGCAGATAAAATGCTTGCTGTGCAAATGTGAGGTCCTATTCAGAACTCCAGAATAAATGTAAAAATGCTAAGTGTGGAGTAATAGATTTGTAATCCCAGTGATGGCAAGGAAGATAGAAAGAAAATCCATGGAGCTTGATTTTAAACCAATCTAACCACGTTGGTGAAATCCAGGTTAATTGAAAGACCCGTCTCAAAAAAAAAAAAAAAAAAAAATGGGAAGCAATTGAGGAAGGCACCCAATGTCACCACTTGCATCCATACAGTCACACAAACAAGAACATAGAAATGAAGCACACACATATACACATACGAGAGAGAGAGAGAGAGAGAGAGAGAGAGAGAGAGAGAGAGAGAGAGAGAGATTAAATCTTGTTTAAACTTGTAGGAATACCATAGTGACTAACTACTGCCTACTGAGCTGCATATCAACACAGACATTCCCCCTCCCTTTCTGAACAGTTCTTACTCATTCTGGCCTTCAATGTGCAGTCTAAGGCTCGTGGGTGTGACAGAATGGAACATATTTCTGCATCTGAGTATGCAATCCCACACACCATACAACATGACACAGTCTGAATGTCCTATGTCTGTGGTGACAGGAAGACAGGATGCCAACCTCCACCAGCATGGGCCTCCGCTCACCCTCATAGTAACAACTGTTGTATCTTTCGGATCTAGTTTTATTTAGTGAGATGGTATATAAAGATATAATGTTCTACATGCGTTGTGGTGGCTTACTTGTTAGATTTCTCATACTTAACACACTTAAATTTGCTTCCTGCAGCCAGAAATCTTTTCAGTTAAATTCATACACAGCTGACAAGATAGGATGTGAACATCAGGGACTATCTGATAAGGACATACATTTCTTTCCTACTTCTGTATGTGAAGAAACTGCCCCAACTGACATAATGATTAACTTACAAATTAATATCATGAAGTAGATAAATGTAATCAAGTTAACTTATGGCCAAGTGTAGTGCCTCACACCCTGAAATCCCAGTACTCTGAGGTAGGTGGATTGAGAACTAGAGGACAAGAGTGTTGACAAATGAGCTACTCAATGAGACTAGGTTTCAAAAAATTAAAGAGGAAAAAAGGGTATATCTCATATTGAGACAGAGTCCCTACTCACAAAATTCTAGCACATGGTAATGGCAGGTTCAAGCAAGCCTATGTACACAGGGCTTCACAGGGTATATATTGTTATTATCATAAATGTTTATGTAAATAAATTTATACATTTCTTGTCTCATACCAAGACCATCATCTTCTGTAGCAGTTGGCATGGCATGTACTTCATTTGTTCCCAAAGACATGCTATGATGGAGACTGCTGCCTGACGTGTCTGATGCATTTTCTGCTGCTATAATTGAATTTGAACTGAGATATTTTATAAAGTAAGCTTATTCAACACATAGAGTCTTGAGGCCCACAAGCTATGAGCTGCATTTAGTGAAACTCTTGTGGAAAATCCAGAATCTAGATTCCTTGTAGTATATTAAATGGAGTGAGGCTGAGTCCCAGAGACAGAAGCAACCCGATTTTTATAATAGAACCACACTCAAATAACTCTTCAATTTATCCATCCACGAGTAGTCTCCATTCTCATGTTATAATCAGACTGGGACATTGAAATCCTAGGAAAACACTCCATCATTGAACTACAACACTCCTACCTTTTCCTCACCTCTTAAAGGTTCTTCCTGACTCCATCTCTTAAACACCAGCAAGGAATGACTTTCAATATGGGTGTTGAGAAAATTTAAACCATAGTGTCCAGTATCTATGCAGTTAGTCTTAGTTAAGTAAGTTGACCTCTTTATTCTACGTGAGGCCAGACAGCACCATTGCTCAGAGGTCTATCTCTTCTTTGCCCGTGTCAAGTTCCCACTATTTGCTGAACTGTGTTCTAAATCTTCTCTCTTTCCTGACAGGATTTCACTATGGGATCAGGTGTGAAAAATAGAAATTCTAGAAAAGAAAGAAATCTGTATTTTGATTCTGGAACTATAGATTAATTCTTTCTTACTTAAATTCTGTTTACTAGCTTTGATATTATTGTTTAACAGTTTATAGAATGTCATACTCATTATAGAAGACAGATCATTTTATTGGGAGCTAAGAGTTGCAGACCCAAGAGCTAACATTATAACAAACATAATGCCTGCTAGTGTTTCAACTGAGAACAAAGGCAACAGAAAGCTTTAGAATACTCCTTCACAGTTTCACACTTTTTCCTTTTGGAGGGAAGACCATAAAAATTTTACCTTTGAACTGAATAATTATCACTGTCAATTGGTAAATTCTTTTTGAGTAATTAGTTGAAAGAAAACCATATTGAATACACAGGAGTTTAATGAAGTACACCATTCTGTGAGTGCATTGTTTGCCTGTCTCTCTTTAAAAATCATCATTGCTTTATATTGTGTGATTTTAAGTGATCTTCATAGGATCCTATTTATACCATTGTTGTTTAAATAATAGTTGCTGCTTTAGATATGCATTCCAAGCCAGCACATGCAAAGGAACTCTCTCACTTTGTGTACTTCTAGGAAACTAGCTCATTTCTCAATATAGATTAGACACATGTCTCACTGTGTGAATGAATGACTGAATAGAATTGCCCAGTTACAATTCTCTAGGCCTTGGTAACACTTACACTATGATTGAACACTTTTCTTTCTGAGACAAGCATAAGAACATAGTTTCCAGCTTCTCATTCCAGTTAGATGTGGTCTTGAAACATGCTTCAGCCAGAGTGCCAGAAGCATCTTTTCTGAAATAGGCATTTATGAAAATAGGGTCAGTGGGCTGTGGGCTCTTGTGTGGCAATGGTAAGACAGAGTGATGTGATGAAGCCTCTATTCATTTAGACCCTAAACAGGTAAACCAAGTTACATCTGTTCAGCAAATATTCATTCAATATATAGCTTGACCAACAGACAGCTGACTATGCTGAGATTCAGGAGTTGTTATCAGAAATTACTACTAGGACTCCTTTTTCTCAGTCTAAGAAACAGACACAGATGAATTCTAGTGAAGATGGATTTCTGATGTTCATGCAGTATATGGCATTATGGTTCTGGAGATATTATATAAACATACCTGTAATGTAATGATGAAACATGAACACAGTTCACTTAAGAACGTCATGCATGTTTTAAATGTTTTTATTCTCAGTTTATAATTTTGTGTGTGTTTTCAAACACAGCAGAGGTAGAAATAAGTTAGTCCAGCATCATCATATTTTCTTATTCTGTGTATTTTTACAATAATTTTTATAATGAAAAATCACGCTGATTATTGTTGTAGAAGTAAAATGGTTAAGATAGAAATATGTGCCGGGTGTGGTAGCACACGCCTTTAATCCCAGCACTCGGGAGTCAGAGGCAGGCAGATTTCTGAGTTCGAGGCCAGCCTGGTCTACAAAGTGAGTGCCAGGACAGCCATGGTTATACAGAGAAACCTTGTCTCGAAAAACCAAAAAAAAAAAAAAAAAAAAAAAAAAAAAAAAAAAAAAAAAAAAAAAAAAAAAAAAAAAAAAAAAAAAAAAAAAAAAAAAAAAAAAAAAAAAAAAAAAAAAAAAAAAAAAAAAAAAAAAAAAAAAAAAAAAAGAAAAAAAGAAAGAAAGAAAGAAAGAAATATGCGTTTTAGGTCTGCTGCTGAATTACGTGAAGACAGTTAATGAAAAATAAAACTGGAGTCAAAAATTATTCTCTAACTTGAGAGATTAGATATGTGAAGGTACATGTTGCAAACTGTAGAATCTTGTAGAAGGAGACAATTTATTCAAATGCAGTTAGAATACTGATCTTATTAAGAAGGAAACCAAGTAACAGGCTAATATATAGAAGCAGCATAATTAATCAAAGTAAATGCACCTATGTAAAATTACTAGAAATACATTGAACATTTTATGGGGAAAATAGGGCCTCCTTTTAAGGAAAAATATGTGTTTTCAAATAAATGAAAATTGGGTATGCAACAGAATGACTCATTTTATTTTGCTATCTTGGTTTCTCTTTAATTATTTTTTGGCATGAGAAGAAAGTGTGAATACATACCCTCTTCTTCTGAATACTAATTTCTTCCATTAGTTTCTATTTTGCTTTACAGTTTAGAAAGGATGCTTGAGTTCTGGTCTTTTGTATACTGATTTCCTGAGATGAGAAAAAATTTGGCTCATGTTTTAAGTTTTAAGGCCCATTCTTGTTACATTAGCCAAAGCAAGTCACATAAGCAACCCAGCAAGACAAATAAGTAGTTTACTGAGATCCACATAGGCATAAAGGCTCAGTGATAACATGAGGATGACAGGCCTTTTTCCAAATCTGTATCTGTTTCTTGGTGGGGTTTTATTTATTTATTTATTTGTTTATTATTTATTATTATTTTGGCAAAAATAAAGTTTGTATGTTTAGTATAGTTGCCTTTAGGTGTACTACACCATAGTTGCCCACTGTACTGAAACACACTTGTATGGCCAGCTGGAGCAGAAGAGTCAGCATAATTAACAGGGGAGTAGCATCATTGCAAAGAAAACTTTGCTTTACTGGGACTATTGATGCTGTTTAAGTGGAGCTAAGAAATTAGTAGTGATTAAGAAGAGACCAGCATCACTGGGGTGAAATTTGGGAAGTAAAGCTGTGTTCCAGGGGAAGCCACAGTTGTGCCTTCTATTGGCAACCAAACTTGGTAATGTATAAGAGTCACCCGGATGGTACTAGATTTGAAGGCATGAAGAGGTCATGGAGAGCATCTGAGGCTTGGCATTGTGAGAGGCCAGGAGGGGCCACTGGTGAAGGTGCAGTCCTCAGAGGGAGTTGAAAGCCCAGGACTGAAGGAGTGATACAAAGAAGTCAGAGATTAGCATTAGGAAGTGAGGATATGAGGAGATATTGGTGCAATTGCAGCCCAGTTGCAGCAAATAATCCCAGCATTTTTGGAAGAAATTGTCTATTTTGAAGCAACTGGAATTTTATTGCATTTTTATTTGTAAAGACTGTGGGAATTTAAAGTAATGTTTGTTTTAATATGAGATCTTGGGGATAAATTAGGAAAAGTTGTGGCTTAGTAGTGATGTGTTTGTGTCAAGTGGATAAGGAGTCTGTTGTACTGGCTGGTTTTGTGTCAACTTTCCATAAAACAAAGTCATCAGAGAGGATGAAAGAAGCCTCAGTTGATGAAATGCCTTTATAAGATCCAGTTGTAAGGCATTTTCTCAATTAGTGATCAATGGGAAAGGTTCCAGGACACTGGGCTGATGATACTGGGTTCTATAAGAAAGCAGGCTGAGCAGGCCACGGGGAGCAAACCAGTAAGCAGCATTCCCTCATGGCCTGCCTTTGTCTACATCAGCTTCTCAGCTTCTGCCTACAGGTTTCTGTCCTGTTTGAGTTTCTGTCCTGATTTCCTTTGGTGACGAACAAGTAGAAGCATAAGCTGAATAAACCCTTTCCTCTCCAAGTGCTTTTGGTTGTGATGATTTTTGCAACACTAGAAATCCTAACTAAGATGGGTATGAACAAATTTTTGGTTTTCTTTGAATTTAAATGCATGTTCAAAACTTTCCAGGGTTTTCCCTTTGCTATGGCTAAGTGGTACACTCACTTAGTTCTTGGTGACAAAGAAATTTATATCTTTTGATGCACTGGAGCTTAGTTATGTAATAAAATTTTGCCTTCCAGCCAAAATCTGGAGTTTGGGAGCTTTTCATATTTTAAGAATGGGTGTACTTGATAAGATCTGAGGTGCTTATCAATTAAAAAAGCTTACATTTCTGTTTGATTATTGTTTATATTTTGCCTTAAGCTTTGGATTCCATAGCTCATGTTGTTGTTTGTTTGTTTCCTTGGTTGTTTAAACCAGAAGGATCCTGATTTTTAGGAATAACAAAATAATCTCAGCCAGACATAGTGGCACACACCTTTAATCCCAGCACTCGGAGGCAGAGGCTAGCGGATTTCTGAGGATTTCTGAGTTCGAGGCCAGCCTGGTCTACAAAGTGAGTTCCAGGACAGCCAGGACACACAGAGAAACCCTGTTTCAAAAGACCAAAAAATAATAATAATAATAATCTCTGAAACAGTGTTTCTCAGTTTTTTTTTATGATTTGTAGTCCTGTTGTCAAATGAAATTTTATAGAGACCACAAAAGATAGGTAAGAAGGCTGTGTTTAAAATGGCTGTTTTGTGTTCAAAAGTTGCCAAGATAAAGTATGATTATTTTATAATTTCTTATTTTTGTATTTCAACAAAAATAACTCTCCCAGTTAGGGAAATTAAATAAAAATAGGCTGTGCAAAGTGACTTGAATTGTCTTGTAAGTACAAATGATTATATTATACTGGTTCTCATTGTTCAGTTGATTTATTTGATGTTATTTATTTGTTGAGCTGGTTGCCTGTGAGTTGTACAGAAGTTTAATGGCTGAGTTTTTGTGAACCACCATCCATGGTGAAGTGGGCATGTTAGTGCTGCATTGTTTTGAATTATCCTTGTTCTTGTGTGTAACTCATATATATTATTCCCAACAAAGACTTACTCTTTTACCAAGTTGGACTTCGGTGTAATCATTTGATCTTTTATAGATTTCTTTCTCAGCTAGATAAGCCATATCATAGGTATGTCTTGAAATTTCCTATGTTTGCCTTTTCCTTGTTTAGTAGAACACAGTATAGTAAGCAGCAGCAAAAGGGGAATCTCAAATACCTGTTTTTGTTCATGTTCATAGTAGGTGTGATAAAGTGAACCTCTTTAAAGCCTCTTTGTAAGGGAACATCATCCTGATTGTATATCTACCTTGCTTTCCTCCACTGGGAAATCTACGAGTATGTAAGTGAGGCAATATGATATGATGTCATACTGTTTTATCTACAGAGAAAATGTCCCAAATTTTAAAAATCTCCTCTGCCTATCATTTATTTTGCTTGTTCATGACAAAAACAAATTTATATAATATCTTTCCACAAGTCCAGTCCTACAAAGAATAATAGATGGAAAACTCCAACACAAGGAGGGAAACTATACCCTAGAAAAATGCAAGAAAGTAATCTTCCAACAAACCAAAAAGGAGATAGCTGTACAAACATAATTCCACCTCTAACAACAAAAATAACAGGAAAATTAACAAAATTAACATCAATGTTAAGAGATATTAAAGAAAAGTGATTATTTTTATTTTTATTCCCCAATAAAAAGACATAGACTAACAGACTGGATATGTAAACAGCACCCAGCATTTCACTGCATACAGGAAATGCACCTCAGTGACAAAGACAGATACTACCTCAGAGTAAAAGACTGGAAAACAATTTTCCAAGCAAATGGTCCCAAGAAACAAGCTGGAGTAGCCATTCTAATATTGAATAAAATCGACTTTCAGCCAAAAGTTATCAAAAAAGATAAGGAAGGACACTTCATACTCATCAAAGAAAAAATTTACCAAGATTAACTCTCAATTCTGAACATCTATGCTCCAAATGCAAGGGCACCCACATTCATAAAAGAAACTTTATTAAAGTCTTCTTGAGTTTCATGATTGATATATAAATATTTTTCTAATTCCCACTCCTTACTGTTCTTCAATGATTTCCCTAGCTTAAGACTTTTAAAAGTCACTTCTAACAATAATTAATTAGTGGTCCTCTCATGGTTCCTTTTCTGAGTAGTTCACCTAATTTTACCTCTAGACAGTTCTCCAATTTTGAGACTTGGGTAAGGGCAGGACAATTGAGACAGTTAGCACTTAGCTGTCAGTAAACACATTCCCAGCTCTTAGACATGGATTATCTGTGTACACAGCACATTCTGTTCTGATCCTTGCAATCATCGTGCCCACAGTGTCTGCTGCTCTATCTCTCACATGTGTACTATATATTTCTAGAAGCTCCAATGAAACATCCTGCCTTGCCCAAGCCTGTCATCTTCCAGTAATGCTAGCAAACACCTAGTCTTCCAACTGTTTTATGCTGCCTCTCTGCCTTAGTTAGGGTTCCATTGCAGTGAAGAGACACCATGACCACAACTACTCTTCTTAAGAAAACATGTAGTTGGGGCTGGCTTTAAGTTTCAGTGTTTTACTTCATTATCATCATGGTGGTAAGGATCATGGCAGCATGCAGGCAAACATGGGGCTGGAGTAGCTGAGAGTTCAACATTTTGATCCACAGCCAGGCAAAGAGGAAACTATCTTCCATACTGGGCAGAACCTGAGCATGGGAGGCCTCAAAGCTTACCTTCACAGTGACATACTTCCTCCAACAAAGCCACATCTCCTTCAATAATGTCACACCTCCTACTAGTGCCACTCCCTATGACTAAGCATTCAAGCACATGAACCTAAGGGGATCATACCTAATTCAATCCACCATACTCTGTTCCATGGACCCAATAGGCTTGTAGCTGTAACATAATATAAAATGCATTTAGTCCAACTTCAAAAGACTATCACAGGCTCAACAATGTTTAAATCTCCAAAGTTCCAAGTCTCTTCTGAGATTCATGAAATCTCTTAACTACAATCCCTATAAAATCAAAATTAAAAAGCAGATTACATTGTTTTAATATCACAGAATATACATTATCATCCCAAAACATCATAGTGAAGAAATACTGAATAAGAATGAAAACCAACTAGACAAATTCCAAACTCTATGTTCCCATGTCTGATGTCCAACTCCTTTTAGCTTTGTTGACAACACAATTCCTACTCTTGGGCTCATTCCACTCCCTGTTATCAGTTTTCCTGGGCAAGTATCCCATGGCTCTGGCATCTCTAACATCTTGGGGTCTCTAATGCAACTTCAGCTTCATAGCTTCCTGTTCCAATATCTGGGCTCCTCCAAAAAGCTTGGGTCACTTCTCCACCTCTGCCCTCTGTAGCACTCTAGGCTCTGGCTGACTCCACTCCACATATGCTGCTGTTTTTCATGGTTATTCTCTAGTACTGACATCTCTAAAAGACTAAAGTCTTCTGCTGCTACTAGGTGGCACTTTCACCAGTAGCTTCTCGCGTAGACTCTCTTCCTTGTGCCAAGCCTCAAATTCTGTGTATGACCCCTTCAGTCCTGGACCTTCAACTGACACTGAGGCTTCATCCTCACTAGGCCTGTCCTGTACTCTCAGGGTGCAGAGTCTCAGTTGTTTTCCATGACCTTTTCATTTCTTTCAGAACCAGAACTACCTGGACAATTCTTATACATTACCAAGTCTGTCTGCCAGCATGATGTCTAACTCTGGAACACAGTTTCTTTGTGCAATCAGAAAACACTTCCCAGAAGATTTTACCTCTGTGAAAACGGTCTATTCTTTTGTTTTCCTTTTTCCAATTTTTTATTAGATATTTTCTTAATTTACATTTCAAATGCTATCCTGAAAATTCCCTATACCCTCCCCATGCCCTGCTCTCCTACCAACCCACTCCCAATTCTTGACCCTGGTGTTCCCCTGTATTGGGGCATATAAAGTTTGCAATACCAAGGGGCATCTCTTTCCAATGATGGCCGACTAGGCCATATTCTGCTACATATGCAGCTAGCGACACAAGCTCTGGGGGTTCTAGTTATTTAATATTGTTGTTCCACCTATAGGGTTGCAGACCCCTTCAGCTCCTGTGGTACTTTCTCTAGCTTCTCCATTGGGAGCCCTGTGTTCCATCATATAGATGACTGTGAGCCTCCACTTCTGTATTTGCCAGGCACTGGCATAGCCTCATATGAGACAGCTATATCAGGGTCCCTTCAGCAAATACTTGCTGTCCTATGCAATAGTGTCTGAGTTTGGTGACTGATTATGAGATGGATCCTCTGGTGGGGTAGTCTCTAGATAGTCCATCCTTTCATCTTAGTTCCAAACTTTGTCTTTTAACTCCTTTCACGGGTATTTTGTTCTCTATTCTAAGGAGGAATGAAGTATTCACATGCTGGTCTTCCTTTTTCTTGATTTTCTTGTGTTTTGCAAATTGTATCTTGGGTATTCTAAGATTCTGTGCTAATATCCACTTATCAGTGAGTGCATATCTAGTGACATTTTTTTGTGATTGGGTTACCTCCCTAAGGATGTAACAGATACATCCATTTGCCCAAGAATTTAATAAATTCATTGTTTTTAATAGCATAGTAGTACTCCATTATGTAAATGTACCACATTTTCTGTATCCATTCCTCTGTTGAGGGACATCTGGGTTAATAACCATTAATTTTTAGCTCTAACTAACCAGCATCAACCGCCCCTTCTATTATTGACTCTAAAGGCAGAGCCACATGAACAAAGCTGCCAAGTTCTGCTGCTTGCTGGTGCTGGAACACAGCCCTTTATTATGGTGGATCTTCATCAGCTTTCTGTTTTCGATGGTTTTCTTCACTGCTTAAGCTTGGCTGACCTGGAACTTGCTCTATTAACTATACTTGAAGTCATAGATCTGCTTGCCTCTGTCTCCTGTTTTCTGAGATTAAAGATGTGCACCACCAGGCCTGGACCTAAACTTTTCTTTACCTGGAACTTGCTCTGTACCAGGTTAGCATTAAACTCAGAGATCTCCTTGCCTCTACCTCCTGGGCTTAAAGCTGGACCAAACTTCTTCTTTAATTTCTTTTCACAAGATATTTATAAGTTCTGGATTGTAGTTCATTCTATATATATATATATATAGTCAACTTGGTAACCAAGAATATCCATCACAATCCAACCCTTGTCAATTTGACATGCAATCATATCTCCTTATATTTAAATGAAAACAATACTTATAGTGATACCTAACAACTGCAAATGCATAAATAATAAACTTATCTTGGTAGGATTTGTCCTGAGGTCACCACTACCTTAATTCCATTTAATGTTCTTGAACACAGAATTTAGCTCCATTCTACTTTCTGGTGCCCTTTTAATATTTGAACCATACATTTTGGATTTTCCTTTCTAAGCTTGCTATGCTTGATCAAAATATTCTTCATAAGAGTGAAATATAGAAAAGAGTCTAAACTTTTGGAAGTTTTCTTTGCCAGTGCAATTAATCTAAATCTCTTCAGTTCAGCCTTAGTCAGACTCTTTAGACAAGGGCAAAAAGCAGCCACATTCTTCACCAAAACAAGAACAGTCTCTAGGCTGCATAGTAAAATTCTTCTCTGAAACCTCTTGAGCCAGACCCTCACAGTTCACTCAGAACCACTGTATTCCATCATACGAGGATGGCCAATTAAGCCCTACTTAAATTGTTCAACTGATTTTGCAATCCTCATTCCCAAAGTCCATATTCTTCTGAACAAAAACATGCCTATTCTAGCAATACCCTAGAATCCCAAAGTCTACAAACAAAAACATGATCAGGCCTATGACATGAACTTATAAAATCCCCTGGTACCAATTTCTGTCTTAGTTAGAGTTTTATTGCTGTTAAGAGACACCATGACCAAGGCAACTCTTACAATGGAAAACATTTATTAGAGATTTCAGAAGTTTAGTCCATTATCATCATGGTGGGAAACATGGCAGTGTGTAGGCAGACATGGTACTGAAAGTTCTTCATTTTGATCTGCAAGCAGCAGAAGAAGACTGTTTTCTGCAGGCAACCAGGAAAAGACTATCTTCTACAGTGGGCAAAGCCTGAGCATAGGAAGCCCCAAAGTCCACATACACAGTACCACACTTTCTCTAATAAGGCCATGCCTCCTTCAATAAGACCTCACCTCTTATTGTGCCACTCCCTATGACTAAGTATTCAAATATGTGAATCTATAAGGGCCCTATTCAAACCATTATACTCTATCTCTCTACTGTCTTCCTTCAAACATTCTAAGAAGAAAAATCAGGTTTTCCTCTATTTTGAAAGTGATTGTCATATAACAATACAGTATGGCCATTCCTATTTCATTTTATTGTGTGTAGGATTAAATGTTGCATTATAGAAATATAACAAAATTCCTGTTGTGCACCAGCTTTTAATACATAGCAAATGTTAATAAATTTTTGAACCAAAGGAATAGCAAAAGAATGTATAAGGCTGGCATGAAGTTTCATGAAAAGTGTGAGTAGATCTACTTCAAAACCACCTCTTTCTGTTGTTAGATGCAGATCACAGGGTTGAATTTCCTAAATTAAAATATAAAGTCTAAATGCAATAAAGCCAATGCACAATAACAAAGGCAGAATAAGATTTGGAAGGGTAAAAACGAAAATAAAAATAAAAATAACTCTGGGTTTGAGTGTTAGCTGGCTAATGGCAAAGAAATGTCAAACATGCTGCATAGTTTTATTAAGTCCATTCTATTTTTATGTATTACAAACTCTATTTTATTTCCATCTGAGTAAAGAAAAGAATTATGTGTCTACCCCATCATAATATGGTGAAAACCAAGTGATAGTAATTGAAATGCTTTATAAAGTGTTAAGAACCAGATATTTTTATTGAGAATTTAATTACGTTTAAACTTATAGCCACAGTAATAATCTGATGAACAAATATACACCGTTAAAAATCTATAACTTACAGATGTTCTTGCACCTATTAAATTTGTTTATCTAATAAAATTTTTCAAATTACATTAATCTAAAACAGTCTTTTCTTTCAGATTTTCAGGGCATTCTGGAAACAAAAATATAAGACTCAAATGAGATATTCTATCTGAGCTATGTGGAGATCCACGCATCTACCCCACATACTTCATTTTAACACTAGGCTTCTTTTTATTTTTAATTATTTTTTCTTTATTAGATATTTTCTTCATTTACATTTCAAGTGTTATCCAGAAAGTTCCCCATACCTTCCTCGATCCCCGCCCTGCTCCCCTACCCACTCCCTCCCACATAATGGCCCTGGCATTCCCCTTTACTGGGGCATATAAAGTCTGCATGACCAAGGGGCCTCTCTTCCCAATGATGGCCAACTAGGCCATCTTCTTCCATATATGCAGCTAGAGACATGAGCACAGGGGGAACTAGTTAGTTCATGTTATTCTGCCACCTATAGGCTTGAAGACCCCCTCAGCTCCTTGGGTACTTTTTCTAGTATTTATTTTAAATATTCTATTTATTTTGCAATTTCCTGGTAGACATATAGTTCAGTTTGTTATATTTTATTCTAGTGTTCTGGTTTATATATTTAGAAACATACCCCTTTTCTGAAAGAATTGTTCACAAAGGGTGCCTACATTTACTGAAACCCCAGTATACTTTAATCCACTGTAATACCAATTTTTTCATCACTG
>LR749577.1:1089080-1140715 GCA_902729485.2 Mus minutoides
TTGACAAGGGGTCAATTGTACTAGCTAGTTTTTGTGTCAACTTGGCACAGCTGGGTTATCACAGAGAAAAGAGCTTCAGTTGGGGAAATGCCTCCATGAGATCTAGCTGTGAGGCATTTTCTCAATTAGTGATCAAGGGTCCCTTGTGGGTGGGACCATCTCTGGGCTGGCACTCTTGGGTTCTATAAGAGAGCAGGCTGAGCAAGCCAGGGGAAGCAAGCCAGTAAAGAACATCCCTCCATGGCTTTTGCATCAGCTCCTGCTTGAGTTCCAGTCCTGACTTCCTTTGATGAACAGCAGTATGGAAGTGTAAGCCAAATAAACCCTTTCCTCCCCAACTTGCTTCTTGGTCATGATGTTTGTGCAGGAATAGAAACCATGACTAAGACAATAATAGTCCGAAGCTGGAAAGAACCCAGATGTCCCTCAATAGAAGAATAGATACAGAAAATGTGGTACATTTACACAATGGAATACTACTCTACTATTAATAACAATGAATTTATGAAATTCTTGGGCAAAAGAATGTGATTTTCAATCTGCATAAAATAAAGTCTGTAAAGTCCTTTTATTGATACTAAAGCCTGAGTAATGATTTCTTTGTTTTTATCTGTGTTCATTTTCCTCTTCTGTAATGAAATCTACCAGCCTCAATATTATAAGATGCATAGATTATAAGAAGAAATATATGGAAGTCTTTCATACATGAACTATAACACTATGAGCAACATTATCTGGTTATGGTAAATTAGTATCATTATGTCATTAAAATTCTAGCTTCCTTAAGCATTATTTATTATATTCTAAAATGCATAAAAATATCTATAACAAATTTGATTATTCTGTGTCTCTAACTAGGCCTTACATAAAAGGCAGGTCAAGTTTCTTCATCTCCAAACTTCAGTAAGAGTGTCTTTCTGATAAATTTATCAATATTAGACATAAAAATGTAGACTAATCAAAAATTTTTAGTCCATGGTAGAGATATTTTGTAGAATTAGAAGCTTACTGTTTCATGCTCTTACATCATGTTCTTGCAAAAAACTTAAGTGTGGCAGTTGGTAAATCAAATTAAAAATTCAAATAATGTTAACAATGGCTAAAGTGCAAATCCATTGTTTCTGCCCGCTTTGCCTGAGAATATGTCTATTCAGTAGTGAGGAGGCCTTCATCTACCCCAAAGTGCCTTTACCAGAAACCACTTCCCCCAGTGAGACACACTGTCTGAAATATGTCGGGTTTCATGATGGCAATGGGCCTTTAGGAGCAAGTAAGTATATAAATTATATCTGTGACCAGACTGTCTGGCTGAAACAAGTTAAAGGAGGAAAACTTTTTGTTGTCTCATAGTTTCAGAAGTTTTCCTTTATCATAGCAAGGAAGAAATGGCAAAAGTGGGCCCTGTCTGTAGAGGTAGGACCATTAACACAAGAGAAAACACCTAAAGCTGAACATGAGCCAAGGGTGAATGTAATTTACATCTAGTGATTGACAACTTCCTGCTAAGCTCTACCTCCTCAAGGCTCCATAGTACTTAAAGTATCACTACTAGTGGTGGAACACAGTTTTTAAACATGAGTCCATGAAGCCCTTCTAGATTCAGGCCATAAAAACAAGGACCACATTCTAAATTTCTAACAGTGTTCAAAGGAGTCATGTTAGTAGTGCCAGTCACTAAGGAATCTCATCAGCTTACATTGCACAGTTAAGCTAAAAGATCCCAAATAGAGCATCCAGGTCACTCTCCATGCTTAATATCATATAAGAGTGATAGACACTAAATCTAAATACAAATAGCCTTGTTGTAGAAATGTAGTCTCTGGGTTCTTTTCAGTCTCACCTACATGCAAGGATGGAAGAAGAATAAACATTAAATATTATCTTAAACAAGATTCTTAATAGTCATAGAAAATCACTATTAAATATTATTAATTATTACAAGAAATGGTGGTTAGACACTGAGGCTATTTTGCTTAAATGAAATTTGTATTTCACATATAAAATCAAGTTTAATATTTAGTATATCATGTCATAATTAATTGAAATAGGAAAGTAAATTCTAAATAATAAAATGGAAAGAGTAAATTTACTTATTAGTGTTTCTGAAAACTCTTAAAGAAGATGGTTAACTTGTTTTCTGCCTCAAAACTTCGTAAATAAGAAATCCCAGTAGCACTCCTGAGCAGTGAGATGGTCTGTCACCTAAGTGCCCCCACTTAGTATTATATTTCCATTACCTTGCTTTAGCATCCAGAGTTGCCAAGAAAATCTTATGTGGGCACCTTATCAAAAGGAGCAGTGTATAAGAAGCTGTTTCTCAGAATAGTATTTGCCTCATAGACGTCAAGAGGAAAAATCTCGCTGCTCAGGAGGCATAAATCACACAGGCTCTGAAGCAAGGCCATCTGAGCCTTAAGTAATGCCCCTATGGAAAGCACAATAAAACAGGAGCTTCCATGATGAATTCCTTCAAGGGAACTATTAATGGGATCTTTAGTGTCCTGACAGTTTAGAATGACATGTTTTTCATAAACTATATTACCAAGGTATGCTGTGTGAGTGTGTGTGTGTGTGTGTGTGTGTGTGTGTGTGTGTGTGTGTGTGTGTGTGTATCCTGCTGGAAATTCAGCAGAAATTTCGTCTGTTATTCAGGATTCATGATCAAGTTAGTACTTAGCTCTTCACTTTTGTTGCTGTTTTGAGAAAGGGTCTCCAGTAGTTCAGACTGGATTTGAACTTACTACATCATCAAGGATAACCTTGAACTATTGATCCTTTTATCTATATCCCTAGGTTTTAGAATTTCAGATATACAAACCCTCAAATGTTGATAGGAATCAAACGCAGGGTTTTGTGTGTACTAGGCAAGTATGCTATGACTGAGGTGCATGCTCTGCCCACCTCTGCATTTTTCATCCAATTAGAAGGAACAGGAACCTGATGGAGCAAAGAATAAACATTGTGTCTATCAATCTGTCTGTGCAGTGTCTCCCAAAGCTCCTACCATTCTCATCTAGAATTGTATTTTCTCTTTCATTTTCTTTTACCTTTTGTGTTGTATATGCCTATTCAAGAATTATTGAGCATGTGTTCTGTATGAGAGACACTGCAAGTACTGTGGTAAGATTTCATTTCAATTTCTTTATCTAATCTACAGGGAACAAAGGATGTTGCATTGTTTCCCACTTCATTGGACATGGTATCTCAGCTGTCTCCCTTCACTTCTACATCTACCCCCCTCCCCCCCCCCCACATACAGTGTGTTTGTTCTGCAGTCTGTGAAATTGAACAGATGCTTCAGTTTAGTGAAAATGTTATAGGAAATTAAATCATTATATGAATTTGCTTCAAAGAACCTAAGAATATCTGTCACCTGGAATGGATAAAAACAGAAATTCCAAGGGGTTGTCTTATAACCCAAGGGCATTAGCATATGTTGAAATTTTAAAAAATAAAATAAAATAGAAAGGTTTCCTGTTGTTTTATTCTGGAGTCAACTTTTTGGAAACACTTGAACATTTCCATGACTTTTGAGTTTTAAGACATTATGCCACTACATACCACTATAAATTTTCCATCCAGATACCAGGCAAAGATTGTTTTGAGCACAGGACTAAGTTCATCATAGTGTTCAGCCACTAAGACTTTGGCAAACCTTTGTATGTACAGAATATTCTGAAATTTTAAGCTTTTAACTTAGAGATAGAATTGCCAACAACTAAGGTGTAGATATAATGATCATAGCTAATGTCTACACTTACTCTCTGTGCTTTTAACATGCCTGGTGTATATTTAGCTTCCAAACATCATTGAAAAGAAAAAAAATATCTTTCTAACATACAAACAAGAAAATTCTTCGTTAGTTGGGTGAGATGAAGTTTCCTCAGCATCTTAAGATGCAGAACTCAGGTCCAAGCCCAGGAATGCTCATTTTTTTTTAATTAAATATTTTCATTATTTACATTTCAAATGTTATCCCCTTTCCTAGTTTCCCCCCCCCAAAGTACCCTACCCCCTAACCCCCTGCTTCCCAACCAACCCACTCCCACTTCCTGGCTCTAGCATGAATGCTTATCTTTTAATATCACAAAAAGATTTTAGCTTTTTTTCTAACCTATTCTACAGATAATATTGTAAAATAAGTTTCATTTTAATTTACATTTGAGAATTTTATATGAATATGGTATTTACATAAAGATCTCTCTTACTTTTCAATGTCTCCCTGATTCTTCTCATGTCCCTCCTACATCTAACCTAAGATTTGTCTTTTTATCCTATAATTATAATTGGTACATATATTTGTACATTTAACATTGCTCATATGATTCTAGAGCTTACATCTAACCTATTAAGGAACTTGTCTCTGGAGAAGATTGATTCTCCCTCTTCTAACAACCATTGACTGCATTCCAGTTCTTCAAGGAATAAAGCCCCCAAAACTTGTCTGTCTGTCTTGGTGAATCTATTGGTATTTTCATTTTTGAATCTTTTTTAGGTTGTCATTTTGCTCAGATTTAAAATCAAATTCATTGACTTTGACACATGTAACTTGGAAGATGATCTGAAAGTAGAAATATAAGAATGGGCACTTAGTGATGCAGATTGCTTAAAAATTCTTAGTATTTAGTTGATAAATAATCATATTCTCTAATAAGCAGGTTAATGGTACAATAAGTGTACAAAATTCACAGTAAAACATAAGTACTTTTAATGATAAAATTTTTAAAAACATGCTTAAACATCTATTACTTTATTCTATTTTATAGTGTTTGCTTTTGAAATAAATTAAAAATGATTAAATGAATGATTCATATTTGTCTTTAGTGAACAGAGGAAACATGATGAGTGTTCTTAGGTTTAAAGTATATAAATATGAGGTATAGACTGGGGCTAATAGCTCAGTGGTAGTATATTTGTCTAATATGTATAAAACCCAAATCTCATTCCTCATAAGCACGCACACATGCACAATATAGTGACAGTTTGAAATACCAGCAGGAAACCTGAGTGTGTTCAATGTGCTATAAAAGATCCTATTCCTGATCTAAGTTATGTTCTTCCTGTGAAAACACAGACCTGAGTTCAGAACCATAGCACCTATGTTTAAAACCAAGCACATAGAAGTTCACAGCTGTCATCTCAACACTAGAGAGGTGAAGACAACAGGATTCGTGGGGCTCACTAGCCAGACACTCTAAATGAATCAGCAAGCTTCAGGTTCAATGAGAGACCTTATTTCAAAAATGAGGGGGGAGGGTAATAAAGGAAGACACATAATATCATCTTCTGGCACACACAAACCTCCAGCTGCATGCATTCTTGTGCATATACCCCCATTTGTGTTTATAAAAGAACATGGTCATACATGTGCACATACTCATACACATGTTTCCAGGCTTGTGTACCTGACTTCTAAGATACCCTTCCTTCATAAATCTATATTGCTACAAGATTTAAGAAAAATTAAAAATTTAAAAGTTTTCTTTGCATATTCCCCATCTTTGACAAGTCTTTAAGATATATAGATGTAAGGTTGGAGCCAAAGACTGACCATGATTTTTGTATTGTTTTCTATTTGTGTATTATTTGTTGACCCAGGGTTCGTTCATATCACTGGTTCTGAATTCAAGCTCCCACACACTTGAGTTTAAAACTATGCCTGAAGCTAAGTTGAAGAGCTTTGGATCAATGGCATTCGCAGACAAAATCTCAAAACAGCCTAATATCAATTCTGTTGTGTAACTATTAATGTTTATTCTATGCAAATCTAAAATGAAAAGGAGTAAGCTGAGCAAGAAAAGAAATACAAAATATACAGTCTGAGGAGAAAAGAGACACCAGGAAGTAGAATGAAGCTAAATCTTGTATTCGAGGAGATAAACAGATTAAAGAAAATCCTGATGTTAAATGGAATAAAGGGAATGATGACCTCAGGGAAAGACCCCACCAAGATAAGCTTCTAACTCCTGCAAAGGAATTAAAGATAAACTTAGTGCTGGGTGTGGTAGTGTACACCTTTAATTATAACCCTCCAGAGGCAGAGGCAGGTGGATCTCTGAGTTTGAGGCCAACCTGCTCTTGCAAATTTTCAGGACAGCAAAGCCTAGACAGTGAAGGAAAACACCAAACAAGAAACTATTGCTAAATAGGTCCACTTTCCCCATATCCTAATAAATTTTCTTTCCCATTACCTCTTGTGTGTGGTGGGCAAGAGGAGAAGTTGAATTTTTATTAAAATAGGCTGCAAAAAGAAGTATGTCTACATTCTCCTTCTTCCTTTCATCCCTCAAACCTATCCATACTCCATACAAACAGACCCATACTCACCCTTAATTCTCATCACACCAGACCTGTAATAGCCCTCAATCATCTTAGTAGATTTTCTTGTCACCCATGTTATACCCATCAAGGGCATTGTGTTTGCTGCCAACAAATATCTTTCTAAAAAACTGCCAATCCATTCATTATGTCATGTCTATTCATTGTGATTTAATCTTCCTTTTGCTTGAGTGAACTCAACTCAAAATGAAAGCATTGGCACCTGAACCCAAGCCACCAACCGAAGACCATGCGGGGGCTAGACCTAGGCCTCCTACACATTTGTAGCAAGTGTCCAGCTTGGTCTTCATGTGGATCCCCTAACAACTGGAGCAGGGGCTCTGACTCTCTTGCCTGCCTTTGAATCTCCTTTCCCTAGCTGTACTGCTTTGTCTGGACATAGTAGGAGAGAATGGGCTTAGTCCTGCTGTGACTTGATGTGCCCAGATGGGTGGTACCCATGGAGAGCTTCCTCTTCTCTGAGAAGAAAATGGAGCAATGTGAGAAAGGAGTATGTGAGGATAGTACAGGAAGGAGAGGAGGGAGAGAGGTTGTGATCAGAATATAAAGTTAAAAAAATGGGAAATTGTCTATCCTGATAAAATCTTTTGAGAGTCTGTGTATATATTTGATATTACACTAGCTATTTTCTACAAATGAATTCATTTTAAGCATACATCTACTTATATGGTGGGCATATCATTCACCCAGAACATGATAGCTCACCTGTGATGACTCCATGATGACCAGATGTACTGACATCCATCCATAGTGAAAGCACACATGTCACATCAGTAACATGCTACACTATGGGATTTGTATGGATACCCTACCATTTACCTCTTTAAATATTTAATATTTAACTTCAATTATAATACTTAAACACTAGAATTTTTCTTTATCTTAATATTTCACAATAGAGTACACTTTAAAAATAATCTGTAATTAATAAAATATGTACTAGATAATTGCCTACTCCTAAACTATTAAATTACATCATATAGAGAATGTTGTGTTACTTAAAGTGAGGTGTAGTTACTTTTAATATGAATCTTCTATACTATCTTTAATCACACAGCATTGGATAGTGATTCTTACAAGTCTATATCTGAGAGTACTTTAAAACTCTTCATTTGTACCAGGCTTTATTCTGGGTACTTGATTAAGATAAGCTAATTTGTTCTTCATGTGTCACCAAGGTTCATACCATTTGAACATTGAAGATTGAAAAATAGGTAATTTTTTAAAGGTGACACAGAATAGTAATTGATGAACCCTGACGATTTGACAATAGGACCATTATTAGTCACCACTGTGTAAAAGCCCCTTCATGCATCATCCCTGAATCTGAATTTCTTATGTAAATATAATACTCCTGGCTTCTCCTCATGGTTAGTTGAGGTTAAAGCAGATTGGTAGGTGAGATGGTTTCAATTTATGTTGAAATTATGCCAACTGATGAATCTTCCAAAGAATAATGTTCAATCACTAGGTAGTAATTATAAAAAATAGAGCTTGAAGTTAAACATATAGATTTCTTTCCCACAAAGAATTTAGAAAAAAATGGAATACTTACATCTTTTTTTAGAAATAAAAATTTAAATATACCTTGCACATAATCAGAACACAGGCGTGCTAATGGACAATATCAAATGATTTTTCACAGTTTATGCACAAATGTGCCTTGAATTTTTCCAGAGTGAATGGAGACGATCTGAGTGGCATCTCCTCTCCCTTCCTTCTTTCCTCTGTTGTCAGTGCTCTGCAGTCTACCAAGCTCTGATGACATCATAGTGCTGCTGAAATCTGTAGCCAGTCCCATGGTATACTAATGACACTGCTTAGAGTAATCGCCTTTAGAAAAGTTCATTGATTATCTTATAAAATTGAGAAATGTAAGCCAATAAATATTTGTTTCCTAAATTTGCTCTTTCTAATATCTTTCTTTGTGAATAGTATTTTAGGTAAAGAATAAAGTAAAAATAAGACTAGTTTTAAGAAGGTCCATTTGATTTCTATTTTCATACTTTAAATAGCTTCTGTGTCCCCATCAAATGAGTTCTATAAAAGGGAGTGGGGGCTCTTGGCTGTCAACTTGTCAAAAGCTAGAATCATCTGAGATAAGGAAACCTCACCTGATAAAATGTCTACTTAAGATCGGTCTCAGAAGAGGGGGAGGAAGGATTCTAAGAACCAAAGGGGTGGAGGGCACCCTTAGAACATGACCAACAGAATCATCAAATCAGGACTCACAGAGGTTCACAGAGTCTGAAACAGACAATTACAAAGACTATATAGGTATGAGATAGGTCCTCTGTGTATATGCTATGGTTGTGTAGCTTGGTGTTTCTGTGGGACTTCCAACAGTGGGAGTAAGTGGTGGCTCTGATTCTTTTGCCTGTGCTTAGAACCCTTCCCCCTTACTGGGTCACCACCCTTGTATCAAGGCTGGTCTTCTATGTGTTCTGAATTAGCTCCTGCCTGTAGGTTCCTACACAGTTTGAGTACACTTAGGTTCCCTTAGTGGAGTGTGATTCAGAATATATAAATTAGATAAACCCCTTTCTCATCAATCTGATTTTGGTCATAGTATTTGGTCACACCAATAGAAACCCTAAGAGACTGGCCTCCCCAAGTAGTCCTATCCTACCACAGGATAGCTAGCCTTGATGGTCTACTTCACTTTACTGAGGCCCAAGTTCTTTTTCAATAGGAAAGACTATATTCCAGCAGATTTATTACAAGAGTCACAGAGAACATATATAAATAACATGATTTATTGCCTTATACAAAATGGAAAATCCATAAAATGTTCACTATGGTTTCTGTCTTCCCTCTTCTAGACTTTTTGTCTACTTCTACCATAAGCTATAAATATTTTTTCTGTTTAACAGGAGTAGCCTCATGAGCTCCAATTTGAGTTATGTATCTTTTAGTATTAAAATATTTATTTTCTCCATTAACTTGTTTATTTATTCCCTGTATAGCCTGATCACTGCCCCCTCCCTCTTCTCCTCTCAGTCCTACAGTTACACCCTTCCCCCAATTCACCCCTCACCTCAGAACATAAAGTCACAGGACAGCCAAACATCCTTTCCCGCTGAAGACACTCAAGGCAGCTCAGCTACAGGAAAGGGATCCAAACTGCACATCTACTAGATTTGTGTAGGTCCAGCCTATGCATACTCTTTGGTTGGTGATTCAGTCTGTGTGAACCCTCATAGGCCCAGGTTAGTTTACTCTATAGGTCTTTTGGTTTCCTTGACCACTCTGGCTATTTCATTCTTTCTTTCCATTCTTCACAAGAATCCCTGAGCTCTGCCTATTGTTTGGCTGTGGGTCTCTACATCTGTTTCCATCAGCTGCTGGATGAAGCTTCTTAGAAGATAGTTATGCTAAGCTCCCATCTGCAAGTATAACAGAATATTATTAATAGTGTCAGGGGTTAGCTCTCTCCCATGGGGTGGGTCTCAACTTGGGCCAGTCGTTGCTTGACCAATCCCTCAATCTCTGAGCCATCTTTATCCCTGTAATTCTTGTAGGCAGGACAAATTTTGGACCAAAGGTTTTGTGAGTGGGTTAGTGTCTCCATTCTTCTACTGGAAGTCCTGCCTGGCTAAAAGAGGTGTGCTCTTCAGGCTCCATATTCCCAAGTGCTAGGAGTCTCAGCTAGGGTCACATCCAAAGACTCCCAAGAATTTCCTCTGTTCTAGAACTGCTCCCCCAAACTAATTTCTGTTCTCTGACTAATATATTTTTTAGATTGAATTTGAATCCCAGCATCAAACAGTGTGCCAAACACCTGGGGAAATTCCTGATATATAATAGATGGTCAATAAGTATTGTTCACTGAAATATCTGTGGTCCTCATTTTCAAAATGCATGAAAAGAGTACAGAATGGAGCCTTCTCAGGAACACCTAGACTAACTGGCTTATTCCACATAATGTACATTTATTTACCCTTTCCTTCAAGACAGATTATTGGATTTTAACTCAAAGAGTTGACCTGATGCAATAACATAGGCGGTATTGATGTCTTCTTTTTAAAATATTTTTGTTTCTCAATGAATTCATTTTAATCATGGCTGTAGAACAAAATGGCGGGGGGGGGGGGCGGCAGGCAATCTGAGCCATTGTCTCCAAATAAGTAACTGCCAGAGAACTTCTAGAAGACTGATCACTTTCTCTTTTGCAAGGTTCTGCTAATAGACAAGGTGAAAAGAGATAAGTTTAATATGTTTTGCCATTTACTAATGCATACATGAAAAGATGTGTTTAGTCACAGTGACATAAATTACAGCTTTTTAATGAATCCAGGCTTTCTTTCTCTTTTAAGAAGTGACTCTGTTAAAAGTAACAGAATTCTAAGTGTCACTTCTCTGCAATTCTGAGATTAAATTTCCAGGAATGTAAACTACAGTGAAATTATGACAGTATACCTTGGTCTGGTTTTAAAATAAAAACTAAAATACTCAATGATGATGATGCCTTGAGCTAATAACACAACTTAGAACATGTAGACTTTACAAAGTCCTCTGAGTGTTAAGTTGGTATGCAGTAGGCACAGGGAAAACTTGTTATTATATTCAGCAGATATATGATATTATCCTATTATACCAGACATTTTTTGTCATAAGCATATTGCAATAGAAAAGTTTTGGTTTTGAGCTGTAACTGTGTTCCTCCAAGAAAGTCTTGTCTCCTCAACTGAATTTCTCACATTAGATAGTGTGAATGTGTTATCAAATGCTGTGGCTAAGCAGTATGATTGGTGCATAATATAGTAAGAATAATATCAATTTCCAGCATTATACTTTATAATCAGAAAATATCTTCCACTTGCATTACTCTACATAGCTACCCTGTGAGTGATATCAGGCTCCTTCTGTGTAATAAATGTAGAAAATGGTAGCCAGGGAGTGTGTGGAGGTAGGAAGCAATCAAGAAACATTACCACAAACCAGGAAGTAATAGAACTAGAACTAAAGTGAATTCTTTGCCTTTATTTGCATGAATCTTTCCACTATGCCCTTCAATGAGTGATGGATATTGGCAGAAAGAAAATTGAAAAATATGACAGAGAGAGAGAGACAGAGAAATTGAGATTCAGGATTTAATTATTAACCAGCATATTGTGAGCCAAACTCTGCTGAGTCTGGAAGGCAAGTGATGAGTTAAAGGGAAAATTTGAGCAGTCTGTTTGCCAAATTCTTCCTTATGAATAAAGCATTAAATATTTCTTTTTGTAAAGGTTTCTTTTATTTATTTCATGCATATGTACAACATGTATGCTTGGTACATATAGGAGCTAATATAGGGAATTAGATTCCCTGGAATTGGAGTTACTGACAGTTTGAGCATCCACATGGAAGGTAGGAATGAAACCAGTATGCTCTATAAGAGCATCAAGTACTCAAAACCAGTAAATCATTTCTCAAGCCCCAACACTGAATTTTCCCCATAAGACTTACCACAGACTAAATGAAGCCACCATATTACAGAAAATAAACTTTGTAATTCAAAGTATATCAACTAAGTTTGGATCTTATCCTATAAGCATCTGAATGAAAACAAATGTTTAGTTAGATATGGGCATGGTGATCTACATAACATACATATAAACTTAACCATTACATATCCCAAAGTGTCTCTTACCACCATGTACACAGGGACAAGCTTTTCAGTATTGTAAATTGTGTGTTAGTTTTTCAATTTCTTTGGACTCAGAAAAATATATTCTTTGGACTTCTAAAGAAGAAGGAAGCTGATATAACTGCATCTCTACTAAAAACATATTTTAAAAATCCAAATAATGGCCTTTATATTGTTATTTCTAAGATTTTTCATAGATACACATTTTTTCAAATTCAAAAAAGATCTATAATCCCAGATCTCTCAAAAAAAAAATCCAGTCTACTAATTTTATTTTATATGGCCCACCCATTTTATTTTATTTATTTTATTGCACATAGGCAAATGTCATTATTTTACCTTGGAACTAAAGAATAAAATTATTTCACCATAAATAAGTGGACTTTAAAGAAATTGACATCCTGTAAAGTCACCCAATAATTCCTCCGTGAGTGAGAGTAATCTGTTAAAGCAGTTAACACCTAAACTAGATTTAGTGGCCTGAATTATTGGATTAACTCTGACAGAGAGCAGGACCTTGGGATAAAAGCATTAAGGACAGCTTCTGTTTTGATGAAGGGATGCAGTATTTTGTCATCACTTTGTGGCTAAATGGATTTTGCTGTAATTATTTGTAAGTAGTTCTAAATATGCCAATATCTCTGCTTTGCTTTAAATATGTTGTCTCAGTGTCATCAGGTTTTAGGGTGACTTGGACACTCTAAGATTTGTGAGATAAAATAATATAGATTAAAAAGTGCCAATACATGAAAAAATAAGTGCCTATAGAAGTCAAGTTATTATTGACTGTGAGGAGTGCTGGAGGAATAAAATAAAAAGGACAGATCATTCACATAGCTTCTAAATTTTCTAGGAGTATGTGTGTATGTACTACAGTTGTCCAATTTCCAAAAACTGTTAAAACTTATCTTGAGAACTGGGGGGTTGGTTTGGCTGTTATGGGCATTTATTGTTCTAAAATTGGACCTGAGTTCAATTCCCAGCACCTATGTGGTATCTTAGAATCGTCTGTATATCTAATCCCAGCAATCCAACACCCTTTTCTGACCTCTGTAGGCACCAACCACACACACTCCATGCACATACATGCAGGTAAAAAGCTCAAGCACATAAAATAATTTTTTTTTAATCTAAAGAAAAATTTCTTTGAAATGCATGAGGCATTGTCTATATATTGCATTCACCTGAACTCTTGTGTTCAAAGTGGATTTCTGGTCTATCTTGAAGAAAACAGGCATCAACTCTTAAAATGGTTCCCCCCCACCCCCATTTTTTTTTTTTTTTTTTGGTTTGGTTTTTCAAGATAGGGTTTCTCTGTATAACCCTAGCTGTCCTGGAACTCACTTTGTAGGCCAGACTGGCCTCGAACTAAGAAATCCACCTGCCTCTGCTTTGCAAGTACTGGGATTAAAGGCGTGCACCACCACGCCCGGTGGTCCACTTAATTTCAAAGCCTACTTCCTGAAAAGGAGTTTTTAACCTTCCATGATGTTTGCTACTGCTGAGTTCCTTCCTAGACTTGAATAATTTCCACTTTGAGACACAAATAACCTTCATTTAATAAATGTGTGGCACTGTTCCCCAAGGAAAAGGAATAGATACAGGATAAATCTCAAAATTATTCAATAAAAGCCTAACTGTATTTTGAAAATGTTGTTTTAATTGTTTAAAAACAAACTTTGACAAACACAAAAAATGCTCTCCCCACCTTAGGCTCTTGCAATTTTAATGAGTATTTAGCTTCCCTGTGGTTCCTATTAGCCGCATGCCTACACTCAATTGTTAAACCTAGACTTGGTTGTAAGATAATCTGTTTATTTTACTTCTCCCATTTATACTATACCTTTGGCAAATCTAAAATGAAAATTTTGTTGTTGTATGAATACATTTTCAACCTTATTCAAGTATTGGATATTATGCATTGATTCACAGTTTCAAAGAAGTGTCTTTACTAATTCTTTTTCATTCAATTTTTATGTCATAACTATTCTAAAAGAAGTTTCTCTTAGGTTGCTTAGCCTTAGCCATCTTGTGCCTCAGCCCTTCTTTCTATGTGCTAAAGACTAAGGCAGCATATCTATAAACTGGGACTTCTACAAACTCATTTGAACGTCCCTAAGTTACTCACCATTTGGCTGGTGCAAACAAATACCATAATGCTACCCTGTAGTCATCTGGGGCAAGCAGAGTACACTCAGCAATTATGCTCCCATGGCCCCTTAATAATAATATTAAAAAGTAGTTCAGACTAGAAACCTGCCACATGCAGGTTTTCACATGTCAGTGCTTTATCATAGTGCATACCTGTAGCTTCATCCTTAGACTAGACCAAAAATGAATATGTTTTCTTGATCAAAAAGTTGTTACAGTAGCTCACAGCTAACATAACAATGACAAACTACCCACAGAAAGACAAAGAATCCAGTAAGTCCATGAAGCTGGATGTTTTAGCTGGTCTTCAGTCTATGTTGAAATCCCCAAGAAGTCAATTCTAATACCCAGGCAGGAATGTCTCAGCAATAGTATATTAGTATATATGAATTTGCTAGTGAAGGTAAGGGAAAGCAAACAAAACACAAATGCTTCCTTCTGCTATGTCCTTTTTTTTTTTTTTTTTTTTTTTTTTTTTTTGCAGGCTGCCTTTAGAAGGTGTGGCACATATTTAAGGTGGATATGCCCTCCTCAAAAGATCCAAAAATTCTTCACAGGTGTGCCCCACCTGCTTAGATTGTCAGTTGGTTCCAGATATATTCAAAGATTAGCCATCACATATTGCATAGCAAAATAATAATAATAAGAAGAACAAAAATAAGAATAAGAAAATTTTAACTACAAATTTCATATAGCTTAAATAAAATGTGAATTTACAGGGTTTATATTTTTCCATAGGAACATGCCCAGGTCTTGAGATCTTTAAAGATGAAGCACAGGCATTCTGAAAATGTTACACTTTGAAGGTTGGGGAAAGAATGATTCTATGAAAGCAGAGAGGAAGGAGATGGACTTCACTACTGACCTTAGACTATTTATTACAGTTCTTAGGATCTTGCTTCCATTCCATGCATTCAGCTAGGTGATACTTTATCTTCTGATGATTCAAATCTGACTCACTTCTGCATATTCATAAAGGTTATTAATTAAACACAATAGCAAAAAAATAATTCATCATGTTAGTTTTTGCATGTTTCAATTCTCTACTGACAAAAAAAAATGTTTTTAAAAAACTGATAGTAGTCCAGAGAAATAAACACAGGCTATACAGAAGTTTAAAGGGGGGAAGAGTGTCAAACATAAGGCACAGGAGAAAAATTCCTGAACAGAATACCAATGGCTTGTGTTGTAAGATCAAGAATTGACAAATGGGACCTCATAAAATTGCAAAGCTTCTGTAAAGCCAAAGACACTGTCAATAAGACAAAAAGGCAACCAACAGATTGGGAAAAGTTCTTTATCAATTCTAAATCCAATAGGGGGCTAATATCCAATATATACAAAGAACTCAAGAAGTTAGACACCAGAAAACCAAATAACCCTATTAAAAATGAGTTACAGAGCTAAACAAAGAATTCTCAATTGAAGAATATAGAATGGCTGAGAAGCACCTAAAACAAATGTTCAACATCCTTAGTCATCAAGGAAATTCAAATAAAAACAACTCTGAGATCCTACCTCACACCTCTCAGAATGGCTAAGAACAAAATCTCAGGTGACAGCAGATGCTGGTGAGGATGTAGAGAAAGAGGAACACTCCTCCATTGCTGGTGGAATTACAAGCTGGTACAACCACTCTGGAAATCAGTTTGTCAGTTCCTCAGGAAACGGGACATAGTACTATAGGATGACTCAAGAATACCTCTCCTGGGGCATATACCTAGAAGATGCTCCAACTTGTAATGAGGACACTATGTTCATATGTAATGCTCCACTATGTTCATAGCAGCTCTGCCAGTGCCTGACAAATATAGAAGTGAATCCTAACAATCATCCATTGGATGGAGCACAGGGTGCCCAATTAAGGAGCTAGAGAAAGTACCCAAGGAGCTGAAGGGGTTTGCAGGGCCATAGGAGTAGTTAGTTCATAACAATATGAACTAACCAGTACCCCCAGAGCTCCCTGGGACTAAAAACCACCAACCAAAGAAAACACATGGTGGGACACATGGCTCTAGCTGCATATGTAGCAGAGGATGGCCTAGTCGGTCATCAATGGGTGGAGAGGCCCTTGGTCCTGTAAAAGTTCTATGCCCCAGTATAGGAGAAAGTAAGGGCCAGAAAGCAGGAGTAGGTGGGTTGGGGAGCAGGGGAAGGTGGGAGGGGATTAGGGATTTTCAGAGGGGAAACCAGAAAAGGAGGTAACATTTGAAATGTAAATTAAAAAAATCTAATTTAAAAACAGCCTTTTAGTATGCATATTACAATTGCCATTTTACAGGTGAAAAAATTGGTGTCTAAATGGATTGACTCACCCAGGCAATGCAGGCTACCTGCTAGGTGACCTGGCTTTACTCAGATCAGTATAGCTTCAAAGCCTCATTTTTACCAAAGTGAATAATAACTTTCTTAAGGTAAAAGTTCTAAAGTGAGGTGTGTGTGTGTGTGTGTGTGTGTGTGTGTGTGTGTGTGTGTGTGTATGTGTGTGTACTTTATTTATATATTTTGGTGGTGAAATTTTTGTTTTAATTATTGTACTGCTCAAGAAAACATTGACCTGTTGTATATACAGAACTTTCATTGTGCTCACTGTCCTTCAGAATAATTTTCCATGCTTAGCCTGAGTAGGGGATGCCCAGATTGAGCTACTGTCATAGCTCTGCTATACCTGTTCCTTGAAGACTGGCATTGACTTGTTCAAGGTATCCTAAACAGAAAACAATGTTCTGTTAATTTACCTGTGGACACTGAAGATTTCAGAAGATGGATCGAACTCCTATGCTCATGGATTGGCAAGATTAATATAGTAAAAATGACTATCTTGCTGAAAGCAATCTGCAATGCCCATCAAAATTCCAACTCAATTCTTCACTGAGTTAGAAAGGGCAATTTGCAAACTCATCTGGAATAACAAAAAAACCTAGGATAGCAAAAACTATTCTCAACAATAAAAGAACCTCTGGGGGAATCACTATCCCTGATCTCAAGCTGTACTACAGAGCAATTATGATTAAAAAAAAAAAACAAAACAAAACTGCATGGTACTGGTACATCGACAGACAGGTAGATCAATGAAATAGAATTGAAGACCCAGAAATGAACCCACACACCTATGGTCACTTGATCTTTGACAAGGGAGCTAAAATCATCCAGTGGAAAAAAGACAGCACTTTCAACAAATGGTGCTGGCACAACTGGCTGTTATCATGTAGAAGAATGTGAATTGATCCATTATATCTCCTTGTACAAAGCTCAAGCCTTAGTGGATCAAAGAACTTCACATAAAACCAGAGACACTGAAACTTATAGAGGAGAAAGTGGGGAAAAGCCTTGAAGATATGGGCACAGGGAAAAGATTCCTGAACAGAACAGCAATGGCTTGAAGTAATATTTATACAATGATGGAAGAGGGACAGGGCAATTTACTTAATTTTTGTACTTTTCATGAAGGATTTCTAAAGCTTTTAATTTAGTTCTATAAACTAAAGTTTAGGGGTTTAAATAACTTGCCTTAATCAAAGACCTTGCCAAAGAGCAGAGAGTAAGTAAGTGCTAAAGCCAAGATTTGTCTTCTACTCTTCACAAAAGAAGATCATTACATTAAATAGCTCTTTGCTATAGCCTTATATTGTAGCCTGTCTACCTGTCAGTTCTTCTCAAACCAACCTTACTACACCTTTTTTCACTTAGAAAACTCTCACTCAATCTCTTGTTCTGACTTATACAAACACCTTAGACTGAGTAGTTTGAGGCACTAATGTTTCTCACAGATCAGGGTACTATAAAGTCCAATATAGAGATGCTTCCTATCCAGTGCTACTGAGGGCATGCTTCCTGATTGAGAGGTGACACCCTGTTTATTTAATCTTCTTGCTGTAGACCAGAAATTAAGTGGCCAAAGACTTTCCAGGTATCTTCATGAGGGTGATGATTTTAAACAAGAGGGATGCACCTTTATGACCACATTACCTCCCCAAAGCTGCTATTAACATATATGTCTTCAGTTCATTTCATGATAGTTAAGATTTACACAGGAATCCATCACTTATATTCACAAAGTTTTTACAAGAAAATGTTATCATGAAAATTTGTTATGTATCTTTGCTCATGAAGTTATTTGTAGGATACTAAAATTATCAGTAAGAGGCAGATCAAATTCTTAATTCTTTTTTGTGGTAACAATATGAGGAATAGTAGTAGTATATGTTCATTCCAAACCTAATGCCATGATCAAATTTACTCCAAGCATTACTAAATATAATCAAGTGCAACCTTGAAGTGCAGGAAAACTGTGTGTGACATGTGATGGATTCCTTTTTTTTTTTCCATTTTTTATTAGATATTTTCTTCATTTACATTTCACATGTGCTCCCGAAAATCCCCTAAACCCTCCCCCATCCCCCATCCTGCTCCCCTACCCACCCCACCCACTCCTTCCTATTGGCCCTGGCGTTCCCCTGTACTGAGGCATATAAAGTTTGCATGACCAATTCTTGACCACCAAAGTGGAATGCAGATCAGTTGGGGAATGTGCGTGCTCCTTGTTAGCACTGGGAGAGATAAAGCTTTGATTTGTCCTGGCCACTGTGCTTGTTGCTGTCATTGACTGAATGCCAATTTGGACTGTGTACTTTTGCACAGGAAGGATCAGGAGCAATTTGAAATTGCCTGCAGGCAGTTTTCATTGTCTTCTTTCATGTTCCCTTTCTTGACACTGATTACTTATCTCAGCTCTCCTATTAACTTCCATGTGACTTCGGGGATACAGAAATTTAAGAACTTGTGTGATGTTTTATTTCTAAAATGCAACTAATCTACTTACTGTAGCAATGTGTGGAATTGCTAATTACACCAAGTGACTCTAATTACTTGACTGACTAGAAACAACTCACAAATTTGGGCAGTAAGTGAGGGTTATGTAAGCCACCCAGTTTGACAAACAGACTTCTTCACTACTTATCCTTTTGAACACAATAGAACCAGTTGAAATTATTGCATTTTGTATTTGTAATTATATGTAAGTCTCTGGGTCTTTAACTTTCTTCTGATAAAGTTGTCTCAACTTTTGACCAAATAAGTGGTACAGAACAAATATAACTACAATGGATTAAAATCCATGCAATTGCTATTTCTGTTCCAAACTCACAGTTAGATTTTATTATTAATTTTCTGTTTTATAAAGAATATATAAATGTATTTGTAGAAATCAGCTCTATCCTCTGCTCCTTTACCACTTGTATCAGCAAGTACTGAAAACAAGATCTTAATTTTACCCAGACTTCCTTGAAGATATGATTGACCTTGTGCAATATCCTGATCAATAAAACTTTTCAAGAGGATTCTGGGTATTCTTGGATATTCATTGCTCCTTCTCTTTTCAAGCTGAGATAGAGGGGAAAAATTACTCTGAAGAAAAAATAACATTACAGTGCTTTGGACAGGTACCAGTGATTTACATGAAAATGTTGACAGCTTTCTGATTTCCAAATATTAATAAAAGAGAACAATAAATTCTTCTTAAAAACAGAAATAGCTATAAGTACATTTATTTGATACCAAACACATTCTGGAAGCAAGGTGAAAGACACTAACATACAGTCACATAAGAACATGAGTGCACTCTCAGATAAAGCAGATAGATGTTGGCCCATGACAGTAATAAAACTTGCTATGGTAGTTTATGAAGACCCAGTGCTCTTGGTGGTAGTTGAAGATTGCTATTCTTTATATAGACTCTAATTCTACTGTCTAGAAGAGAGCATTTTATCCTGTATCCTTTCCAGAACTCTGACTCTCTGCTCTAGGAAGATCTTGCTTTTCTTCTTTCCTTTACTGTCAGAGCTGATGAACACAGCCTGAGAGTATGTAGGACTGGGTTTTGACTCTCTTACAAGCTGATTCTGTTGCATACTGAATGAGACCAGGGATACATTATAAACATAAGGTGTACTTGGGCTTGCAGTTTCTTTAATCATTCACTTTCCTTGAGTTGACATTTGCACCATAAGTGAAAAAGAAGAAGGAGGAGGAGGAGAAAGACGAGGAGGAGGAGGAGGAGGAGGAGGAGGAGGAGGAGGAGGAAGAGGGGAAGGACAAGAAGGAGAAGAAGAAGCAGGAGAAAAAAGAAGCAGGAGAAAAGAAGGAGAAGCAGTAGAAAAGGAGAAGAAGAAGGAGAAGAGGAAGAGGAGGAGAAGAAGGAGAAAGAAAAAGAAGGAGAAGAAGGAGAAAAGAAGGAGAAGAAGGAGAAAAGAAGGAGAAGGAGAAAAGGAGAAGCAGAAGGAGAAGAGGAAGAGGAGAAGGAGAAGGAAAAAAGAAGGAGAAGCAGAAAAGAAGGAGAAGGAGAAAAGAAGGAGGAGAAAAGGAGAAGAAGGAGAAGGTGAAGGGGAGGAGGAGGAGGAAGAGGAAGAGGAAGAAGTAAAAATTTAGTTGTCTTCACATAGATTAGGATAGTGATTGATGTTCCACCACAAATGCTGCCAATGCTCTATTTGCTGTCACAGGCTTACATAAAACACTGTTACTTCTCTTGAGTATGCCTGCAATGAAGGAGAAAAACATTAATTTTAATATAATATTTTGATTGATTATCAACAGATTGTATTCTTCAAGTAGAAATGTTTTTCAATTTTTGAATGAAGAGATGGGATCTAGAGATAAAAGAACATTATTATACACAGAGGTTTAGTATTTAATCTCAAGGAAATGTCTTTGTGGGGTAGCTTGGGTTAAAGTGTATCTGGTGTTCTTCCTCTTCAAATCTTATTTGGCTTCCATAAGATAAATTTTTTGCAATTTAGAGTTAACTATGTGGTATAAAAGAACCCCTAAAATAAACCTGAATAAAATAATTGCATTAGGACAGTAGCAGACTGCATTTATGGAAAATTGTAAAATTTTAGGTTTGTAATAAAAATTATAATAATTGAAACTTACTTTCCTCCAAAAGCTTGAAAGTGTTCCAGTAAAAATTTAACAATGTTGTTTTTAATAGCAGTATTGATAAAATGCTTCAACATCTGGAAGATTCATAAAGCTGACCATGTGAAGCCATGCAAATGACTACTATATCATGTTTTGAAATTAAGTATTAATATTTTGAGTTCACTCAAAATCCCAGATAACAATGAAGATTTTCACAAAACAGAATTATTGTGATTTGAATTCTATGCTGCAATGATACTTGAAGGAAAACAAGGATTTTTTTCATAGATGATTAAAGAATATTCAAATAATATTAAGATATTTTCTGAACCAAGCATGCTGATGCATCTAAAATCTTATCACTCAGAAAGCTTAATGTCAGAGAGTCAGATTCTGCCTGGGCTACACAGTTAGATCCTCTCTCAAGTGCATATTCTTTGAATTTCTAGGTAATTATTTAGATTTTCATATGCAGAAGAAGACATGAAAAGATAGCTATTTTAAATTAAGTCATACAAAAAGAAATTTGAAAAAAATGTACATTAATGTTTTTCCTGCTCTTAAATTTAAAACAGTTTGGATTTAAAATGTCTTTTAAATTAACATGTCGTACTTGGTATTTTAAAATAGATTAATGGACATTTATTAATGCTCACACATTTTATATTTGTAAATATTATAAATATTTATAATATTGTAAACATCAGGAGATATATTCTACATTAAAAAATATACTCGTTGAGTACTGGAGAAATGATCCAGTCAGTACATGAGTATTATTAGGGCCTGGGTTTGCTGTTCATTGCCCACAAAAAGATGCTAGACATGGAACACATGCTTGTGTTGGGAAGACAGAGATAAGGCAGATCTTGGGACTGGCTGTCCATCTAAATTGCTTATCTTCATGTTTTAGTGAAGCCTTATCAAGAGAAAGAGAGAGAGGATGGAGAGAGAGAGAGAGAATAAATTAAATAATTTTGAAATTAAAAAAAAAAAACTATTTAACCTGTTGCTCTAGAACAATTGTTATCAACCTTTTAATCCTGACCCTTTTGAAGACCAAATGACCCTTTTATAAAGTTGCCTAAGACCACTCGAACATGATTCACAACAGTAACAAAATTGCAACTATAAAGTAGCCACAAAAATAATTTTATGGTTAGGTGCCACCACAGCATGAGGAACTGCACTAAAGGGTCACAGCATTAGCAAGTTGATAATCACTGCTCTAGAATGTCCTGCTTAATCAGTGATGAGGAAAGCAGATTACAAGTACAGACTGTAATAGTTTGGACCAATCAGGGACCATGAGTACCACTTTAGACAACTCTCAGCACTAGCAGACACAGCTTCAAGAGAGCCAGACAGAGAACAATAACAACCTCGTAGCCTGAAATTAGACATTATCCTTCACATCTTTACTACTTATTCCTACTGATATTTCTCTATCACACAAATATTTTCCTTATCTGCACATAATCGTTTGCAGAAGTGACTTCATACACAGTTCTATTTTTCTTCAATGCCTCACTATATAATCCGTACTGTACTCAAACTTATGATCTCACAGCCTCAGTATTCAAAGAGCAGAAATGGAAGTTGTGCATCACCACACAGAGCTATGAGATGGTCTGGGGCTGGTGTCTTAGTCATATGGTTTGTTTGGCTGTTGTTAGTATTTTGTGATGTAAATATCCCATGAGTCCATCTTCCTAACTCCACTTCTCAGAAGTGGAGTTCCATATAAATGAAAATTACAGAATTTTACAGTGATCTCTGTAGGCAGAAGTCAAATTAGAATCTATCTAGTTCATTTTCTCTTTTCCTTCTGACTTTTCACACTGGTTTATGGAGCCGTGATTGGTCGAGATCAGAGTCTTGCCCTTTGATCTTCTACAACCATCTAGCAATGATCACAGATTCTCTAACTCAGACTCTTTGGAGTCCTGTAATTGAGGAAATTTCTAGAAATGAATTTATATTTCTTGACTCAAGTGTGTAGATCTTTCCCCCACTAGAAAATTTCCTGGCTGAAATATAGTTGTCTCATAATTGCACTCAATATTTTCCCTAGAATTAGGAGCTTATTTTTCTACTTTAGAGTGTTAGCTTGTGAATTGCCTTGTCAGGTTCTATCATTTTATTTGTACAAATATGTTTGCACTGCAGTTTCTAACTAGTCTAGTAGCAGTGGCTGCAATAGCTTCAGTCTCTGAAAGAGGGAATTGGCAATGCCCTTTTATTAACTGCTGCTGTTATCTGTGTAGAGATTTCACCTTCCTCCTCTGTAACTGTCACAATAAACATCCTTCACTATTCTCCTGACTTTCTTCTTTTCCATTTTCCATAATCCAGCACTTTCTACACATTACTTGGCAATCTCTTCCTTGGTTCTGGCACCTGGTACTGTCTTGGTTTACCACCTGTCCCATTTCCTTTCTGTTACTGTCATAAAACACCATTACAAAAGCAATCTAGAGCAAAAAGAATGTAGTTTATCTCACAGCTCCAAGTGCTGCAGGTCCATTGCTGCTAAAGTGAAGTCAAGGCATCAGGAATGTGAAGCAGTTAATCACACCCATTCAAAAGCAGAGAGACACAGAACGCACTGCTTGCTAATGCTTAATTTCTCCCTTCTTTTTGATTCAGTCCAGGGCCCAGCATATGAAATGGGGCTTCCCACATGCAGAGTGTGCCTTCCTAGTTCAATTAACCCAACTGAAAAAAATTCCTAATTGCCACAACCATATACCAACTTAATATAGATAGTTGCTCATTGAGACTCTCTTTCCAGATGACTCTGGATGCTTCAAACTGACAATCAACTCTAATTTGCGACTGCAGTCAGAGTCTCTTTCTAGATCCTGTCATTTCACTAGCTATAATGTCCTTATCTTGAACCCCTGATGTATTCAACAAGTCTTGTAATAACTTGCAATGCATCTTTATTTAATCTTTACTACCTCTGCCTTTTCTTCTATTAGTTGTAGCCTCTCTATCCAATCACAATTGACTGGAGGCCACGGATTCTATAGCATCATCCTTAGTCAGAACATTTCCAAGATTCCTTTGGGTTATTGGACCTTTTCTTCATCTGTTCTTGTGGTTTTGGTTATGTGATGGTACTGAGGAAAAAAATCTTAAACTTTTAGCATGTAAGGGGAGGCCTTCTCTGGGCTACATCTTCAACCCTGCTTAAAAAAAAAAAAAAAAAAAAAAAACTAAAAACCTAAAAACTAAACTCCATGGCTGTTTTTCCTAATTTGCATCTTTCACAGATGTTCTAATGTGTGATTTTGTTACAGTACCATTTGCTTACTTGTCTTAACTTGAATATTGGTTATTACTCTCAAAAAGGAATCACTGCCTTGCAACTTCTACCTACCTAATATCACCATATCACTTATGCTCTGTGTGATTGCTGCTGTTGTTCTCCTACTTTTTGATTATTAATTAGTAGATGCTGAGTAGAAAATTCTGCAAGAATAAGCTTCAATTGGGTGTTTTTTTCTAATCCATTCCTCTCTGCTCTCATAATGTTAATTTCAGAACTTTTTCCGTCTGTGATTTGTATATTCATTTTATAATCAGTTTCCAAATGTCCTTCTATTCAAATAGCCATTCCATTGATTCAGGACCATTTCCCACATGTCGGTCTTTCTGTCAAAAAGAGAGAAAAAAAAAGATGATTAAATGTTAACAATTTTTTCTTATCTAAGAATCTATGGATTATCTATTATTTTAGCCCTAGTGTCTTTAATGCGTACTTCAGAACAACTCATAGATATTCTATAAATGGTTGTGATGATAAACTTTGTACATAAATATCCAAACATGTGCAACTCATCAGAAGGTATGGCCCTTGTTAAAGAATCATGACCTGAGGTTGAGTTGAGAATAGAGAGATTTAAAGGAACTGTATAAAACTCATCTTGAAGTTAAGTTGGTAAAAATAATAATACATAACTTTAAAGAAGCCCATAGCCTCAGAAAGACCTCTACCAATTTTAGAAAAGCTCTTCCTAACAATTTTCTATGATATATATCATGGTATTCCTGGATTTTACAAGTAAAAATCAAAGCTACTAAATATATACATGAATATAGCTTGCAATTGCATTTTAAATGACCAGTAAGAGAGAATGGCCTGCTCAGATCTGGCACCTGCTTCTTTTTAACCACTATAACTGAGAAGTCTGGCTCCTTGTTCCACCTCTTCTGACTGGGAGCCAACTTGTCTACATTAGTGAATATTCACAGTACCCTGCCTATCAGTCCAGGTTTTCTACCACGTGAACCTTGGAGGGAGGCAACAGGACTTTTCATTTCTTCTTTGGCTTTGGATCCCAGCCAAAGGTCGATTGCTTCTTGTACAAGGGACTAAAAATCAGACATTCCTTCAGGGAAAAATTCAGCATCAACCACATAGATGTGATCTTAAATTAAGCAACATTTAGTTGGCCTAAGTCAATTCTTTCAGGCTGTCAGTGTTTCAAGTGTACCCAAGACAAGAGACACTTTTGTCACAATCTTCAGAAATTTGGAGATATTGTGATGATATATTGCCAGAGGTAATCTGCCCAATTTGAGAAAATGGACACTTTGATACAATAACCAAAGATGCAGAGTTTGGGTAAGAGATACAGCAAGTTTATGTGACAGGATATCTAATTCCTCAGCATAAATCAACTGCTTTGCCCAACTGAACTTCATCCCAAGAGCTGGTGCTTTGCATTTGTTTTCAATATTTTTTGGTCATAAGAGTGGGAAAATCTAGTTTGATTTTGAGCTTCTTCCTTAAGAATCAAAAGACTTAGTACTTGAAGCCAGTGTTGGGAATACCCACAGGGCCCCCATCTTCTCAGAGGCTAAGGGAAGAGGAATTAATTAATTAATTAAAAAAGAATCAAAAGTCTTCAAAAATAACAAATTTCTGCTAGAGATTTTTCTTTTGTTTTTTACTAATTTGAGAACAAAATATGTTAAAAGAAAAGTTTCATCCATAAGTATAAAATTTACTTTTCTTTTTGCCAATAAATTACTTGTTTTGTTCACTGCAATTCAAACACAACACATACAAATATGGAATTGGAGCTGAATGACACAAAATGTGCACACAACTAGCATACTGCCAGAGCACTGGTCTCCTAACTCCCTTCCCTCTGCTGTCTTTATTCCCTAAAGATATTACCAGTTTGTCCTTTCACAGTGTAACTGGTTTGACCAGTTAAACCACAAGGTGGAAAACACATTTCTCTTACCCTCCTTTCCCTATGTCTGTGTTCATTTTTTATGTATTCCATTGTTTGAGAATCCCCACCTGTTATTTGTTTGTTTGTCCAGAAGAACTTCAGTTTGGCAATGGCTTTTAAGATACAACACTAAAGAAAATCCATAAAAGATAATAATTTTGTTAAAATGAAGGTGTTTCTACTCTGAAAGCAGAACTATTAAAAGAATGAGAGGCATTTCAGATTGTGGAGGAATAGTTTCAAGTATCTGGTAAAAAGATTAATATAAAATATATAAAAATTTTAAAGCTGAACAATTAAGACATGAATTATCTGATTAAAAATTAGGCAAAAATGATCAAATACCTCATTAAATAAGATTTATTACATATATGGAAGTAAGCATATGAAAAGATGTTCAACATTATGTGAAATTAGGAAATTTCTAGATAAAACAAATTAGATAAAATATATATGTACTATAATGGCAAAAATCTAAAACAATGTCATTGCTGCCAAGAATGAAGAGGTTGGGGCTCCTCACAGCTCGAAGCTGTAAAATGATAAAGGATTTGTGCAAGGCAGTGTGGCAGGTTTTTATATGATAAGCATGTGCTTATCATATAAACCAGAAATCAGGAAGCTCAACATTTAAACTGTGTCTCCACAAAATATGACCCACAGGTGTTTATAGCCATTTTATTCATAAACAGTCAAAGTTGGAAGGAACTGAGATATCTTCCAGTACATGAATGGATAAATAACTCTCTCACATTCAATCAAAGGAATAGAGAAGCAATGAAAGTAAATGAGCTGTCAGCAGGATAAACACATAGAAGAGATTTAAATGCATATTCCTAAGAGAAAACAGTCAGTCTGAAGAAATAAACTGCATTATTCTAACTCTGTAAATTTCTAGAAAATGCATATGTTAGACAGCAAACAGATCAATGATCACTAGAGAGATTAAGACTGCTGGTGGTCGAATAAGAGGAGCCAAGAAGGCTTAGGGCAATGAAACTACTCCCTGGGGTTCTATAATGGCAATACAGGTGATCATACACTTGTTAAATAAGATCCACGGATTTTATCCTTGTTTGTTTTCAGAACAGTCTCATTATGATGGCCTTGAACCTTTAACGTTCCTGTCTCAGCTGCCTGGGTAATAGGATTATAAATATATATGCCCAATGCCTGACTGGTAAAGCACATAGGTTTCAAAAATAAAGGACCAAAGTATGAACTTTTGATGGTAGGTACTTATTTTTCACTGTAGATCCATCAGCTATAGAAAACATATCCTGTTGATATAAGACAGCTAATAGTATGGAAGGTTAAGGGGCAGTAAGAGACAAGAATTTACATTCCACTTTGTTCTAAACTGAACACTTCTGAAAAATAACGTCTACTTTTAGAGAAAACCTATTGTTCTCCCACAAAGTTATGCTTGAATATGATTTATTTGAAACTGAGTATGAAAATTCAAAACCTTTAACACACTTGCAGAATTTAGTGCAATATTATCATAAGGAAAATATGACCCACAGACTGGATCTTATCAGTTGGAAACAAGAACTTTTTGTAACTTATGATTAAGTATCCAATTTTCAACAGCATCTAAGATCACCAATGAGTCGGTTTTCTATCCCCCAAAACACAGTGAAATCTTGTCTCATGGTAACTATTCATTTTATTTCTATAGAGTTTCTCTTTCCTTCCACTTTGAACCAATTTTGATTCTTTGGTGTTTCATCCTAGCTACTGTATCCCCAATATAGCTTCAATCCCTATAACTTTGTTCTTCACAATCATTGACCTATGGTCTCTCTAGTCACCTAAACAGGCAGGTAATAGAAAGAGATAACCCATAAATTGAGACAATTTGAGTTGATACCTTTAGAGTTTACTTCTGATCCCTGTTTCTGTTTTATTCAGTCACTATTTCTTACTTTTCTCCATATCTAACTTGATTTCAACTCTTACAGTTCTCAGCAGCTAAGATGATCCCTCTAAAGTTTCAGGTAATATAAACAAGATCCATGTAAAATGTGTCCACCTCTTACCAAGTCTGCAGCCATTCTGGCATGTACACCTGTCCCCTTCCTTTCTGTTTCTATTTACAAGTGTAACTTCTTTTGCTGTTGCTTCAGGGTGAGCTATTCTGCCTCCATCTACCCATTTTCTGCAAGTGCTGGATTTCTGCATCTCTTTCTTCTGGTTCCTTCCCCTCTCTTACTGTCTGAATCCGATATGTCCCTCACAGGCTTGCAGGTTGTAGAGCTGTTTAACGAGAAAAAAAAAAAAAAAAAAAAAAAAAAAAAGGAAGGACTTGGTTGGCAGAAGCTGGGCTCTAGGAGGTGAGGTCATTTCAATTTGGGTTGTGTTTTGTATGTCTTGTGAAGAAATCACCAGTCCACACTCTCACCTTCCCTGCCTGCCTTCTCGTTCATGTTGGACTACTCTAAACTATGGGCCAACATAAACTCTATCCCTTCAACCCAGAAGCTCCTTCTGTCAGGTATTAGATGAATAATGACAAAGTATCTTTAACTTTAATAGAGGCTCCCATTTTTAACAAGCCTACATGACTATGGCTATTTTTACATCTGCTGCATCATTCTCCCCTACAGACACCTGCACATGTTCATTAAAAAATTGTCTGATTTTATACTGATACACTGTTTCAGTAGTTTACTATCCCAGACTATATTTCTGAGAGAGAGATTTATTGCTTGTTATTGGTTTAGAGGTTTGATATTTATGAAGTTTTCATGATGATGGAATCCCAAAGTTCATATTTCTCATTGACACTTGGTTTTTCAATGAACACTTTTATTTTGTAATTAAAGAATTATTGTATTTAATAAAAAACCTAGACATTGGCTTCTTGCTTTCACCATTTTAGTAATTAATGACAGTTAACAACTTTAATCTCTTGTTGATGATTTCTTTTCCTAATAATTATTTTTGTACTTAACTTTTTATGTTTATACTTTTAGGAACTTTCTTAATAAATATTTATTTTAAATATTCTATTTATTTTGCAATTTCCTGGTAGACATATAGTTCAGTTTGTTATATTTTATTCTAGTGTTCTGGTTTATATATTTAGAAACATACCCCTTTTCTGAAAGAATTGTTCACAAAGGGTGCCTACATTTACTGAAACCCCAGTATACTTTAATCCACTGTAATACCAATTTTTTCATCACTGATGATGCTGCCGCTGTGAAGGCCATCAATGGGAAATGACCATACTTTCATAAGACACTCTTTTCCTGAAGATTTACTAGACACTCTTCTCTGCTCATTCTGCACTGGTCCTTTACAGCCTTAAGTCAAATCTCTTAGGTGTTGGTTCTCCTTACATTTTGGACAAGGAAACTTAACCATTCTCATTTTACATAAGCCCAGACTTGCAGTTACAAGTTTGATACTCTTTGGATGATTCATACACCAGGATGAAAATGAGATTCCCTTAACACCAGTCAGACCATCAATACATCAGCGGCCCACCCTAATAACTCACCTTTATCCCCTTCTACTATACTCTCAGATATTTAGAAAAGAAGTGTCCAAAAGGTTTATTTTTAAGGCTGGAATGATGTCTGATGGCCCTCATGTTAAAGTTCTCCTGACTGAGATAATGGAACATCATTCTACCTGCTGCTCTCATCTTCCTCTAAAGTCCTGACCTCTTTCATGGGTTCTAACCACTTTATCTTTCTGCTCAAGCTCCCAATCAGCTTTCTCAGTGGCTCACTCCCTAATCAGCATCCATTTCGTTTTGAAATTTGACTATGTCTGTGTCCTTAGATATTTCTAAAGCCCAGCATTGACCTAGTGTCAAAATCTAAAATCTTTATCAGGTTTTACCAGAGTGTTCTGTCTGATTCTGCCTCTAAGAGGACCTCCTTCTCTTTTGTGACATTTCAAACAAACGTTGTGTTATCCATGTGTTCTAGGTGGGCTTTGTGACAGAGCCAAGGTTCACCCATTCCTGTAACACTTTCACAAAGCTGTGCTTCCTTAGACCCCTTTGATAGCTCTCACTTAACACTATGACAATTTGTGGCTGGACACTATTCTCATAGCAGACTAGAATGTTACAAGGTCTAACAACAGTTATTGAATTTAGAATCAAATGCCAAGCACACACACACACACACACACACACACACACCTAATTTTTTATGCCACTCACTCTTTTTTATAAATTAATTTACTTATTCATTTTACATCCCAATATCTGCTTCCTTCTCCTGTCTCCACCTCACACAGCTCCCCCTCCCCTTCTCCTTTGAGAATGGGGAGGGCCTCCTAGGTATTGCTCAACATCAAATCACTGCAGGACAAGGCATATCCTCTCCCAGTGAGGTCAGAAAAGGCAACCTAGTTAGTGGAAAGGATTCCACATACAGGCAACAGCTTAAGGTACAGCCCCAACTCCAGTTGTTGGGTACCCACATGAAGATGGAGCTGCATGTCTGTGACATAAGTGTGGGAAGCCTAGGTCTAGCCCTTGCTTGGTCTTTGGTTATGCCACTCACTCTTATTTCATATGCTTTTGACTAATATTTTATATAATTTGTTATATAAATCTCCCCTTACTAATTTTATTCTCTGGAAATTTATAACAATTTTCTGGTTTTATGTGCCTTAGTATTTAAGTCACTGCTGTATGGTATAGTGTTTTGTTCTTATCTTTGAATCTTCCTACCTTTGAGTATTTGATGCTTGTCTTCTTGTTGAGCAGGTGAATGAGTTAATGAGTATATGCTCTCTTCTCTTCTGAGTTAACAGTTTCACCCCAGCAAGGAATAGGTTGTTGTATTAGCCAGGATTTCTATTCCTGCACAAAATATGACCAAGAAGCAAGTTGGGAGGAAAGGATTTATTCAGTTTACACTTCACATTGATGTTCATCACCAGAAAAAGTCAGGACTGGAATCCAAGCAGGTCAGGAAGCAGGAGCTGATGCAGAGACGATGGAAGGATGCTACTTAATGGCTTTTTTTCCCTTACTTGCTCAAGATGCTTTCTTATAGAACCCAAGACTACTACCCCAGGGATCGCACCACCCACAATGGGCCCTTTCTGCTTGATCACCAATTGAGAAAATACCTTATTGCTGGATCTTATAGAGGCTTTTCCTCAAGCGAGGCTCCTTTTTGATAACTCCAGCTTGTGTTAAGTTGACACACAAAACCAGCCAGTTGTCTTGTTCATCAACAGAATCCCAGTGTACATAGTTAAGGCAGTGAATAAACACAAATTTAAGGGAGTAATGTCTAAAAATGTGAAATTTATTTTTCTGATATTTTTAACTTGTTTTATTGTTTAAGTTTTAAAGCCATGAAATATTAAATCAGAGCATTTACTACTTATATTTCTGAAAATTGGGTTTTATTCATTACATAATTTCTGATCAGCATGTTCTAATTTTTGTAATTATTTATAGTTTCCAAAAGGCAACATATAACTGTAAAATTGACATACTATGCTCACCACATTCCTCCCTTCATTGTAAAAACAAAAAAAGTAAGGTAGTTTCATGTTCTAGAAAATGTTTTATATGAGCGAACCATCCCATTTTGTTTATTTTGATTTCCATGCATTTATAAAACTACTGTTTTGAATATTGAATGCTATACCTGGTTATTTATTATATGAGAAATCACATTTATGAATTAACTACAACTGCTTTCAATCTAGATGACCCATATCTGTCTAATCTTAGCTCATTTGTATCATAATCCACTATTCAGACGACTTTATTTTCCTTCCTGTTTGCAGGCTCAGTTCTTCCTAATCCTAACTTTTAATCTTTCATGTTGACTTTGACCCTTATAAACAGCTTATTATTGGTATCTGTGTCTCAGAGAACATTTAACTATTCTTAAGGTCATTGAACGTGCCATGGTGCAGTCACTCAACTTCAGATTCCAAGAATATGGCATATGATGTAAGTAAGTTTAAGTCTGAAGATGATCACAGGCCCAGTACATCTAATAGTTCAGGCAACACAGTTGCAGAATGAAGCAAATACAAAGTAGAGCACACAAGAAGCATTACTCCAAATAGCTCAGCTTTCACTTTGTTGAATGAGATTAATTCTTGATTATGAAAAGAAAAGAGAAAAAATAATTATTTTTAAACTATCTCAATAATTCCAATTATGTCACAGTTTTGTTCCACTGAATTTAAAAGGGCAAAGCAATTACTATAGGAAGGCAAGAAAGAGTAGAGATAAAATTTAAAAAGAGCAGAAATTAAAGGCAGCAGCATGAATGGTGTCAGAAACAACAAAGCAACTTTGCATTCTTGAAAAAAAATCCATTTTGAGTATTTCTTCAATTACTTGTACATTCAATATGCTTATTAAATCAAAACAACTAGATTTTTCTGTTAAAATTTATTTTATGAGTTACATTTTATTAATTTTTGGCACTTTGTTTTTAATCCTTACTCTTTAAATATACTGGCAGTATTTCCTCTTCTCTCTTCTCCTCCCAGGCCCTCTTCTGTACCTTCCTTTCCCTCCCTGCCATCCATAATTCTGTTTCTATTCAGAAAAGAACAGGCCTCCTATGAATATCAACAAAATATGGCACATCAAGTTGCAGTGCTATCATGATGAACTGTTTTCTTCTGACCTTTGAGACAAAATATGTCCTTCTGATATTTAGTTTCTCTGTCAGATAATTTTTTTGTCCAATAACAAGAGAAGTAGCTAACACATAGGATTAAAACAAAACAAAACCAGGTATTTTGAGGCTGTTGAAAATGAAAGTGTCAAGGTTATTATATTTATTGAAAATATTTCTGAATGTATTAAAATGCAATACTGTTTTATTCTTTTAATATATTCATTATAGGAATTATAATAATAGAGAGTCTAAAGTTAAACTAACCATGCGTTCCTGGAATAAACTTATATTGATTATGAAAGACATAAATATTTATACCTGACTAGATTTAGTTTGCTAATATTTTATTCATAATATTTCAAATATATTTAGGAGTAAAATTAGACTCTCATTTTTCTCATATAGCTCTTGTCTTGTTTTTGGATATGAAGGTTAACAGTGACTCCATATTAACTAGGAGAACATTTTCTTTTCCCCCCTCTTTTTCTTTTCATCTATGTCTTCACCTCTCTCTTTTCTCTATGATTATTTATATATGATGGATCAATTGAAATGTATAGAGTTAGTTTTGATTTTCTCGTGATGTTTATAGTGGATGTTGTTTAATTTGTTGAGAAAGATATTGAGCTGCTAAATAAATGTGTTTAATGACTCTTGACTCTAACTGCTCTTTGACTATCACCTTTGTTTGTGTTTTCCAAAGAATTTTGCCTTCCCTTGATATTTTCAGACTTATAAAAATACCATTATAGTTGTAGGATCATTTCTATCCAAATATCTGTATATTCTGTAGATAGGAAGGAAAACAGCAATACAGAATTGATAGACACCTTGGTTGTTTATAACATCCTTCTTTTTGTCAAATGTGGAGGCTTAGGCAGGATACTTATTCTCAATTTTACTTCCTTACCTATAACTGTGGAAATGGCAGTCTTTTAAACTAATTGACATCATTCATTTTAAGCATTAAACATAGTACCTCTCAGGAAAATGGCACAATGGCTACTACTTCTATTTCATTTTTGCATTTTACATCAAAGTTTATAGATTTCTATTCCATGAATACTCTTTATCTATATAATCTGTCTTACCACTACTACTAAATTTATTTGCATATTTCTTTTTATTTATTTTATATTACATAGATTAATGTAGTCTAGTTTATATATTACAATAATGTAATATAATTTATATATTTCAAATGTTGATATAAAAGATGAAGAATTCTTTTAAACAATTAGTAAAGAAACTTGACAAATAAAGGTGAATTTTTTTCCAACTTTGATTGAATAATCAAAACCTTCCAACTTGCAAAAATCATAGTAGTACCCTAAGACAGGAAGGTCAAAAGAGAATTTTTTCCATATTTTAAAAAAAATTTGAGATTATAATATAATTTCATAATTTCTACTTTCACTTTACTTCCTCCAAACTCTACTGTATATTCTTCCTGGCTCTTTCAAATTCATGGCCTCTTTTTAAATTGTCATTACATGTGCATATATATATATATATATATATATATATATATATATATATATATATACTTCTCAAAGGGAAACTTCTCAAAGGGAAGTTTCCCTAATAAGAGATGAAAATTACACTTATCTGTGAATAAAAGGATAAACATTTAGAATATCATTAGGAATTTGGCTGGTTTCATAAAGTGGTTGTTTTTGGTTTTTCTCTAAGATCCATGAATTCTCTAGCCCTGAAAAAAGTGGGTAGATTTCCATTACCAGACATGTTTTTTTTTTCTTCTTCTTACTGAGTAGGGCTTACATATAATTAGAGAGCTATGTATACCAAGGTATGTATACCACTACTGCATTTTTAAGGTTGTCATGCCATTCTAGTCATTTATGTAATTCTTAGACATTGTATCTGGACAGGACATTTGGTTGCTTCTTTCCTTTGTAAAGTTGCATGATGTCTTCTGGTACCATGAAAGCTAGTCAGAGGAAGGTTTGGTTTAGTTTGATTGAGGAATGTTCTAAGCTGACCTGGAATTTATGATAATCCTGCCTCAGACTTCTGAATGCTTTGATTTGAGACATGTGACATTTTGTTTAACTTTATAGTCTGAGGTTACAGGATTATTTCACAAAGCAATAAATGTTTGAATCTGTGAGCAGGGAAGGAAGAATTGCTTTTCTTTGTATTTTGACATTAACTCAGGACCTTGTGTAAACTTGGGCAAGCACTCTTTCTTAGCTATATGAGAAGCACTCTTTGTTTTCAAAACAGGATCTTGCTAAGTTGTTCAAGCTGTCATTTAGCTTAACCAGTGTCTAAATATCTTATTTGCTTTTCCTCTTAATTGCAACTATTGGGTCATTTTGACCACTAGTGTGAAGGAGAACAGTTAATCAAATGAGCCTCTGATCATGAGTACACTGGATACTGTTTACTGTGCTGATCATTCCATTTCTCCCCTGCATGTGTCACTACATCTTTGGAGTTCTCTTTTAAATTATGATTTGTTGTATTGTTTAACGAAATGTAACAATGGATGAGTATCAATATTTGAAATTCTAAACATCAAAAGTTTCTACTACATGGAAAGCAAAAAAAAAAAAAAAGTTTGTAATCACCTACTCAGTGAAGAGAGACTACGGAGCCATCCCAATCCTAAGACCTGCAGAACTAGATACTGCACAAGAGGAAAATCATCTAACTTCACTGTTTCTTTCTTTTACGAAACTAGTTTTGCTTTTCTCAATCATGGATGACTATATGATTGAAAGTATAGCATTCTCTTTAAGAAGGAATATTTACACTTGGGCTGTTGCTATGATATATTAAGCAGCTTTCTGTCCATGCTGGGGTCCTGTTGATTCAAAAGTTCCATGACCTGTATGCTCTGTACTTTATATAACTGTTTCAGGTATACAGCTACCCAGTTTTCAGGCCTCTTTTATAGTGTTAAAAAAGAAACTTTGGTTAAGAAAGTCATTTCAGTTCAGAATTACAACTTGACTGAAAAAAATTTAAACTCAAACTTTGGCCACTTTCTTCTTTGTGCATTAAAATTGTCCATTTTTCCTTCAAAGGAAGAGAGTTGTTAGTCCAAACTAGAGTCTGGATAATATCAAAGGCATTTCAATTACATTTCTTAGTTTTCTGAAGTAGTATAGTCTATCTATACTGTGATTGTAATCAGTAAGAGCTATCCAAAGTTTCAGAAATAATGGTCACAAAGTGTTGTTGAATGATATTTTATATTTGGTAACAGCTTGATGATAATTACCACTATGTAATGAAGCTTTAAGTCCAGAGGCCATCTGGTATACATAAGAAAGGACTTTGCAGTTGAGGACAAGCAGTTGAATCTAATCACTTCTGCAAAGTGAACCTGCATTTGAATATTCACTATTGTCTTCCCAGGACAAAAGACATTGAAATTTTATTATGTTAACAGCAGTTGAAATGCTTCTTTTACAAAAACAAAACACAATTAACTTTTAGGGAGGAAATCTATGAGTGTGAGGGAAGGAGGAACATGTCATAAATAATACAAACTTTTGATTCACAGAGCAGTGAACACTAAGATTGTACCTGATTGGTGAGAACAATGGCGCTAAGAACCCAAAACAAGGCCATGCACACTACCATTGTGTGTAGTTTTCAACAGAAAACACAATTACATCATAAGGACACTGGATATTGACACTTTACTTATCCCTAATAATACCAAAAGATGAAAATTATATTCTCAGTTTGTTAATGAAGTAACTATAATTTTGAGTTAATTAAAATTGGGTAGATGAATCAATCACAAAGTTAATTCTACTATGCTGTCATTTATGATATGAAGAAACAGATAGTTTAGGATGAAATGATATATTAACATTCATTCTGTATTGTTCATCAAATATAGAAGAGAATACAATTGGAGATTGTTAGTAGAATGAAATGCTAACGCATGTCACTATATCTACTATAGCTTTAGTAATATTCTGTTACTATGTAACTAAACACCCAGTGATTGCTGGAAACTAACTCTTCTTCAAATATGGGGGAAAGGAAAAAAATTATTCAAAAGTAAAAAAAAAAAATCAGAGGGTCAAGGAATGTTTTATTTTATGTGAATAGGAAAATTGGAAAGTTCATGAAAAAAAATCCAAATTGCCAAGTTATTTCTCTATATCTTCCACGTAAACAATGTGCAAACCTTTGCCATTCTAGTAATACAGCCACTATAACTGCATCAAAGCTGCCAAATTTTTTACCAAAACATATTTCTTTCAATTAATTATCCATATATACTAAAAACTTAGGCAAATGAATAGCTTATTTCATACCTTTTATATGTATAGTATAAAATTTAAATATATTTTCTACTCTTTTTGTATTGATTTTGCTCATATGTATATGTATTTGGATATATAGTCACAGGTAGTAGATTTTGAATATGTATCGCCAAGATTTGTCTTCTATAAGCATAATATCCAAGCCCCTATGTTATTAAAAGTGAGGGCTTTGAATAAATTATGATCAGATAAGGTCATGAGTGGAAACCAAGAGATGACATTATTGGCTTTGTAAACGGGGTTGATTTATACTCAGGACAAGTGCTCTAACGTCCCACGTGTGGCCTCCTCATGCTGTACAGCCAGAAAGCTCTTGACAGATGCTAGGCAGATGTCAGTGCCATGCTCATGAGCGATACTAACATCATTAAAAGATTACATTGAACATGTGTCCTTGTTACCAGATGGAATATCTTCTGGATATATGCCCAGTAGAGGTATTGCAAGATCTTCTGGTAGTACTATGTCCAATTTTCTGAGGAACCGCCAGACTGATTTCCAGAGTGGTTGAACTAGCTTGCATTCCCACCAACAGTGGAGGAGTGTTCCCCTTTCTCCACATCCACGCCAGCATCTGCTGTCACCTGATTTTTTGATCTTAGCCATTCTTACTGGTGTGAGGTGGAATCTCAGGGTTGTTTTGATTTGCATTTCCCTGATGATTAAGGATGTTGAACATTTTTTCAGGTGCTTCTCAGCCATTCGATATTCCTCAGTTGAGAATTCTTTNCCCAAGGAGCTGAAGGGGTCTTCAACCCTATAGGTGGAAGAATAACCATGAACTAACTAGTACCCCCTGGGCTCGTGTCTCTAGCTGCATATATAGAAGAGGATGGCCTAGTTGGCCATCAGTGGGAAGAGAGACCCCTTGGTTATGCAGACTTTATATGCCCCAATACAGGGGAACGCCGGGGCCAAGGGGTGGGAGCAGGTGGGTAGGGGAGCAGGGCCGAGAGGGGGGAGGATATAGGGAACTTTCTGGATAACACTTGAAATGTAAATGAAGAAAATATCTGATAAAAGTTAAAAAAAAAGATTACATTGATTTAGAAACCAAATTTAAAGCTGTATTTTCATCTTAAATAATTCTAAACAAAATTGTTTTAAAAATCTTGTTTTGAAATGTTGTATCAGCAATTCACTGTATTATAATACCTAAAAAGTTATTATTAATCTCTGAAAGGTCCCATGAAAAGAGAAAAATAGAGAGGAAGGAGAAAACGAAACACAAAAGTAAGTTATCTTCAAAAGAAATAAAGAGGTAGATAAGACAGAGGATCTCTTCATGAAGGCTCTCTCCGAATTTTATGCTTTTCCTGGTTTTTTCATGATAAAAATGAATCTGAAAAATACTCAAACTCAAGACTTCTACAGCTCCGGATTTTTCTTGATGAATATTTCAAAATATGTACTTTATAGACTACCACATAAAGATGGTGCTATGTGATTAGATGGACAGAAAGACTGAATGAGAGCTGAGGTAGTCACTGTAGACAGTCCCCTTCATAGACAGAGAACCTGTTGGAGAATGTATGTATGTATGTATGTATGTATGTATGTATGTATGTATGTGTGTATGTATGTATTCGTGTATGTATGAATATGAATAGATAGATAAAGATGACAGATGATAGATGAGAGACAAATATCAATAATATAAATAATAATTTCAGTATTGTGCAAATTCTTTAACAAACAAATGAATAGGAAAATATTTCCCAACTAACCCTGATAAATGGGTTATAAGAAAAGGTTAATAAAAATTATCTTGTTTGGAGAACAATTATACAAACACACAAAAAACAAGATAGTATCAAACTGAATGTAGCAATAAATAAAGGAAAATGCATCATATACAGGTGATGTCTATCTGAGTATCACCATTTACGTGTACCAATTAGAAGATTATTAATTAAATTATCATATATTACCAGAATAAAGGGGAAAACATAGCCATTTTCTCAGTTTGCTTTTTGTTGCTATGATAAACACCATGACCAAAACTTGGGAAAGAATGGATTTATTTCATCTTATAACTTATAGTCTGTCATCCATGTAAGTCAAGGTGGAAACCTAGAGGCAGGAACTGAAACAGAAGCCATGGAGCATTGTTGCATACTGCCTTGCTCCCTATGACTTGCTCAGCCTGCCTTCATATATACACACAGATATAAGTCTTCAGATCTAAAACACAAAGCAAAATAAGTCAAACAAAACAAAAACAGCTTTTCCATTCTGTGGGTTCATTTTAAAATCCAATTTTATACACACTAACTTTCAATAAAACACCCATCTTTCTTTTCTCTATTTGGCCATCTGAAAAGTTTCTTATATCTTAAATCATTCTTCAAATTTTATAGCTTAGGAAAATGAGATGCAGAGGCATGAGGAGCTAAGCAGGCTTACGAGGCTAATCTGAATTTAACAGCTTTCCGTGACCAGGAGTCTAATGCCAAAACCTAAGCTCTCAGCCACTTCAGCAGACTTTATCCTTTAGAAAGTTTTATATAAGAAATAACTTGATGGTTAATGTGTAAATAGTACTTGTACAGAAGAGAAAATGCAAAATAATTACTATGTCTTTGTGATATTATAAAAAATAAAGGCCGAGTTTTATGGGATTGATACTATAAAAGGTTCTAACTACGTTGGGTAACAAATCCGATAAATATCACTATCAAATTGATTTTCCATTGAAATTTTAAAAGAAAAATGGGTATGATTTTACTCTGTTATTCTAAATTGTAAAATACTAAGGGTTGAGAGGCTGCTATATTAAATTTTAAATTTTGAGCAAAATAAACTACAATAGTGCCTGTGTCATGCTGAGATCTTGGAAGTCTTGATAGCTGCCTAAGGAAAGGATGCTGCTGAACAACATACCCCTGAACAGGACAGCAGCTAATGTTCATGTGATACAGAAAAGTGTGGGCAACCCACATCATGTGATCCAAATTTGATTTTGTAAGTACCAAAGGAATTGTTATTAGTGTTGTATAAGCTCATACATTTATTGCAATATACAATTTGCAATAAATACCTTTTCATCTGCTAAGACATGTTTGAGGAAAAATTCTGAAGGTCTAATGAGCATTTTTCCAACAGACTACATCTTAAATTATTATTTCGCTTTTTTCATCTTTTTGGAGTAAAGCAATAATATAACTTTTATTTCTTTTCTAAAGTCACCTGGCCCCTCTATCAAGCCAGATGCAATCCACATATTCATACATAAAATACAGCCAGCTTTCAGACAGGTTTTTCTAAACACTGATGAAAATCTCTTCCATTGATGTGCCATTTTTAAAAGGTTTACTTTATAATACTTGTTTTAAATTAATTTCAATGAACTTTAATAATTCTATGTTGTTGTTATTTTTTAAATTATGTGTTTCCTGCCTAGTGTTAAGAGCTACACCAAATACTAATTTAATAATAGAAAAATAAAACTATTGAGAAGAAAGAATGGAGAGAAAATGGAGGCATGTCTCCCAGGTTCCAGGCAAATTCACATAGGAATACATGTACCATTTAGTGTCAGTCTCCTTAATTGATTGTAATCATTATTGACTTTGTTAGAAAACAATGCTTGCAAAGTTACAAATTTTTAATGATACAATTTGGTGAGAGAATGTAAGAAGAGTCAGGGAGTTTTTGCCTTGCATAAGAAGGCATGCTGGAGGACAAGGCAAGTAAGCTGGCTTCCATATGAACCTACCCAAAGGAAGACTTGAGCTGAAAAGAGCAGAGCAGGTCACTCCCATTCCCTGCCACCAGCAGTTGTGCAGTGGCAGCTATTTCTCCATGTTAATTTGTGGTTTCAGCCTCTACCCCAAGAACAAACACCCTGAGCTTCAGAAACCCCTTCCTTCCAGTCTCTGTTCATTGGCCCTGAGAATGCCTTCTACTACTGTGAACTGTTGGTTCTCAGCAACACCTCCTCCGTCAACATTTCCCTTGTATTCAGTTTCTCTGTGACTGTACATAAAAAATATTTGACTGATTGTTGTTGTTGGGGGGGGTATTGTTGTTGTTTACTAACATTCTGAGACACCTGGTTAAATAAGTAATGAGATATATTCTAAACAGTCGAGAAAGGAAATTTGCAGGTCTGTGTAAGTGGGCAGATTGCCTAATTTTGTGGATTCTAAAAAAAATCTATGGAAAGTAATAAGAAAATATTACATTTAAAAGGCAAAGGTGTATTTATAAAGAGGTAAAGATTTGTTGTTAATATTGCTGGTTGTTCTTGGATTCTCAACCTGCTTTGTATATACATCAACATTTTGGCTAATGAATTAAGTCATGTAATGCTATACCAGCTACATCACCTGTACCTCACTTTAATCACCTGTAAAATGGAAACAACTAATTATTTCCTCCTATAAAATGTCTGGAACAGTACGTGGGAGACAAGACCTACAAAATTATTGATTATTATTTCCTCAATTTCGAAGCAGGGTAAGGGGTTTGGTTTTAAGTCTGTGAAGTAAAGAAAGTAATGAATGTACTTTGCCTAACCAGAGGTATGAATGAAACTCAGCAATGCAGGGAAGGTGACAGTATCAGAATTTAAAGGTCTATCTGAAAAGAAGGTAATTAAATATAGACTGCACAAAACAATTGAAACTTTTAAACAAAAATGATGCATCTTTTCCTTCATTAAAGAAATTGTTCAAGGACATCACTAAAGATGCAATTAGAAGAAACTAAAGGTAGGGATTGGGAAGAAATTTAGAAGTTCTGGTACCATGCAGGACATAGGGCAACAAGGCCTGCATACCACACAATGCTAAGTAAAAACAAGCAAACTAACAGACAAAACCAAAATAAAACCCTTTCATGTTCCCTATGCATAGGCAAACTTCTAAACCAAGTACCCTCATGCAATCACAAACTACCTCCAGACAATACTGCAAACAATCTAGACATTGCCAGGGACTTGCCAGGCTCGTATGGAATGCTTACCATAAAGGAAGGGGTTGAAAAAGACTTCCTCAGAATGATACCTGGCCTTAATTACAACTGCAGGAGCCTCAGGCTCCCAGGTGGGATTTCACATATTTGAAAACTTCATGATTCATGGCAGGCAAGCATAAATAAAACATCTCAAGATGCAGTTAAGGAATCCATCAGCATAAAGTAAATATTCAAGATGAGTGTTAATTTACTGCTTTCCGGCTCTCTGCCAAGGAGAAAACACATCACAACAGCCACACTATCACTTCATTATTTATTCTCTACTTTTTTATACAAGGAAATTTTATTTTCTGTATCCTACTATAAATCTTATTTATTCCTTATAAGTAGAGAGTAGATTTACTTTTAAATACTTTTGAATGTTCTTTAAAGACTTATTCATACAGAAAAAGCGATGACATCTCTCATTTGTTACAGAGAAATACATTGTTTTATACAAGTATATAATATTGATCAAGCGTTCATGGTGAAGAACTAGAGAGATGGTTCATTGCTTACTCTTCCAGAGGACCCATGTTCAGTAGCCTGCACCCACACAGACACACACAATCATTGGTAACTCCAGTTCTAGAGTACTCAATGCTTTCTTCAAGCCTTGCTAAGAACCAGGCAAGCACAAGGTACAAAGGCACACAGACAGACAAAAATAGTCATACACAGAAAATAATACAAATATTTTTTTAAGAACGATTATACACATGGGGCTGTCTGAAAGTTAGACTGTGTTTGATGCCTATGCCTTAAGCTTCATATTCAATTATTGCCTCTAACAACCATGTCTTTTAAGTAGAATGCTGTGTAATTTCTTACAGTGAGAAGATTTTAATTTTTCTTTTTGAGATTCACTCTGGATGTTTTGTGATCACAGATATCCAAGCAGAGTTGAGGAACATGTTGCAAGCATCATTACTATGGCAATGGCTAGCTTACCTAACTTAACAGGTATATCGTCCCACATTTTTCACCCCATTATAGCTGCCACTAGAAGCATTGCTATCCTCATATAAAAGTTACAACAGTGCTAACAGGTGCAGATGTTGAACTCTGTTATGGACTGAGACTTTCAGCTAAAACACCCACAACCACCCCCTGCAGACAACCTGGTATGTCTAGGTTTATGAATATAAGTAGTGAAAGGCAACTCCTTATAAACAGGTGACAATTGAGATCTGCTACCTGAATAGTACTAACCTTTGGTATAAACTATGAAACAAAAACAATAGTAACTCCTCAATACTTTCCTCATACTTTTCATCTATTTTTTAAAGTGTGCATTCTATCTAAAGAAATATAGGATATTTAAAAATTGAAAAGACGTTTCAGTGAAAGGCATATTGTATGTGAATGGAAAGCAATCATTATTTTGTTTTAAATTTTTCTATTTTTATTGTTTAATCCTTTTATTACAGTCCAGACTTCAATCCCCTCCTGGTCTGCCCCCAACCGCTCCCCATCCCATACCTCTTTCCACCCCCCTGTCTCCAAGATGATATCCCCCCTCACTTCCCCCACCTCACCAGGCCTCCCCATTCCCTGGGGCTTCAAGTCTCTCAATGGTTAGATGCATCTTCTCTCACTGAGGCCAGACCAGGCAGTCCTCTCCTATATATGTGTTGGGGGCCTCATATCAGCTGGTGTATGTTGCCTGGTTGGTGGCTCATTGTCTGAGAGATCTCAGGGGTCCAGGTTAGTTGAGACTGCTGGTCTTCCCATGGGACCACCCTCCTCCTCAGCTTCTTCCAGCTTTTCCCCAACTCAACCACAGGGTCTCTGGTTTCTGTCCATTAGTTGGGTGCTAGTATCTGCATCTGACTCTTTCAGCTGCTTGTTGGGCCATGTTGTTGCTTCACAGGGCAGCCATGCTAGGCTCCTGTCTGCAAGCACGTCACAGCACCAGTAACAGTTTCAGGGCCCCAGGTGTCTTGTTGAACCTGTCACTGGACCTCCTTTCTTTCATGCTCTTCTCCATTTTTGTCCCAGCAGTTCCTTCGGACAGGAACAACTCTGGGTCAGAGTTTTTGACTGTGGGATGGCAACCCCACCTCTCCACTTGATGTCCTGTCCCCCCACTGGAGGTGGACTCTACAAGTTCCCTGTCTGCACTGTATAGAACTTCATCCAAGGACCCTCCTTTTGAGTCCTGAGAGTGTACTCATAATTTTTTTATGGTTGAAATTAAAATCATGTACTCACTTCAGACATAATAAAACTTTGAAAACCCAACTTCATCTGTCAACTCAGAGGTCTTTTTAAAATTATGACTTACTCTACCAGCCAAAGTTATTTTAGAAAGCATTTGAAGTTAACTGAATAGTGCCTTTAAAAGTCAAAAGCACTGTGGGAGGACTGATGTTAGAAAAAAAATGGCTGAATCCAAAGTCTATGTCCTTGTTCATCACAGAAACACTAATTTAGCAATAATATATGGAATGAATCATCACTTGGAGATTTTCAAAATTCAATTAAAAAGTGACATCATCCCAGTTAAGCACATTGAGGAGAATGGTTGAGAGATAAAGATGAGCCATGTGATTAGCAGGTATCAGACTCTATCTGAGGATACCTGTGTCTCTAATCAGTCCTTTCTCAGGGAGAATAAAAGAGTGAAATGTGCCTTAAAACGTTCAACTCCTTAGAGTGATCCCCAAAGGGTTGGTTTCTATTTTATCTCATTGAATTACTGACATCCTTGACAGTTCTGATTCCTTTGTTTGGAAACGAAGAGGAAGAAGTTGCCTGCTGCATGTCTTGGCCTGACCACTGAGCACTGAACTTGAGGATTCTTCCTCAAAAGCCTATGAAAGAGGGTAATGAAGAATGTACCCTATGGTCCAGCACTCCAGAAAGTCTACACATGGTTAGGCATTTATTTCCAACTGAAGACACAGAATGGGAGCCCCAAAATGTTTAAATATCATGACTGCTCAGAATAAGGAAAGTGTGAGAGTTCATTGTTGTAGAACCAAATACTTTTCAGTAAAGTCAACAAGAAGCAAGTCCCTGAGAAGGAAATGGGTCAGACTAGGCCTACATTAATTGTATATTTTCCAAAGTTTCAGAGTTAAATAGATTGACCATGTATGAAACAATATATAAAGAAGAGAAGTGGCATTTTTTTCAAATGCACAGATCCCCACATGAAAATATGAGTCACATGAAAAAATAGGGGAAAATAGCCCTGAAGTACCAAATAAGACTCCTGATTCTTAGTCAAAAGGATTGGAAAGATGAAGCATCCAAGGAAGACTCCATAATAGCCATGCTTAGAGTGTCTTGTGCACCAAAGACCTTGAACAAGACTCAAGACACACACAGGAAAAAACAGAATAGTGAGCTGAAACAGAAAACCTGAACTAAAGAGCTCAGACATAGGAGATTCAGTAGTGATCTCTGTGATACAAATGAAGACCTATGATGGTGGTCATTAAAAAGCATACAAAAGTGAGAAGAATAAAAACAACTGAACTAAAACAGAAATTTATGGAAATCAAGTGGAACAGTATCTACATATTAACAGTTCTAGGAGAGAGAAATGAGAGTCGAAAATTACAATGACCCATTATGGAAACAAGACTCAGAGGGAAATATACATCATCTTGAATTCCAAATTTCATAGATAAGAAAGGGATTTTGTAAACAGACAAAAGATCACATATAACAAAAAGTCCATAATGTAAGAGGCAAATTTCCAGGCTGAAGAGATGGCTCAGCAGTTAACAGCACTGACTATTCATCCAGAGGTCCTGAGTTCAATTCACAGCAACCACATAGTAGCTCACAACCATCTGTAATGGCATCCAATGCCACCTTCTGGTATGTCTGAAGACAGCAACAGTGTACTCATATACATGAAATAAATAAATAAATCTTTAAAGAGAGACAGAGACAGAGACAGAGAGACAGAGAGAGAGAGAGAGAGAGAGAGAGAGAGAGAGAAATTTCCTAGCAAAGTTTTGTAGTTACAAGAAGATACATTCAAAGTGAAAAAAGAAGAAGAGAGGAAAAATAAAAAAAAATCTACCCAGAACCAGGAAGTGGGAGTGGGTGGGTTGGGGAGCAGGGCAAGAGGAGGGTATAAGGGACTTTCAGGATAGCATTTGAATTGTAAATGAAGAAAATATTTAATAAAAAATTGTTTTAAAAAGTAGTGAGGAGAAGAGAGAAGGTAGAAGAGGAAAGGAGAAAAAGTAACGAATGAATTTCCTACATAAATGAAACCTGAGGGCATTTGTCTCTACTTAAATTCCTTTACAAAAGCCAATATCTAGGCTCTTTTGGCTTAGAATTACATTGAAAGGTATCCTGAAATAACATTGAACTCTAGATCTCAAAACAAAGGTGAGGATAAATGATGTGCTGGTTTATAAATAACCTTGAATTTGGTAATGAGTTTTAAACAGTGTAAACTAACACGTATAACTAAAATATGCTAATGACCACAGAATAGGACATGCAAATTGTGACTTCAGAAACTAGGCATGAGTGGGAGGTTAGACTGTTAAAACGGCTCTTGAAGTTATGTTTTGATAAACATAACATTGACAGGTATAAGATGTTTTAGATAAGTTCATAGTAACCATGAAACAATTGTCTTTTCATGATGAGCAAAGGAAAGTGAGAAAGAATCAAAACTATAAAAATCATTTAAAAAAAAAACAAAAGCAGGGCTGGTGAGATGGCTCAGCAGGTAAGAGCACCCGACTGTTCTTCCAAAGGTCTTGAGTTCAAATCCCAGCAACCACATGGTGGCTTACAACCATCCATAATGAGATCTGACTCCCTCTTCTGGAGTGTCTAAAGACAGCTACAGTGTACTTACATATAATAAATAAATAAATGTTAAAAAAATAGTGAAACAAAGGAAGACCAAGAATGAGGGCAGACAAGCACAAACTTTGAAGCCAAAGGCAAATCTTTTAAAGATTTACTTACTTTTATTTTACAAGTATAAGTATTTGCCTGCATATATGTATATGCATAATCAGAACGTAGTGTCCTTAGAGACCAAAAGAGGGTATTAGATACCCTGGACCTAAAGTTACAGGTGGCTGTGAGCTGCTGGATCTGAATATGGGTCCTCAACAAGTGCTGCCAGTGCCAACTGCTGAGCCATCTTTCCAGCCACCACCACCACACATACACACCACATGCCAAAAATTTAATTCACCTTTTCCTCAGTGTACCTCAGTTTCTCTCTTATCCAAGAATACTATATGTATAAATTCAAGAGAAACATTAAGGTAAAATACAAAAATATAAGCTGGAGATGGCTCTATCTTTATTTAAGCAGATACAGGAGAGAAGAAACATATAATAACCCTAGTCCCTTGAATTCCTCATAGATCTTTTTTTTCCTTTGAAAATTCTTGTGGTAAGAAGTCATGATGGTCTTTGTGGCTAGTACATCTCAGAGTGCACATGAAAAGTAGACTTTATCATCCCTCCATGTTACATGGCGTTGTCTTTAGCTAATAACCTCCGTGCTGGTCTATTGGCTTCTTTCCTGTACCACAGGCTCATTTGGACCAGGATGAGTACTTCTGTTAGTTGAAGAGAGGTGTCAGCACTCCCCTTCTGCAAACACATGGAAGGAAAGTTGAGGCCATGATGGAATTGTGACCATTTGCCATTTGTCTAATTATCATTTATAAGTAATAAGTTGTTTAAAACACAAATTGGTTCCACTTCTAAGAAATAAAAATATTTTTAGCAAATGCATTCTTCATTGTACTAGCTGGTTGTATCTGTCAACTTGGCACAAATTAGAGTCCTCAGGGAGGAAAAAACCTCAGTTGAAGAAATGCCTCCATGAGATCCAACTGTAATGCATTTTCTCAAGTAGTGATCAATAAGGAAGGGCCAAGTCTGTTGTAAGTGATGCCATCCATGGACTGATGATCCTGTGTTCTATAAGAAGGTACACTGAGCAAGCCATGAGGAGCAAGTCAGTAGGCAATACTCACCATGGCCTCTGAATCAGCTCATGCTTCCAGATTCCTGCCCTTCTTGAGTTCTTGCCCTGATTTCCTTTGGTGATTAGCAGTGATGTGGAAGTATAAACTAAATAAACCCTTTCCTCTCCAACTTGTTCATGGTATTTTTTGTAGCAATAAAAACCCTTAAGACACTGATGATAAATTATCAAGATGACTGAAACCAGAAGTATTTTAAGGAAATTTGCTCAGGAACCACATCAGGATTCAAGTTTCCTTCTCAGCAGGACACAGAATTCTATATCTCACAGCTAATTGGGCTTCTTTCACTGCAGACAAATTAATCCCTGGAGCATGTTAGGCATCTTAAGAAAGCTAGGAATATGCTCTGATTTCTGTTATAAATTACCACTTGATAAATATTTGATGGAGTTAAATAAAAAAGTTCACAGATATGCTTAAATACTCTAACAACCTAGATATTTATTTATGTTATGGATTACATTAAAGTGTAAAGAATATAAATCACCCCAAACTGTCTCAAACCAGCAAACACTCATTTTGCTACATATACTACCATTGTGGCCATTGTGACCCCATTACAAGCAGGAAAAATTCAAAAGGTGAAGGGCAACAGAGCCTTTTAAAGGCCTCTCCAGAGTCTCCTGATGACTTTTGATGTGTGATTGAAGTGGATTGCATTGCTACTCTGAGATCCTAAAAAGATAGATTTTTAGTATTTAGGTGCATTACCCAGAACAAATTCAAAGCTCTAATGGAAAAGAAAAGTTACATAAGGCAGCTAACAACATCTTGAAATTATATGAAGATTGACAAAAATATTCAGGCATTTTCTTGTACATTAGCTGATAAATGAGGGTTATTTCATCTTTCATTTGCAAACTAAAATCTGAAAATGATTTAAAGTGTACTTTGTATGTAATGTGGCTGTTTCCTGTGACTGAAGCCATCATGTCTTCAGTTTGGAACCAAGGATCATAAACAGAAATACGTGACCAACCATAGGGATGTGACAGATCACACATTTTCAAATAGACCACAGTAGATGAAGAGATAGACATTTCCTGCTTGCATGTTGACTGTGTAAAAAGGCTTTTGAACTGATTCCTCATTACAGTGCAGGTACTTGTATGTAAGTGGACATCTCTACTTATAAAAGAGGTTAAAAAATGAGTATTGAATTTATATTAAACAATTATAGAAATGGTGTACTCAGGGCTCAGTTGATGTAAATTTTTTAACTAGAAAAAATAATGATCAACTGCTAGAGATACACACAGAGGTACAGTAAAGTGGCAACCATATTCATGACTGTAGCCTCAACGTTAACTAAGTGGCTAATTTAATACCTTTTTGTATTAAATGTACTCAAACCTAAATATGCTGATAACTGATATTTTAAAATTCAACAATGTACATATTAGTGGAGTTATATGTAGTGTTTAAATAGGTATATACAGTACATAATGTTTAAGCTTGTATATATATATGCATATATAACCCGTTATATATTATTTATCAGTTATCAATATTCACTTAGTTGAAGGAGCACACCAAAACTTCATGCTCTAACCATATCCCAGTGTCCATTGATCATCCTATATCTCTTTTTACCTACCTTCACTCTCATCAGCCTTTGGTAACAGTCATATACTTTCAATTTCTATAAAATTAACTTTTTCAAGATCTCATGTGTGTATGAATGACATCATGTGCTGTCTGTCTTTCTGTGTCTGCCTGAGCCTACATAACGTAATGGATGATCTGCAGTTCCACTCACATTGCTATGAAAGATTACATATTATTTCCTTTTACATTGTGTGCATGCCATCGTGTGCATTGTCTGCATGCCATTGTGTGCACGCCATGTGCTCTTTGTCCATTGGGAAGCCACGAGAGCACCTATTGTTTTTAATTAGTGAGTGTTGGCTGTTGTTGATTACATTCTGGGTGAGCAGAATGAAGATCTTCCTTCAAAGTTCTGATTTCATCTTCTATGGATTTATATCTTTGGGTTAACAGATGTAACATTATATGGCATCACCATAGTGCTTTCACACTGGATGCATCTATATCATCTATTTAGAGTCATAACAATAATGAGTGAGTGTCTATTTTCATTTTTTTTCAAATTTTATTTCATTAACCTATTTAACTGGTGGAGGTCACACCACAGTACACTTGTGGATATCAGACAACTTTTTAATATCAAGTCTTTCCTTCTGCCCCTTGGTCCTTGTGTATGAAACTATGAGCATCAGGCTCCATAGCAAACTCCTGTAACCCACTGAACCATCTTGCCAGACAAAGACTATTTTCTGCACATCATCCCCCACTTGTTATCTTTAGTATTTTTATTTACTAGCTAGCATCTGTAATTAGAAAAATTATTAAGGTTTAGTGGTGGAAATATGGTGTTTGGAGAAATAGGGTTAAATACAAAGAGATACTGGGGAGAGGGAAGGATTCAAAGTTCTTGCCTATGAAAATAGATTGGTGTGAGCTATCATACTCCATGAGGACTGGAAATTTTTCTCATTTGGGATCATAGAATGAATATCTCAAATAGTCATTTTGGCAATAGCAATTTTTTACTGGAGAAGGTGATATCTCATCACAGTTGGAGCCTTATTTACCTGTTGGATATTAATATTGAAGGATTTTCCTTTTACTGTTGAGCATTTGTGTGTTTTCTTTTGAGGATTTCTATTTAGGTCTCTTGCCCATTTTCAACCAAATTTCAAATTTTCTGAGCCACTTAGTTAACATTGAGGCTACAATCATGAATATGGTTCCAGTTATGCTCTCAGGGAGCTGAAGATCTGATCCAGTGCAGGTAGTGACCCATGTAAAACAGGATCACAATTCTATAGGGCATCAAACATACAGCATACTAAGTTAAGGATGCTGCCCTCGCCAAGCCAAGGCTACTACAGTGATTTTGTTCTTCATACATATATGGAAAATGACGTGTTTTTTTTTTTTTATCAAAAGAGGGAGGGTACCTTATAAAGGTTGTTTTGTTTTTTGTTTTTGTTTTTGTTTTTTGAGAATTGAGAAAGGTAACATACATATATTGTATAAGGACAGTAAAGTTTCATTTAGGGGAATGTATTGCAGTTCAATGGGTTAGCAATGTAGGTTGTGGAGCAAGATGACCTGCATTCTAATTCCAATTTCATCACTATCTACTGTGATAGAAGAAGGTATTTCCTCCTCTGTGAAATGCTAACCATAATCTACTACATTCCCTCACAGGGGAAATGAAAAGTTAATGAGATGTTTAATTCATACAATCAGGAATTTTGAATAAATTTTGATTAATAGCTTATTAATTGAAACTGAAATATTAAGCCTGAGACTCCATTGTATTGAATAGTGTTTGATGGATATTTTCCAAACCAAGTTATATCATTTGCTTTTTCTTTGTTAATAAAATATGGTAGTTATAATTTAAGCTTTTC
>LR749577.1:1140815-1160072 GCA_902729485.2 Mus minutoides
TAAAGTCTGCATACCCAAGGGGCCTCTCTTCCCACTGATGGCCAACTAGGCCATCCTCTTCTATATATGCAGCTAGAGACGTGAGCCCAGGGGGTACTAGTTAGTTCATGGTTATTCTTCCACCTATAGGGTTGAAGACCCCTTCAGCTCCTTGGGTACTTTCTCTAGCTCCTTCTTCCTTGGGAACCCTGTGTTCCATTAAAGGACATTACATATCTGGATAATAGTAAAGTGAATTAACTCAGGTTTCATGAGTGCTTACTGAGCACTAACTGAATTTGTACTTTATAGGCAGGTGTTTGAATGAGTTTCATAACAAAGATTATTGTTTTGGGACTTAGGGGATGTTTTTTATTTGTTATTAGATTCTTTGCATAGACTATTAATTCAGATAGTTCAGGCTTCTTAATAAATGGAAACAGCACAAATAGCATAGATTTTTTTAAAACCCTGCAATGGATACTATAGCACCTTTAATAGGTTACTTTTTTCCAGAATAAATGTGATTTGAATAATAATGTCCTCCAAAGGTTCATAAATGTAAATGCATGATCACCAGGGAATTGCACTATTAGGAGATATGACCTTGTTGGAGGAAGTTTGTCATTAGGTATGGGCTTTGCAGTTCCAAAAGCCCAAGTAAGGCCTAATTTGTATCTTTCTGCTGCCTGTGGATCCAGATGTAGAACTATTAGCTCCTTCTCCAGCACCATGTCTGCCTATGTGTTACCATGCTTCCTGCCTTGCTAATAATGGATTAAACCTATGAAACTATAAGCATGCCTGAATTAAAAGTTTTTCATTATAAGAGTTGCTATGTTCATGGTGTCTCTTCACAGCAATAGAACATTGGGTAAGACAATAAGTAATTTTAATTGAAACAGAGCTGTTATTCTGACCTTTCTAGATTAACCTGCATCCTATCCTAGTAAGGTATCTAATTTACTCTCTTGTTGAATATTGCCAAGCCGGGCGTGGTGGCGCATGCCTTTAATCCCAGCACTCGGGAGGCAGAGGCAGGCGGATTTCTTAGTTCAAGGCCAGCCTGGTCTACAGAGTGAGTTCCAGGACAGCCAGGGCTACACAGAGAAACCCTGTTTCGAAAAACAAAAACAACAACAACAAAAAAAAAAAAAAGAAGAAGAATATTGCCAACAAGATTTTGCTGACAGGACCCTGATATAGCTATCTCTTGTGAGACTATGCCAGTGCCTGGCAAATACAGAAGTAGATGCTCACAGTCATGGAACTCAGGGCCCCCAATGGAGGAGCTAGAGAAAGTACCCAAGGAGCTGAAGGGGTCTACAACCCTATAGGAGGAACAACAATATGAACTAATCAGCAACCCCAGAGCTTGTGTCTCTAGCTGCATATGTAGCAGAGGATAGCCTAATTAGCCATCAATTGGAGGAGAGGCCCTTGGTCTTACGAAGATTATTATATGCCTCAGTATAAGGGAATGCCAGGTCCAGGAAGTGGGACTGGGTGGATGGGGAGCAGGGGAGGGCGGGTATAGGGGACTTTCAGAGAGGAAACTAGGAAAAGGGATAGCATTTAAAATATAAATGAAGAAAATATCTAATAAAACAAAAAGAGAGGGGAAAAAAGAAAATGACCCCCCCCTTGGCTATAATTAAATCATAGAGTTTCAGCAAACAGAATAATTCACCATTAGCACAAAATAAGCCCAGAATCTTACTGTATTTTGTTGTAGCTGTTATAATAGTATTGTGTATGTTCGAACAACAGAAATTCCTTTTTATCTATTCTGGAAGCTAGAAATCTGAGTCCAGTGTGATTTTTTTTCCTGAGATCTCTTCTTGGCTTACAAGTACTCTTTTTATAAACATGGCTCTGGTATTACTTTATATGAAATTTTCTCTTCTCATAACTACACCCATCAATTTTATTAGGGATCTCCCAATCAGCTTGGCTTTGATCACTTTCTTAAAAGTCCTACCTCCCAAAGCAATTACATTCTGAAGCCTCGACACTTAAGCTCCCACATGAGTTTTGACAGAATACAGTACATCTCAGAACAGTCTATTTAGAGGTCCACTTACAGATTCTAGTCGGAGAGCAATTTGAATGCATAAAGCAGCAGTAACATGAGATGCTATGTCTTCTCATGCTTTAGCAATAGGTAATAAATTTTATACTCAAGAACCTGCTTATTATCTTAACAAATTCAGACAGCAAATTAACTAGAAGCTCTAATAAAATCTTCATCTTGGTGATGAGAAATATCCCAAATCAAATATATATATATATCAATCACTGGATGTAGAGAATCTTATAAGTGCATCTGTTTGTCTAACTCTATAATTTTCTAAGGCATACATATATAATGAAGGCAGAGTAAAAGAAAACACCATTTTAGGATCAAAGTTGAGGAAACACATCATCCCCATCATCCCCAAACAGCTGCTGACTGGGAACTTTCAGAGACTTTTGAGTGGATTATTTCTGCTAAAAGATGAACAGATAGAATTTTCTGTAAAGCAAAGCCCACTCTAGAAACAGGAAGTATGTTATTTCTGTTTTTATTGTCTGACTTTACACTGGAATTGAATTGGATTTATCAAGGAAACGGTTCTTCCCTGTGTTTGCAGGTGAATTTTGGCTGATAATATCCATAGTTTTTGTCAGCAACTAATATTTTCTTGTTCACTAGTATTCTTTGGTATAATTTCAGACTTATCACTTTGGTGCTTCTGGATAGATTACTCTCCAATCCACTGATTTTTTTCAGATCATTTGATAAGGTACCATATGTTTGGACACACTTATATGTATTTACAACTGGGATTTTACTTATGACTTCTTCACTCAGCCACTATTCTCAGAGTGCATGCTTTTAGGACCATAAACTCCATAATTAAATATATTTGTAATTTCTTCCTAATCATGTTTCTCAGAGTAGCATTTTTACCTGTTTCTCCCAACATTATACAAGTAATTATTTCCAAGATGTCTAACCCATAGCTTTTAAACTTATGACAAGGAAGGTTGGGAAGGAGTTTCTCACCTTGTCATAGCCTTAAAAGTGTGCACAGAATATAGTAGAGATAGAGGAGAGGAGAGAACAGTACCAAGTACACGATTCCTGGACATGTTTTCTGTTACCTGCTTCTACCAATGAACTCCTTTTCCTGCCATTTCCTCCACTTGCCAATGACAAAAATATGAATCCATCAGTGGATGAAACTGTCAATAAGACTAAAGTCCTCATTATCTAATCACTACCTTCCACAGGCCCCACATTTAAAACTACAGTAATGGGAGCCAAACTTTCAACATGTGACTTCTTGGGGGATATTTCAGATCCAGCCCTGATACCACCATTTTCTAAGAAAGGGTGTGTTAAAAAAAAAAAAAGTCTAAGTAAATGCTTCAAGAAAATGCTATTTTTTTTCATTCTTAATTGAAAATGGCCAAAAATTTAAGCCAAGGAACTAGAAAACAAAGGAGGTAAAGAGAAGCAGTTATTACCTAGAATGCTAGACACAACACTTTCTCATGTCTAAATTGTTCCTCTTCAACATGCTAATGATTTGGTAACAGCCAAAAGAACAGTTGCAGAAAATGTCAAAAAGTGAGATTTGGCTGTCTTAGTAGACAGCAATAAATAAATAGAAAATAGTATTTTTTAAAAACATTGTGGAATCATCCATTTATTAAGTTTCATAGCAACTCCCTGCCTAGTTTATCTAACAAAATGTATAGTTCAAATATTCCTCTAAAGTAGACTTTCTTCAAATCTTTTCCATTGTACAACAACCCTTTCCATCCCAAAGACTGATTAAATGTTGATAAATATCCATGGCTTTAATGTTGCCCTAGGCAAGCAGTGTCAGTTCAATGAAAAACATAAAAACAAATGTCATCATGTCTCACAACAATATAGTCAGAGCAAGTAGATGAGGAGAAAGAAGAGGGATAAACAGAGGGGGAAATAAAGGAATAGAAATAAACATTCAGTCACAAAAATCACACTGCTTCATAAAGTTAAAAGATCCATAGCTGATTATAAACCTCAGGATGGATCTCATCAGCACTTCTGTGTTACTGAGTTACATATAGTGAAGAATATTCCTGAGTTTACTTAAGATTAATCTCAAAGACTAAAAGCATAATCATTTTAAAGGAAATGACTAATTCATAAGTTCCAGTTACTTAAGTCAGAAGTTCATCTGTCAGGCCATAGCACTGTTTATGAAGAGATGATATTTTGCATAGACTTACCAGTTACTTTCTCTCTGTAGAGTTACTTCAGAAAAGCTACACATACGTGAAAGATTAGAAGGTACTTTATATTGTCTAGTTATAAAACTTCCTTCATTTGGATGTTGTGTATCTATATAACCTGAGTACATACATGCTATTTTCTGAAATATGTTCTAAAGGATAATATTGAATGCATTAGCCACAAGATGTTATTGACATGCCAAGAACCACAGAGAATGTTGCTAAGAAAAAGGTAGAAAAAGTATAACAAGTGAAGAAATTTGACAGAAAGATGCTGAGGGAACATTCCATTTTTTTTCTATTTAAATTTTTTTACTAGAAATAGTTCTGCTGAACTAGCCAGGTCTTTTTCATAACATCTTTCATACTTTTTTTAAATTTAGGCTCTCCACAGGAGTCACAGACATATTTAGTGTGTTGATAGACTATTTCTGTCAACTGAAATGAGTCCTTTTGGTCACTTAATATTGAAAATGATAGGGATCTGTTGTTTCCTACCCATACACTCTTTTATTGATTCTTCCCAATGTACCTTGTGACAGCTATTTTTCAATTCAACACTTTTGTGTAAATGCTATAGGCTTTTAATTATTCTTTACTTTAGCCTATAATAATAATAATAATAATAATAATAATAATGTATATTTTGATGATATTATTCTAATATAGCACAAAAGCCAGAGCTAGGAGAAGTCTTACAGCTAGAGACTTTGACATTTATCCACTCTGAATACAAACCACTGTCTTACAATCTCTGTAATCTCAGGCAGTTTATCCATGAAACATTTCTAAGGCTCTAAAATCTCATATTTCAGACACCAAGGTGGCATTTTAAATAATTGTTATTTGCTTGCTTTGATCCCTTCCAAATATGTGCCATTAAAATAAGAGAATTTGTTTGTTAAAATGTGATTTTCATTGCTAACAGCATAAACCTCTGCAAGTGCCTTTCCATGGAAACTGACATACTCATGTGATATAATTTAAATATTTTCAAATGAGATTCTGCAGTAATTAGAAAATCAAGAAGTAGCCAAGAGTCCTAACAAAGAAAAATCTCAGCAGAACCTTAGCAAACACATAGAGATGAGTGTCCAAGAAAAAAATGAGTTTATTATATAAAAATCCCCAAATACATGGAGAAACCATCAACTGTAATAAACCTGACCATGAACCCATGTACAGAAGGGCAACTTAGAAGAGCCATGATGCAAAGGGCTCAGATACCTGAATCTTTTAAAGTTTCTCAAGAAATGCACATGGAACTGCGAGAAAAAAAATAACCAGATTTATTTGTCAAACCAGGAGAGGAAGTTAAGCAAGAAACCAGGATGACACATCCACAAGGCTTCCAAGAACAGGAAGCTGCTTCTTTGTGTCTAAGGAAAAAGCACAGAGGTCAGAGAAGATGGAAGCAACTGGCACTGAAGCTGTAACCAGGGAGCCACAATGCCAGGAACAGCACATTCAGTGGGCTCTCAGGTGCCAGAAACAGCACATTGAATGGGTTATTAGGTGCAACAGTCCTTCGTTGATTCTTAACATCACAGAAATATTGTAAGAGGTACAAAATGTACACGTTTTCAGATCAACAACGGCACCCATTAACCCAATCACAAAAGAACACTCATGGTATGCACTCACTGATAAGTGGATGTTAGCATGGGGGATGGGATAGCAGGTTTCTGGGGGAGGGGGTGGAATCAGGAAAGGGGCTAACATTTGAAATGTAAATAAATAAAATATCCAATAAAAAAAAACATCTCCTGACTCATTTTAAAGAAACATTTCAAAGACCTTAAATAATTGTTATTTGCTTGCTTTGATCCCTTCCAAATATGTGCCATTAAGATAAGAGAATTTGTTTGTTAAAATGTGATTTTCATTGCTAACAGCATGAACCTCTGCAAGTGCCTTTCCATGGAAACTGACATACTCATGTGATATAATTTAAATATTTTCAAAACAAAAAAGGGGGGTTAAAAATAAATATTTGAGTGAGTAATAGTAAGCAAATATTGAATATATAAGTATCTAGACATGGAAAGAAAGTTCAAAATCAAAACAATAAAGTGGAAAAGAAGAATGTAGCTCAGAAAATGGCAGAAAAAGTTAACCAGAAAATAGAATACGTGAGTCCAAATTAGTGTCAATAAATCATTAATATAAATATAAATTATAAATATATTCTGATTAAAACTGGTTTTTCAATATGCGTTTAAAATACAAGAAAAGGGGACTGAAAAGGGGACTCAGTGGTCAAAGGAACTTGCTGCTCTCTTAAAGGACTGGATTCAGTTTACAGCAACCACACAGCAGTTTACAACTACCTGTAACCCCAGTTCCAGAGGGTCTGAGATTTCTTCTGACCTCCTTAGGACTGGGTGCATATAGTGCACAGACATGCGTGTAGGCAAACATTCAAACAGATAAAATAAAAATAAACATTTAAAACACAAAACAAGAATTTCTTCCCAAGAGACATTACTTACTTTAGTCCAGTGTAAGGAGAACAATGTCCCTAGGACACTACTATTGTACAGATACCACCTTGTGTTACAAACTAAACAAGCCAAAAGGCAAAGAGCAGCATTGGGTATCCAATCACTGTTCACAATTGAAGAGTTAGCTCACTAGGATGTTGCAGCTTCCACAAATTCAACAATATAGCCTCACATTAGATGAGTAAAATAAAACAACAATAGCAAAAAACAAATTGACCATCATCCTTGGAAAACATTTACATGTTTTTGTTTTACATGTTTTGAATGTAAACATTTACATTCTTTTTTTTTAGCATTTTTTTCAACTTTTATTATGTATTTTTCTTCATTTACATTTCAAGTGTTATCCAGAAAGTTCCCTATACCCTCCCCCATCCCGGCCCTGCTCCCCTACCCATCCGCTCCCACTTCTTGGCACTGGTGTTCCCCTGTATTGGGGCATATAAAGTCTGCATGACCAAGGAGCCTCTCTTCCCACTGATGGCCAAATAGGCCATCCTCTTCTATATATGCAGTGAGAGTCATGAGCTCAGGGGGTACTAGTTAGTTCATGTTGTCCTTCCACCTAGAGGGTTGAGGACCCCTTCAGCTCCTTGGGTACTTTCTCTAGCTCCTTCTTCCTTGGGAACCCTGTGTTCCATCTAATAGCTGACTGTGAGCTTCCACCTCCATGTTTGCCAGGCATTGGTATATTTTCCCCAGAGACAGCTATATCCAGGCCCTTTCAGCACCATCTTGCTGGCATATGCTATAGTGTCTATGTTTGGTGGCTGATTGTGGGGATGGATCCCTGGCAGCCGCAGTCGTTGGGTCCATCCTTTGGATTCAGCTTCACAGATGCTCTCTTTAACTCTTTCAATGTGTGCTTTGTTCTTAATTCTAGGAAGGGGTGACGTGTCCACATTTTGATCTTCCTTCTTCTTGAGTATCATGTGTTTAGTAAATTGTATCTTGGGTAGTCTAGGTTTCTGGGCTAATATCCACATATCAGTGAGTACATGTTATGTGAATTCTTTTGTGAATGGGTTACTTTACTCAGGATGATGGCCTCCAGATCCATCCATTTGCCTAGGAATTTCATATATTTATTGTTTTTAATAGCTGAGTAGTACTCCATTGTGTAAATATACCAAATTTTTTGTAACCATTCCTCTGTTGAGGGACATCTGGGTTCTTTCCAGTTTCTGGCTATTATGAATAAGGCTGCTATGAACATAGTGGAACATGTGTCCATGTTACCAGATGGAATATCTTCTGGATATATGCCCAGTAGAGGTATTGCAGAATCTTCCTGTAGTACTATGTCTAATTTTCTGAGGAACCACCAGACTGATTACCAGAGTGGTTGAACCAGCTTGCATTCCCACCAACAGTGGAGGAGTGTTCCCCTTTCTCCACATCCATGCCAGCATCTGTTGTCACCTGAATTTTTGATCTTAGCCATTCATACTGGTGTGAGGTGGAATCTCAGGGTTGTTTTGATCTGCATTTCCCTGATGATTAAGGATGTTGAACATTTTTTCAAGTGCTTCTCAGCCATTCGGTATTCCTCAGTTGAGAATTCTTTGTTTAACTCTGTGCCCCACTTTTTTATGGGGATATTTGATTTCCTGGTGTCCACCTTCTTGAGTTATTTATATATATTGGATATCAGTCCCCTATCTGATTTAGGATGGTAAAGATCCTTTCCCAATCTGTTGGTGACCCTTTTGTCCTGTTGACATTATCTTTTGGCTTACAGAAGCTTTGCAACTTTATGAGGTCCCATTTGTCAATTCTTGATCTTACAGCACAAGCCTTTGCTGTTTTGTTCAGGAATTTTTCCCCGGTGCCCATATCATCGAGGCTTTTCCCCACTTTCTCCTCTATGAGTTTCAGTGTCTCTGGTTTTATGTGGAGGTCCTTCAACCACTTAGACTTGACCTTAGTGCAAGGAGATAAAAATGGATCAATTCCAAGTGTTCTACATGATAGCTGCCAGTTATGCCAGCACCATTCCTTGAAAAGGCTGTCTTTTTTCCACTGGATAGTTTTAGCTCCCTTGTCAAAGATCAGGTGACCATAGGTGTGTGGATTCATTTCTGGGTCTTCGATCCTATTCCATTGATCTACCTGTCTGTTGCTGTACCAGTACCATGCAGTTCTTGTTATGATTGCTCTGTAGTACAGCTTGAGGTCAGGCATGGTGATTCCACCAGAGGTTCTTTTATTGTTGAGAAGAGTTTTCGCTAGTCTAGGTTTTTTGTTATTCCAGATGAACTTGCTAATTGTCTTTTCTAGATCCTTGAAGAATTGAGTTGCAATTTTGATGGGGATTGCATTGAATCTGTAGATAGCTTTTGGCACGATATCCATTTTTACTATATTGATTCTGCCAATCCATGAGCATGGGAGATCCTTCCAACTTCTGAGATCTTCCTCAATTTCTTTCTTCAGAGACTTGAAGTTCTTGTCATACAAATCTTTCACTTCCTTCGTAAGAGTCACTCCAAGATATTTTATATTGTTAGTGACTATTGTGAAGGGTGATGTTTCCCTGATCTCTTTCTCAGCCAATTCATCCTTTGTATAGAGAAAGGCCATCGATTTGTTTGAGTTAATTCTATATCCAGCTACTGCACTAAAGCTGTTTATCAGGTTTAGGAGTTCTCTGGTGGAGTTTTTGGGGTCACTTATATATACTATCATATCATCTACAAATAGTGATAATTTGAGTTCTTCCTTTCCAATTTGTATCCCCTTGACCTCCTTTTGTTGTCGAATTGCTCTGGCTAGGACTTCAAGTACTATATTGAATAGGTAGGGAGAAAGTGGGCAGCCTTGTCTGGTCCCTGATTTTAGTGGGATTGCTTCCAGTTTCTCTCCATTTAGTGTGATGTTGGCCACTGGTTTGCTGTAGATTGCTTTTATCATGTTTAGGAAAGGGCTTTGAATTCCTGATCTTTCCAAGACCTTTATCATGAATGGGTGTTGGATTTTGTCAAATGCTTTCTCAGCATCTAGGGAGATGATCATGTGGTTTTTATCTTTGAGTTTGTTTATATAGTGTATTATGTTGATGGATTTCCGTATGTTAAACCATCACTGCATTCCTGGGATGAAGCCTGCTTGGTCATGAAGGATGATCGTTTTGATGTGTTCTTGGATTCGGTTGGCGAGAATTTTGTTCAGTATTTTTGCATTGATATTCATAAGGGAAATTGGTCTGAAGTTCTCTATCTTTGTTGTGTCTTTATGGGGTTTAGGTATCAGAGTAATTGTGGCTTCATAGAATGAATTGGGTAGTGTACCTTCAGATTCTATTTTGTTGAATACTTTGAGAAGAACTGGAACTAGGTCTTCTTTGAAAGTCTGATAGAACTCTGCACTAAACCCATCTGGTCCTGGGCTTTTTTTGGTTGGGAGACTATTAATGACTGCTTCTATTTCTTTAGGAGATATAGGGCTGTTTAGGTCATTAATCTGATCCTGGTTTAACTTTGGAACTTGGTATGTGTCTAGAAAGTTATCCATTTCATCCAGATTTTCCAGTTTTTTTAATATAACCTTTTGTAGAAGGATCTGATGGTGTTTCAGATTTCCTCAGGACCTGTTGTTATGTCTCCCTTTTCATTTCTGATTTTGTTGATTTGGATGCTATCCCTGTGCCCTCTAGTGAGCTTGGCCACGGGTTTGTCTATCTTGTTGACTTTTTCAAAGAACCAGCTCCTGGTTTGATTGATTCTTTGGATAGTTCTTTTTGTTTCCATACGGTTGATTTCACCCCTGAGTTTGATTATTTCGTGCTGTCTACTCCTCTTAGGTGACTTTGCTTCCATTTGTTCTAGAGCTTGCAACTGTGCTGCCAAGCTACTGGTGTAAGCTCTCTCCATTTTTTTTTTGTAGGAACTCAGAGCTATGAATTTACCTCTCAGGAATGCTTTCATTGTGTCCCATAAGTTTGGGTATGTTGTGGCTTCATTTTCATTAAACTCTAGAAAGTCGTTAATTTCTTTCTTTATTCCTTCCTTGAGCAAAGTATCATTGAGTAGATTGTTGTTCAGTTTCCAAGTGAATGATGGTGTTCTGCTACTTATGTTGTTATTGAAGAGCAGCCTTAGTCCATCGTGATCTGATAGGATGCATGGGACAATTTCAATATTTTTGAATCTGTTGAGGGCTGTTTTGTGGCCAATTATGTGATCAATTTTGGAGAAGGTGCCACGAGGTGCTGAGAAAAAGGTATATCCTTTTGTTTTAGGATGAAATATTCTGTAGATATCTGTTAAGTCCATTTGTTTCATAGCCTCTGTTAGTTTGACTAAGTCTCTGTTTAGTTTCTGTTTCCAGGATCTGTCCATTGATGAGAGTGGGGCGTTGAAGTCTCCCACTATTATTGTGTGAGATGCAATGTGTGTTTTGAGCTTTACTAAAGTTTCTTTAATGAAAGCGGCTGCCCTTGCATTTGGAGCATAGATATTCAGGATTGAGAGTTCTTCTTGGAAGATTTTGCCTTTGATGAGTATGAAGTGCCCCTCTTTGTCTCTTTTGATAATTTTGGGTTGAAAGTCTGTTTTATTTGATATTAGAATGGCTACACCAGCTTTTTTCTCCGGACTGTTTGCTTGGAAAATTGTTTTCTAACCTTTCACTCTGAGGTAGTGTCTGTCTTTTTTCCTGAGGTGTGTTTCTTGTAAGCAGCAAAACATTGGGTCCTGTTTGTGCAGCCAGTCTGATAGTCTATGTCTTTTTATTGGGGAATTGAGTCCATTGATATTAAGAGATATTAAGGAACAGTAATTGTTGCTTCCTGTCATTTTTGTTTTTAGAGTTTGGATTCTGTTCTTGTGGCTCTCTTCTTTTAGGTTTGTTGAAGGATTACTTCCTTGCTTTCTCTAGGGCAGAGTTTCCGTCCTTGTATTGGTGTTTTTCTGTTATTATCCTTTGAAGGGCTGGATTTGTGGAAAGATGTTGTGTGAATTTGAATTTGTCCTGGAATACTTTGGTTTCTCTATCTATGGTAAATGAGAGTTTTTCTGGGTATAGTAGCCTGAGCTGGCATTGTGTTCTCTTAGTGTCTGTATAATCTCTGTCCATGATCTTCTGGCTTTCATAGTCTCTGGTGAGAAGTCTGGAGTAATTCTGATAGGCCTGCCCTTATATGTTACTTGACCTTTTTCCCTTGCTGCCTTTAATATTCTGTCTTTATTTAGTGCGTTTGTTGTTCTGATTATTATGTGTCGGTGGGAATTTCTTTTCTGGTCCAGCCTATTTGGAGTTCTGTAGGCTTCTTGTATGTTTATGGGCATCTCATTTTTTAGGTATGGAAAGTTTTCTTCTATTATTTTGTTGAAGATATTTGCTGGCCCTTTAGTTTGGTAGTCTTCCTTCTCATCTACTCCTATTATCCTTAAGTTTGGTCTTCTCATTGTGTCCTGGATTTCCTGGATATTTTGCGTTAGGATCTTTTTGCATTTAGCATTTTCTTTGATTGTCTTGTCTATGCTCCCTATAGAATCTTCTGTGCCTGAGATTCTCTCTTCTATTTCTTGTATTCTGTTGCTGATGCTCGTATCTATGGTTCCTGATTTTTTTCCTATGGTTTCTATCTCCAGGGTTATCTCCTTTTGGTTTTTCTTACGTGTTTCTACTTCCATTTTTAGGTCCTGGATGGTTTTGTTCCATTCCATCACCTGTTTGGTATTGTTTTCCTGTAACTCTCTAAGTATTTCCTCTTTAAATGCTTTTAGTTGTTTATCTGTGTTTTCCTGTAACACTCTAAGTTTTTCCTCTTTAAATGCTTCTAGTTGTTTATCTGTGTTTTCCTGTATTTCCTTCTTATGGTCCTCCATCATCATCATGACCAGTGACTTTATATGCATGTCCTGCTTTTCTGGTGTGCTGTTGTATCTAGGACTTGATGTGGTGGGTGAGTCTGGATCTGGTGATGCCAAGTACCCTTGGATTCTGTTGCTTCTGTTCTCACGCTTGCCTCCTGCCATCTCTGCCAGAGGAGACCTGGCGTTGGTGCAGACCAGAAAGGACCTGCTGTTCTGCCCTGGGCCTTTATCAATCTCCTGGCTGATGTCTCAAGTTCCATGAGATTGGGCTGGAACAGAGGCTGTGTTCCCCTGCTCACCTCAGGTCCCAAGATAGCTTGGGGAGTCCCGAAAGAGCCTAGGAGAGTGCACAGCACCTGTGGTTGGAGACCAGAGCTGGTGCTGGGTGGGCCGGACCATACCAGAAGGGAGGGGCTGTTCTGCCCTGGGCCACTATCAATCTCCCAGCTGGTGTCTCAGGTTCCAGGAGATTGGGCTAGAACAGAGGCTGTGTCCCCCTGCTCATTTGAGGTCCCCAGATAGCTTGGAGGCTCCCGAAAGAGCCTAAGAGAGTGCACAGCACCTGAGGCCTGGGCCTTGAGCTCCTGATGTGATCTTAAAGTCCTGGGAGTTGCTGGGCTCAGAGGAAAGGTGGTGGGGTGGAGGGTGCTCTGGCTGGGAGAGACCCAGCCTCTGGTGGGGCAGAGTTCTCGGATCCTGCCCCTGTGGGCAACTGCTGACCCACTGTTCCCAATACCACCTCTACACTCCACTCACAGGTAATCCCAATGGGATCTTAAAGTCCTGGTGTGTGTGAAGCACAGGACATGCCCTAGCTGTTCCACTGGGCTCAGAGGAAAGATGGCGGGGTGGGGGGTGCTCTGGCTGGGAGAGGCCCACCCTCTGGTGGGGCGGAGTTCTCGGATCCTGCCCCTGTGGGTAACTGCTGACCCACTGCTCCCAACACCACCTCTGCACTGCACTCACGTGTAACCCCGATGCGATTGATCTTAAAGTCCTGGGGTGTGTGAAGCGCAGGACAGGCCCTAGCTGTGTCCGCTGGGCTCCAAACATTTACATTCTTTTGTTAAAGAAATAAAAGCAGTATTCACATTATTATATACTCACTTTTAAAACACATTTGTAATCTTATAGTCAACAAACAAATTCTAAATTGAAAGAGGATAAAGATGCTAGAAATCAATGGACACTTAGGTCAAAGTGAAAAAGAAGAGCCTGGTGGAGAGGACCAGGAGGCTGCTGCTGATGCTATAGGCATTAAGGAAGCTACACTGAATGATGGATGAAGTGTGGCTATTTGGAAAGACACCATTGGCAAAGGAACAGCCTAACAAAAATGGACAGTGAAGGGGATTCAACAAAAGAATATGGCAAGGGTAAAGACCTAAGACAAGAGTCTGTCACATTTGTGCAAATTCAGTCAAATGAGCATAGATAACACAGGATCAAATACTAGAGGGAAAAAAGAGATGAAGAAGGACTATGGATAGTCACACACAGGATCTAATGGGAAATTGTAAAGACTGAGTGAAACAGAACTCCACAGAGTGTAACAGAGAAATCTCACAACTTGAAAGGTAACAAGGGAGCAAGAATAAGTAGAGATGCTTTGGCATTTTTTTTAAATGGAGAATGTGTTCACCTTCCTCAAGAACATCAATAGCAAGTTCTTCCTATCCCTGGGAAAAAATGAGACAGAAGTAAGAGGCACAGATGCCGTAGGTGAAATTACTATGAATCTGGTATTTCCTAGCAATCCAAAGTATTAGGATAAAGAAAAACATTTTTTGAAATAAACGTTTGTCAAGTGGGTCACAACTCATAGGTTGAAAAACACTACTATAGAAGCATAAGCTATATAGTACTGGCTAATTTTATATCAACTTGACACAAGCTAGAGTCATTTTCGATGGAAGAAACTCACAATAAAATGAACCTCCCTAGCCTTGTCTGTGGGCAAACCTATAATGTATTTTCTTAGTTAATAATTGATATGAAAGTATACACCACATTGTGGTAGTGTTCCCACTTGGCTGGTGGCACTGAGTGCTACAAAAAAAAAAAAAAAAAAAAAAAAAAAAAAAAAAAAAAAAAAAAAAAAAAAAAAAAAAAAAAAAGCAAACTGAATGAGCCACAAAGACAAGGTCAATAAGAAGAATTCTCCCATAGACTCTATAGACTCTGCTTAAGTTCCTACCTCCACATTTCTGCCTTGACTCCTGTCTTGACTTCCTTCAAAGATGGACTGTGATGTGGAACTATAAGCTGAAATAAAGCCTTTCTTCCCCAAGTTGCTTTTGCTCATGATGTTTTATTATATTTATAGAAAAGTAACTTAAGTGTGTATTTTCAGTGCTTGTGTGATGATTAGATACTTCAAGACATGCTAATCTAAAAAGCTGTCTGTAGCTATGTGTAGTTATTGAAATTCCCATTATAATAAACTAAGATTTAAAATAATTATTAAATCCCAATTTTAGTTCCTCTGTGACACTAGCCAGTTAAAGTCCACAGTGGCTGTGCATGGCCAGCACAACTATCCTGCATTCCTATCCTCTCAGAAACTTATATAACAAAAGCCACATTAAAAAGAGGCAGACCTGGATCTAAATACTCTCTGCTGCCATTAAGCAAAAATCACTTGATGGCATTTATGAGAGTGGGGCTAGTCATAATGAAATGATCATGACAGATAATAAATATATATAGTATATAATATTCGTTTATATATGAAGTCAGAAGTCACTTTACTCTGATAATCACCAGACTTTCAAATTGATCCCTAGCTCCTCTGATGGATCACCGGGCAATGCGGCAAGGGTTGGCTGTTTCTTTGGCCATTCTTCATTTTTATAGCATCCATACTAACATTAGACTTGTTGTGGGCCCTGAGCCACACTTCTTTATTGGTAAATGACTTTATCAACTAAGTAAATCCATTAAACTTCCTCCTTCCATTTCTAAATATGTATTTGAAGTTTGTAGGGGTTCTCAAACACTGAACAGAATCTTTAAGAAACTGACTTCACTGTAAGCATCTTTTGCTTTGGAACAGAGTGAGGAATGATTGTTTAAAGGTTCTCAGCTGATTGGGATCTGGCTATAGTAGAGAGACATCAAACAGGCTTTAGGAAGACATCAAACGTGGACTTATTTTGCTTACATATTACAAATGCCTACTCATGTTGTTTGAAATTTACATGGCTGTTATGGATGTTCATACTTCTCAACAAAAAGACATGTGGGGCACACTTTTTCAAACTTCTCAATGAGATTTAAACCATCTGCTTTCTCTATGGTCATCACACTTCATCTCTCACTGCTGGAACTATTAACACACCTCACTGGTAACATGCCAAGCTAAAGAATAGGTGAGACAGCTCCTTTGCAGAGCACTGGAGTATTCCAAGGTTTCAGCCTTAGTAACTTTGGCCATATAATGTACACCATGTACCACAAATTGCACTGGTTGAAGAGTTTGCATAGGTATCAGTGTGATCTCCAGAAGACTGGAGTGTCAGTTATATAACACTGTGGACATGACCACATATCTCCCAGTGGGCACAACATTTACAAATCTGAAGAATGAAAAGAATCTTAATGTTTTCAATGTTTGCTTCTGTGGCTATGTGATGTACATAATTTATAGGAAATTTCTTTGGCTCCAGTTAACATTTTAGTAGTTCTTGAAGACAAAATGTCACTGGATGAAGCAGACATCAAGCGACACCAGGACAACAATCAAAACATAACATGGAATATTATTACATATTAACAAACTCATTTGTTCATATATTGCTGCTTGATCTGTTAAGGAGCTTATGCATTAAATTTTCATATATCAGTATACAGCTAGTATTAATTTTGTGTTTATGAAGGATTTTTACCTCAGTTAATGGTGCTTTACTCAATAAAATAATAGGCATATTATTTCCATATAATCATGGGCATGGGATAATTGGGTAAAATCAGAAAGTGAAGGCCAGGAAAGACTGGCTACATCTTCCACAGTTCATGTGGCTATGAGTAGGTAACTGAGAAATTCTAAACCTTCACATACTCACTTAAAAAATTCTCTTTCTGGACATTTCACTGGGTACTAAATGAATTGGGTAAATTGTGAGACATAGATACTTCAGTATTATTCCTGTGGTCAGAGAACAGTTCTAAATTTTGAAATGTCTAACCGCTATGAAAAATAATAAGGTATTTAGCTCTTTAAATAATATGACATGGATAACAGGGCATTTTATTCATCCAAATATTCTTAGATTTCTGTTTGTGATCTCTTAAATAAATTGATTGATTGAAGGACACTATATCAACATTTTCATTTCTGAAAGCTGGCAGTTATTATATATGGATTTTTTTTTCCTTTTTGTACATACATGGTTATGTTTGATTCTCTTTACCCATCTTCGTGTCCTTGGCCCTGTTTATACCCTTCTGGTCCCCAGTATTGCTGAATCCACTCTCCTATCACCTTTCTTCTTCCAGTTCCATATCTTTCTCTCTTCCTCTACAGGTCCTTTCTAGTTTCTTAGTCACTATCATTATTCACTTGTACATGAATACATTTGCATAAAAATTAAAACTAGAGAAAGTACGTGATGTATGATTTGTTTTATCCATCTTCCTGTAAATTTTATTTCCTTTACAGCTGAATGAAATTACATTGAGAGTATCAACCATATTTTCATTATCTATTTGTCAGTTATGGTCATCTCGTCTGACTCCATTTCCTGGTGTTTTGAATCATAAGGATGTTCATTCTCTGTGGTGAGATGTGGAGTCCCAGAGTCCCAGTGCTTTATTCCAGGAATGGTATAGCCAGATCATATAGGTGATCTACTTTTAGATTTTTGAAAACACACACACACACACACACACACACACACACACACACACACACACACACACACACACTGATTTCCATAGTGACTTCTCCAGTCTGTACTCCAGCCAATGTCGATTAAAGATTCATTTCCCCACAATCTCTCCAGAATTTGTTACAGTCTATCTTTCTATGGTAGTCCTTTCGGCTGAAATAAAATGGAATCTCAAAGCAGTTTAATTTAGGTATCTCCAATGGATGTGGGTGTTTTCTGTTTTCACAATGACAAAAACATTTCCTTCCTCAGATATTTTTCTCCACAAGGCCAAATGTTTCTTTTCTTTTCTGAAAAAGCTAAGTGCTGACATTTTTCCTAGCACAATAGACACAAAAGTGTTACTTTATAGTTTCATTTCTATTTGTCAAGATTTCTATTCATAACCATTCCTTTACCTACCCTGTTGCTCTGTGATATGTCACAAACCACCTCAGCTCTTCAGTCCTTTCTAACTCCTCCACTGGGGATCCCGTGCTTAGTCCAATGGTTGGCTGTGAGCATCTACCTCTGTATTTGTCAGGCTCTGGCAGAGCCTCTCAGGAAAGTTATATCAGGCTTCTGTCAGTATATACTTCTTGGCATCCACAATAATGTCTGTGTTTGGTGACTGTATATGGGATAGATGCTCAGGTGGGACAGTCTCTGGATGGCCATTCCTTCAGTGTCTGGCAAATAGTATCTTAAATCCTTAAGGTTCCACTTATGTTTCTGCCATAGTACCATCATTATTTCAAGATCAATAACTATTCCTAGCCTAAAATAACCTTCAAATGAAGCTAATATTCAAGTTATAATTGCATATTCTGAAACATTTTCTTATACTTTATAGACATGTACACTAGTATATTAATATGTATACATGGTAATAATTATTGCTACTACTAATAAAACAATTGTAGTAGTAATAATAAAACAATAGTAATAATAATAATAATACAGAAACCCTTTCATATTCACCCAGTAGCATGGAAAGAAGCAGAAAGTTCACCCCTGAAGACTATTCTCTAAGATTTTTTTATAAACTTTTTTTTTCCAACTTTTATTAGATATTTTCTTCATTTACATTTCAAGTGTTATCCAGAAAGTTCCCTATACCCTCCCCCCTCCCGGCCCTGCTCCCCTACCCACCCGCTCCCATATCTTGGCCCTGGCATTCCCCTGTACTGGAGCATATAAAGCCTGCATGACCAAGGGTCCTCTCTTCCCAATGATGGCCAACTAGGCCATCCTCTTCTATATATGCAACTAGAGACATGAGCTCAGGGGGTACTAGTTAGTTCATGTTATTCTTCCACCTATAGGGTTGAAGACCCCTTCACCTCCTTGGGTACTTTCTCTAGCTCCTTCCTTGGGAACCCTGTGTTCCATCTAATAGCTGACTGTGAGCTTCCACCTCCATGTTTGCCAGGCATTGGTATAGTCTCCCACGAGACAGCTATATCCGGGCTCTTTCAGCACTATCTTGCTGGCATATGCTATAGTGTCTATGTTTAGTGGCTGACTATGGGATGGATCCCTGGCAGCCGCAGTCATTAGGTCCATCCTTTTGATGCAGCTTCACACATGATCTCTGTAACTCCTTCAATGTGTGCTTTGTTCTTAATTCTAGGAAGGGGCGAAGTGTGCACATTTTGATCTTCCTTCTTCTTGAGTTTCATGTGTTTAGTAAATTGTATCTTGGGTAGTCTAGGTTTCTGGGCTAATATCCACATATCAGTGAGTACATGTTATGTGAGTTCTTTTGTGATTGGGTTACTTCACTCAGGATGATGGCCTCCAGTTCCATCCAATTGC
>LR749577.1:1160172-1179461 GCA_902729485.2 Mus minutoides
TATTGCAGGATCTTCCAGTAGTACTATGTCCAATTTTCTGAGGAACTGCCAGACTGATTTCCAGAGTGGTTGAACCAGCTTGCATTCCCACCAACAATGGAGGAGTGTTCCCCTTTCTCCACATCCACGCCAGCATCTGTTGTCACCTGAATTTTTGATCTTAGCCATTCTTACTGGTGTGAGGTGGAATCTCAGGGTTATTTACAAGAGATTACTCTTTTTTAATAGTTTCCCTTTGGACTGATTGGAATATCTGATAAATTATTACAGGCATAATGGTTAAATGATGGGTATGTTCAATTCATAGATTTTATACTGAGAAAACCAAGGTCATGGTGCAAGTAGTTTTGTTTTGAGGCAGGGCCTTCTTTCTGATGATAGTCTTCTCACTGGTCTTGTATGGAAGAGAAACATATCTCTGTTCTTTCTCTCAACCTTAGGACAGTGATCCTACTATGAAGCCACCACTGTTATAGCATCCTCTAGATCTACTTCTAAATATAATTAGTTCCAAATACTTTGGAGTAAGACAAAAACATTCATTCTTAACAGTCTGTATATGGGCTTTGTCCACATGGCTTTGTGTGTGTGTGTGTGTGTGTGTGTGTGTGTGTGTGTGTGTGTACATACATACATATATGTGCAAATATATGTGAATGCCAGAAGACAAAGTGTGCTGTCATTACTTAAGCCACTTTGTGTATTTGAGAAAGGGCTGCTGTCTTGAAATTGTTGAGTAGATTTTGCTGGCTGGCCAGCAAGCCCACAGGATCTATCTGTCTGCTTCCCCAGCACTGGGATTACAAGAGCATGCCACCACACCCAACATTTTTACATAGTTTTTGGAGGTAAAATTCAAATCCTTGTGCTTATAGGGCAAGCACTGGCATTACTAAACTGTTTCTCTAGTTCCACCAGATGTTTTTAACATTTTAAATCAATATAGCTTTAAAGCCCAAGCATTCTCCAGCTTACCATGCTCCACACTCCCTTATCATCTTAACTGTTAGATACTCTCAGTGATACAAAGTAGGGTACAAACCTTCTATCAGTATTTCAACTTAAATATGATATCTCCATTATCAACTAAGATCCATGAATTAAAACACTATTGGTCTTTCTCTTATAGGATGGAGAGCCTAATACGGGGAAGGAATCCCCCACAATATCAGAGAAGTCCTTATAAGGAGGCTCGTGCAGCACTTCGGAAGAGGCCTGAAGAAGAGTGTAAGTATGTCTAATCAGATTAATCATGTTTTAGGTATATTTTTGGTGAGTGGTACAAAAAAAGAAAGAAAAAAGACAATAAAGAAGAAGGAAGGAAGGAAGGAAGGAAGGAAGGAAGGAAGGAAGGAAGGAAGGGAGGGAGGGAGGGAGGGAGGGAGGGAGGGAGGAAGGAAGGAAGGAAGGAAGGAAGGAAGGAAGGAAGGAAGGAAGGAAAAGAGAGAGAAAGAGAAAGAAAGAAAGAAAGAAAGAAAGAAAGAAAGAAAGAAAGAAAGAAAGAAAGGGGAAGAAAGGACAGATTCACTTTAAAAAGCTCAAGCAATTTGGAGTTATTTCAATAAATATATGTTACATTGACTTGATTTTTTAAATTATAACAAATACAAGTGCTACAACCTCTTTTCCCAAGATCGTTCCTCTGGTATTTTAACAAATTCCCGTGGCATTTGAATTTTGTTAAATGAGAACAGAAAAGTCCACACAGTCTCTAAATCTTTCAGAATTACTTTATGTTATACATACTAATGTCCTGAGGTAAAGGACCTTATAAAATGTGCTTAAAAATCAACATTTTACAGTTTCCATTGCACTATAGCTCTCTTTTGAACATTCTTTTTTCTTTCTTAAAATGCCACACTCTTTTAAAAACACTGTTCCTAGAGAATTAAATGCCTAAGGGTAAATGCAGACCCATTTGTCAAACTGAAATGTTTCATTTAATGGAATTTAGTAAAATGTTTTGAAAGATAGATTTTATAAGTGACACTGTAAAGACACTTTAATCCAGTCTCAAATTATTTTATATTAGCATGTATAGTCATCTGAAGAGGCTTCATTTAAATATTTATATTCCAAAGCATATAACAGATTGTTGGAGACTTTTGACATGGTATTCACATTTGAAATTTGTCAGATGACTCATGATACTAACTTTTCTTGTGGTATTTGCATGGAGTTATTTTCAGCATACTAAATTATGTTCCATTATGACAAACATTCATCTGAATTTTGTCCAAATTTAAGAACTTACATTTCTTAACTATAAAGTTTATGCTGAGCTCCACAGACATAGACAGCACAGTGACTGTTAACTTTACATTTGGATTTTAAAGTAGTTTGAAGTGTAAGGCTCACATACACTGACTGCAAACTCAGCGAGTGAAGCACTTATACTGGATGTTGTGTAGAAAAGTCAAGAGATATGTCTCTGCAGTAACTTGTATGTCATTCACTAGAGTGCTGATTTTTTACATGTGAATTTATGTCTCTTAACCCTATAAACAATATCCAATAAATACTAAAATGTGAAAGTGAAGATGCTATTCACCCAAAAGTACTTACAAAGATCCTAGCTTTTAAGTATTATCTCTATTACTGAATTTATAGGAATCACTGGGATTTCTCCTCTTTTCTGGTTAAACACATCATCTAAATCTCTGGAATAGGCTTATACATTTAACTAAAAACTTAGAATATATGTGAATACATCGATAGATGGCTCCCAGGTGGTTGCTGTTTAATATATATTGATTTTTTCCATGAGTACTCTTTTAGCAAATTATGTAGACCAATGGTTACTCAACTGAAATTTACCATTATTCACCTTGATGCCTATTTCTATACATATGACTTTATGGGAACATTGGCATTACATATTTGTTTAGATGTTCTGAAGAACTACTTTTGCCTGCACAGAAAGACTCAGCAGTCATGACTCAGGCCAAATGTTCTACAGAACAAAGCCAAAGTTCTGCGCCTGGTTCTTTATAAGAAGAAAAAAAATTGTTTATCTATTTGGTTTTGTTCTTTGAAACAAAGTCTCACTAGATAGCCCAGACTGGCCTCTTGTCTCAGCCTTCTCTGTGCTGGCATAATGAGCCAGCCATCCCATATGTCTTTCAAAAGATTTGAACTCCTGTCTGAATAAGTGATTCTTAAATTGGGGCATCTAAGCCAATAGCAGATAAATCACCTGATAACTCATTAGATGTGCAGATTCAAAGTCTTGGGGCCAAACTTGCTGAATTAAATATCTCTTCAGACAAGAGTAGTAATCTATACTTTAAGAAGCCACATTAGAGAATGTAATGCAAGGGTAAGCCTGAAAGTCACCGACTAAACAAGTGATTGATGGTAGATGAAATTAAGCCATCAAATACACAAGACTAATGATGATGGAGATATCAATAGATATATTTCATACTTATAAGCAATAAGCTTCATTGCATATACTTCACATGCATATCTTCATTCATATATATGAGACATATATATGAGACATATAAATATATATGAGACATATATATATAAGAGACATATAAATATATATGAGACATATATATGAGACACATATATATGACATATATATATATATATATCCAGGTTGTTGCCAGTTAATATGATGGGAAGTCCCTGCTGTGCTCTGATAGGGAAGCATTAACTCCTAGAAAAAGACACCATCTTTTTAATAGTAGTAACAAAACACTGTGGTACTTTATTAACTTTAGCATCATGTGAGAAGGTCTATTCTCTAGCACAACTCATGACAATAACTAGCTGCAGCATGCTGTGTGTTATTTTCATAAAGAACTCTATTGATATACCTCTAAAGTAAGAGTAATAGTGAGCCATGCTTTGATGATTTACAGGACTTTTGTGAGACAATAAAGATTTATATTAGGTGTGTTGCACAGAACCTGGGACATATAAAGCTTTTCTCAGCCTCTTCATTTCTTTCCTTCCCTCTAACTTTGTCTCTTTTAGCTTACTAATATGATTTTATGCCACATTAATCTTCTGTTTGAGAAAAATAGAAAGTTGTAGTAGATATTTAATCTCAAATTCGGTGTTTGCACCCTGCCTTTGATCATTCAGTTGCCAAATAAAATAAATACAACATTTATATTTATAATTAGCCTTTAATGCAGTAGTGCTGAGTAGATATCTACCCTCTTAGCTACTAGAATATACTTCCCCATCAATAACCCCATACAACTTGCTATTTTCCATCTAGCCTTCTCTTACCTCCAATTGCCCAGCTCTCATGTCCATGTTTTCATAACTCATCTACCTCACAGCAACTTCTATCTTTACCTACTTCCTTTATCCCTCTCTTCCTGGTCCCTGCCACTTATTCCAATCCTATGAACCAAGAAAGTCCACCCATCTCTTGCCCACTATAGGCTTCACACAAATTTATTCACCAATCAGGGATAACTTGGGGGTCAAGTTACATAGTGTCACTTGGGTCTATGTGCATATTCTCTCATCCCTGGGGGCAACCAGGTCTTAGGAGCCAGCATTTAGCACTATAATACATAGCAAAAGATCAAACCTCAACAATAGAATGTATTTATATCAAAATTGCAAATTAACTAAAAATTTAAGAGCTTCTAACATTCAAAACAATGAAATGACAAAACCTGAAAATTCATATTATTCATTTTATAGAAATAAAATAATGTGTAGTGTACTACCAGTTCCACATAGATAGCAACAAGTTGACCTTGCAACTGCTAAACTATAATTCATGATATTGGACAATTCACCTAACACTGGGTGTACTGGCTAGTTTTATGTCAACTTGACACAAACTGGAGTTATCACAGAGAAAGGAACTTCAGTTGAGGAAATGCCTCCATGAGATCCAGCTGTAAGGCATTTTCTCAATTAGTGATCAAGGGGGAAAGGCCCCTTATGGGTGAGACCATCCCTGGGCTGGTAGTCTTGGGTTCTATAAGAGAGCAGGCTGAGCAAGCCAGGGAAAGCAAACCAGTAAGGAACATCCCTCCATGGCCTCTGCATCAGCTCCTGCTTCCTGTCCTGCTTGACAGTCCTGATTTCCTTAGTGATGAACAGCAGTATGGAATTGTAAGCTGAATAAACCCTTTCCTCCCCAACTGCTTCTTGATCATGATGTTTGTGCAGGAATAGAAACCCTGACTAAGACGAATTGGTATAGTTATATCCTCTTGAATCCACAAGTTCAGCCTAGGGTCCAACCCACAACTTCTGCTCACTTCCCAGGGAAAGCTGTCACATCAGAAAAGCAGAATCATAGAAGGTCCAGGGGAATCATCTACCTGCTAGAGAAACAGAAGAATATGGAGCTCTGTTAAAAATGACAGGGTCTTTTTATGGAAGGTCTTAATAAATGCCATATTTTATGCTACCGTTTGTAATCTCTAATCTCTTACAGTGTTTTCAATATTGAGATCAAGACTGGGTCACCAGATAGTGTTCTTGGCTAGTTTTTAAATATTAATTTTATCTAGGTGTCCTGTATTTCGTGAGGCTAAGCAGACATCCAGAAAAAAAGGTTAATTCTGTACAAAACAAACTTTTAGACATAGACAAGTTATTCCTCATTTTAAAAAGTCAAAAAAAAAAAGTCCTTAAAATTATATCCTCAATCAGCTAAAATTACATGTTTATGTTCTTTTCCAAAGATCCCCCCAAAGAGTCATCTATGGCAGCCCCATTTGTGTGCTTCACACTTGCTCATCCAAATGTGCCTGGAGGGCGGGGGGCAACCTGTCACTCCACTAGGACAGCTACCACTCAGATAATCAATAATGTCTTCACACTGTTGTGAAGATTCTCTAACTTCATGTCACCAGCTACAGTAAATCCATTGGCTTAAATTGTCATTTATTATCTCTCAATTGTGAGTCAAGAGTTTAGTCCTAGGTTGTCAGCTTGAGTCTTATCAGAAACTTAGTGTGGAATAGATATATTTGTAAATGCTTTAAACCTGCTGGTAGAATTTATTTCCCATAGAGTTGATAACAAATTGCCCTTTCTTTTTGTTCACTTCCATCTGAGGAATACCCTTTAGGTTCTAGATAGCATTCTAAATATGGGCATTTATTCTCCTTTCTCCCAGTTAGACTCTTACCCCTATTTTCAGCCTTTTTACCTGATTAATCCAGAACCACCCAAAATAATTTCCATTTTTATTAATTCAAAATAATTTTATTAAAGCCATAGTGGTACTGTATCTTTGCCATATTCTCATCTAGAGGAAGGTCACAGTTTTCTGCATTCGTTCGAATAGTTTAAAAAAATCAGAAGATGCAGCAACATTCACTGCATAATCTTAGAGTTCTACTTTGCCATTTCCTAAAGTATTTTAAATGTTTTTTTTTTAATTAAATAATTTCAGCAATTACATTCTTCCAAAATTTATTTGTTAAAATCTGATTACTTAGAGATGATGGTAGGAGGCATGCTTTGAGATAGTTTGATGGTCAGTTGAGAATCATTGTAAATGGAATTTATTACTTCATCAAAGGACTCCTCAGAGGGGTCCTTCTTCATTCTTCCTTTGCTCTGGATACATGTAGGGAAGGAACCTCCATGAACCATAAAATGACTTTCTCCATAATCCCAAATCAGCAACACCTTGATCTCAGAACTGTGAGAAATACATTCCTCTATTGGTGATTCTTAGAGCTTACTATAGCTTTTTGCAATAAGAACAGATGAACAAAAAATGCTCCCATGGTCATGACTACCATATGCTTCCTAGTTTTCTTCCAATATTTTAGGTTACTCTCTTGCACACTCATCTCTTTCCAGCTATAAATACTAGTTTCTATAAGCACTGTGAAGTCTTCTTTCCACCACAGACCATGTCATCACAGTGTCTGTCAGTCCCATAATGATATGACTCACAATTGATACCTCCCCATTGATCCAGACGTTGGCTTAATACATCTTAGCTATTCCAACAATATAAACTCCACAAATCGAAACCCATGTCTGTCATACCCTCTTCAAAGCTTGAAATTCTCCTGGGATTTTTGGTTTACCTTTAAATGATGTTAAAAATCATTTAATCTAGAGGTCATTTTTCATAGCCTCTCACTCATTTTGCTCTCTATTTTGATTTCAAGGTCTCTCAATATCACTTCATAATTACAATTTGAAACTTCAACAACTACCCTTTGCAAAGGTTCCAAGGTGCTGCTACTCCCTCAAGTGACTTCCCTAAATACAGTTCTGGAAGTCTTTTGCCTTAACATTGCCCTAGAATTTTACCCAAGAGAGACAAAGGTATTCTTGTAGGATCTAAGACATTACAGAGTTATAACTCTGCTTATTCCTTCTATTTCATCACCCATGTAGCTCCTTATCTTTCTGACTCAACCACACTGAAATGTTTTAATCTACAATAACCTGACAAAAACAAATACTTATGTCATGCATTCATTTTGAATGTCAAAATATTTTAACATTAGCACCTTTGGCAAAGTTCATTGTACTTATCCATGTTATCATCTTGGTATTAGCCACTGGAAGTAAATGTACCTGGTCCTGTGCTTGGGGTGGCTTTACAAACTTCTGGCATGGTCAAGTCTAATCCCAGAGTTCTGGCTGTATGTTTCCCTCTATACCAAGTGGTTGTAGCTGTTCATATTTTGTAACCATCATTTTCCTCCTACAGCTCCTGTACAGGGGATAAAACCCAGGTTCTCCTACATGGTAGGCAAGTACACACCACTGAGCTACACCCCACCATCTTTCCTCTTTGTTCATATTTTAAAATAGTTTGAGATAAAGTCTAGATAAGTTGCTTAGGTTGGTCTTGAACTCATTCTGTCATTCAAGCCAGCCTTGGACTTTCAATCTTCCTGCCTTAGCTATGAGAAAAGCTGAAAATGAAGGCTTCTGCATTAAAGCTAGAATCAACTACCTTGTCTTTTAACATTGTTTCCCGTTTTACTTTTCTTTTTCAAAAATCTGAGAACTCCAACAGTCACTCTTAGAATTGTAGACTTTAAATGTCAGTGAATCAACAATTGAAACATCAATACAACTTAGGTGCCTTATGATGTATAGAGAAAAATAGGTACAAAATGTAAATGCAATATAGGCAAGGGTTCCTCTGGTGGAAAAGCCTTAAGTTCAAAATCTTAGCACTAAGGAGATAAAATCAGAATAGCAAACCATGGGCTAACCTGAGCTACATAATCAGACCCTATCTCAAATAGCAAAGCAAACAAAAAAAGTGATTCTGGAACTCTGGTCCTCTGTTCATCTTCATCTCAGCTGTGCTGGGTGATAAAGTGTACTTTTCTTCATCAGGTTCTTATTTCTATATGAAGCCTCACCTCTGTTCAGTAGTTCAGTTTTGTGCATTCATCTGAGGGTACCAGACCTCCCAGTACTCATGGTAAGGCACCTATCTCACTATCACATAAACTGTACAACAAAATCAAATAGATAATATACACAATTTTAGCAAGAAGACTATGAGAAACAGGCATTCAGTGACTTCTGATTATCTCTAATTGTGAACTATAAAATCTTATTAAACATCATGCTTCTTATTGTTTTCTGTTGCAGTTATACAGTGTCAACCAATCGATTAGAAAGCTAAAATTGTGTTTAGTTGAATTCTATGTGCATATACATAATAAACACATTCCACTTACTACTTATTTTATCACAATGTAAAAATAATATTAAAGGGAGATTAGATATTGTTCTATCAGCAACTTGAACATTCTTAAACTTTAGAAAAAGTAACAGCTAATAAGACCTAGTGCTACCCTGGTATATTCCAGATATGTTTCAAAACTTTCACCACCCAAGATGTAATAAAAAAAATCCTAGCAAAGAACATACTTAAATAGCATTGTATCCTCACTTTGGTATAGTTACCTTGTTATTTCTACAGCATCTCCCTTAAATACATATAAGATGCAAGTTTAGAAAACATCCATCATCATTTTCTCTCACCTGTGACTTAGCTTCTCACTTGTCTGTATTGGACTTGAACTGTCACTGGACATACCCTGAAGTACAGTTTCTTCAGTCACATAGATCTTCACTGTGAATGAGTTTTAATCACTGACTTCCATGACTGAGAAGAACAAAGAACAAGGGATCTCAGAAAAGAAAAGAAAACAAAAGAAAACAAAAGAAAAGAAAAGAGGTAAAATTCAGAAAAGTGATAGGAAAACTTTGACAAGAAAGTTTCATCTAAGACATTTTGGCCAAGGACTGATTTGTTATCAAATAAAAGACTTTTCAAATATGATTCTCAAAGCTTAAGCTTGTCTTCTTGTTCCATTCTCTTCCTTCATCACCACATTTCTGGTACTTTTTTGCTCTCTTGGAGGAAGACGAACCTCTTCTTCTCTGTTCCTGACACTCTTTGAAAAACAAAAGTTTTTCAATACTTCCTTAAGTCTTCCTGTAGTAGTTCCTAAAATCCCAGTGTTTCTCATATGGTATTTCCTGTAATACCTCCCATAATTCCTGGAGTGTTCTTGTGGTACTTCCTGCAGTACAAATTATCCTCTCACCTGCATGTCTCTTTCAGCCCCCTCTGTTATAAGCTGCTTACAGATGAAACAGACATGTTTTATGCATCTTTTAATCTCTAGTATTAAACATAACATTTGACATATAATCACCTCTTTAAACAGTGAGTAATTATCAAAGGCACAACTTAATTACTACTGTAGTAGTTACAGCTAAGAGGATAGTTGGACTTTGATAATATCCAGCATATTATTTCTGTATTCCACTGGCAATCTCAGGAAAGTGCCAGAAAGTTAAATATTAGCTGTCATTCTTATGGTTTACAAAGACCAGATTGGAGGACATGCTTGTGATTTTTGACAATGGAATTCTTTGGAGAAAAGAATTATGTAATGCTTCTTTACCAAGTCAGCTATATCTAAAAGAAAAGAAAGATGGATACTAATGCAGGGACTCCTTCAAACTTTAAAGATCAAGTAAACTCCTTCGCTTCCTAAATAGAGTCAGAATGGTTCTAACTTTAAATGTCTATGTATGTATAAATGAATCATAAAATGTCATGTAAGGATCTGGAGAGATGGCATCAATTAAGAAACTTAGTGTTTTTCCAAAGAACGTACTTTTAATTCCCAGCACCTGTATTAGGTAGTTCATGCCCACATATAATTCCAAATATAGGGCATTTGATGCCTGTCCTTTTCTGGTCTGCATGGGCACACAAATAGCATATATTCCTACACACACACACACACACACACACACACACACACACACACACAGAGAGAGAGAGAGAGAGAGAGAGAGACAGAGACAGAGACAGAGACAGAGAGAGCAAGAGAGAGTGAGCAAGAGAGAGAGAAATTTTAATTTTTTGTTTTTTCATACGTAACAGTCTAAATCAGCTTATCATTGCAATGGAAAATATGAGAGATAAGTTATTTGAGATTATCATAATTAAAAGTTTCAGTCCATTAATAACTTCTCCCATGGTTCTAAGACCCTAGATAAGCTGTATACTTTAACAGAAACAGTCATCAGAAAAAAAAAATGTTCATTAAATGTCTAAGAAATACAAAAGGAAAGGAGCAGCGAACTAAGTCTCTTAATCCTTAATTGAAGACCAGTCATCTCAAACCAACACTCTGACCCCAGTTTCCATCCCACCCCAGCCCCACAGTATTAATCCTCTCATGGGCTCTCAAGGACTTTTTTTTAGAAGGTATTTTCTTAATTTACATTTCAAATGCTATCCTGAAAGTTCCCTCTACCCTCCCCCTGCCCTGCTCCCCTACTCACCCACTCCCACTTCTTGGCCCTGGCATTTCCCTGTACTGGGGCATATAAAGTTTGCAATACCAAGGGGCCTCTCTTCCCAATGATGGCCGACTAGGCCATCTTCTGCTACATATGCCGCTAGAGACACGAGCTCTGGGGGTTCTGGTTAGTTCGTATCATTGTTCCTCTTATAGGGTTGCAGACCCCTTCAGCTACGTGGTACTTTCTCTAGCTTCTCCATTGGGGGCCCTGTGTTCCATCATATAGATGACTGTGAGCATCCACTTCTGTATTTGCCAGGCACTGGCATAGCCTCATAAGAGATAGCTTTATCAGGGTCCTTTCAGCAAACTCTTGCTGTCCTATGTAATAGTGTCTGGGTTTGGTGACTGATTATGGAATGGATCCCTGGGTGGGGAAGTCTCTGGATAGTCCATCCTTTCATCAAGGACTCTTTTTTTTTTTTCAACTTTTATTAGATATTTTCTTCATTTACATTTCAAGTGTTATCCAGAAAGTTCCCTATACCCTCCCCCCTCCCGGCCCTGCTCCCCTACCCATCCGCTCCCACTTCTTGGCCCTGGCATTCCCCTGTATTGGGGCATATATACCAATGCCTGGCAAACATGGAGGTGGAAGCTCACAGTCAGCTACTAGATGGAACACAGGGTTCCCAAGGAAGAAGGAGCTAGAGAAAGTACCCAAGGAGCTGAAGGGGTCTTCAACCCTCTAGGTGGAAGAATAACCATGAACTAACTAGTACCCCTGAGCTCATGACTCTAGCTGCATATATAGAAGAGGATGGCCTATTTGGCCATCAGTGGGAAGAGAGGCCCCTTGGTCATCAAGGACTCTTAATATGCAAACAGCAACACAGTGTCGGGAACCTAGAGAAGACACTGTGTCTAAGGCCCTCCTCCATAATTAAAATCTTCCAGTTTAGCAAGTAAAGGAAGCATGCCATTGTCCTCTAGACACTAGACTCTTTTTCCAATTGAGTCATTCTAGGGTCAGAAAGGAGAGTCACTATAAATTTTATTCCAAGTGTACCTTGAAGCAAAGTGATATGAAGTGACACTTCATATCAAGTTTTATTTTATTCTAAAATTATGTCCTACATGTGACCAATCTATAGATATGGTCAAATTACATTAATTTACACAACACACACCAAAAGTCTATGTGCTTCTCTCTACTCCCTGGTGCTTCTGATACATAGTATCAAGGTCCATCTTATGTGTCAACTTGATATTCAGTGTTTAACTAAAGATGACTTTTATGTGTCTAGAAGGTTCTTCTAGAAGAGTTTACCACTGGCATAAGTAGACTGAGTAAATTACACCACATTTACCTACATTGGGGAGCATAATCCAAACTCTGATAATCTGAAGAGAACCAAATTGCTGGATTCATGCTGTCATACTGTGAGCATGTGGATCCTGATGTTCTCTGGTGCCCGCTGCTCTAACAACAGCAGATACAACATCCCTGCACCTCTGCCTCTGACCTCCAGGCCTTTCAGCCATACTGCTTTCTATTCCAGGTCTCCATCTTGCAGACAAAGGCACTTACATTTCTCAGACTCATCATTATTGCAGTGTTATAATACAATTTTAATGAATCTCATTGTATATAGCTATATATTGTATCCCATTGTTTCTACTTCTTATAGAATAATGATCAATAAACAATGAACAAAAACTTAAAGCCCAATAAGCAAACAATGATATTCTTGGTGGAGTAGGAGAAAATAGACATAAAACACATTAAGTTATGACAAATCCATAAGTAATCCATACTGTGAAAAAAAAAAGTAGACTTAAGTCACAATATTTACAATTGAAAGTAATGTCAGTGAGGGAAGCTGAGGATGTCTGGAGAGAGGATAATCTCTACAGACTGTTGAGAATCTATGAGTTGTGCATGTGCACTTAAGTAGAAAGTTCCACTAAAAGATTGCTTATAACAGCCTAGGAAATAGTTTCATAAAACACTGGTCTGGTTTTGGCAAGGTTAAGACACTCTTACATATTTTGCAAAATTTAGAGACTTGCAATGTTGGACCCTCAAGTTAGCAGAGCTTTATTTAGTGTTTTTTTCTGTTCTATATCATGTTTTCAAAACTTTAAAATTCCCCCTTTTTTCTGAGCACAATAGGTGTTATGAATATTACTTTGTTTCCAAAGTGTGAAGAGCTAGTGTCTCTGATCTTTGAGCCCCAGTGGCCACTGTCATCTGTGTTGTTGTAGAACTCAAGTCTGTTCTGCTTCTGCCATTCTTATCAGTTCCCTGGTCAGAATTATCTTGACCATGACCCTGACCTAAGGCTGATGTCTCTATTTCAGAATGTGTGTCCCAGGAGATTGTTGGGAAATAGGTATACTCCTTCAAGAAACCTGCTTTCCTTGGTAGCAGACCTTCATTCTGTTGTATCTTTTTTCAAAAGTAAAACTGACAATATTTTATCACTCCTTATCATTCTTCTAAATGAGATCTCCATGAAAATGGTAAGATTTTAATGTAAGTAACAGTTTTAGTGTAAATATTTCACAGATGATAATTAGAACACACTTATACACACATGTATGTATTTTGCAAGTATGTATGTATCCTCATTGCCTATCTGACACCAGATTTTGAAAAGAAAATGAACTAAAATTATATCTATATATAGAAATTTATTTTCAGAAATTAGCTCACCTCATTGTGAAAGTTGCTAGGTACAGTAAGCTGGCAGTCTTGAAACCCAGTATTGCAATTTATGTTCAAAGGATGTCTGCTAGTGGGGGTGGGGGGCTCAATCTTTTCCTGCTAAAGCCTTCAGTTGACATACCTACCCATATAACAAGCTCAATATATTTTACACAAAGCCTATTGGATTACAAGTTACCCATATCCAAAACATCCTCTCAGAAAACATCAAGAACATAGATTGATTGAGTATCTGGTACTTTGATTTAGTCATGCTGACATGTTAATGTTCATAGGAGATATTTGTTTGCTTAACCACTGGCTTTGAACTGAATTTAGCTTAAGCAGCTCCCCTGTTGACCTCTTAAACAACGTTAACCTTGCCACTACTTAGTATTACTTTTTTGTTAGTTGCTCATTCTAGAAGCCAAATGTATTTTGTAAATTATTTCTACAAATCTGATCTCATGAGCTCTCCCAAATGAAAGATTTGACATTTTAAAATTCTAATTCTTCCAAAACATCCCTTGCTGTAATCTTGCCATATTTTTATGTTAGAAAATTCCACCCCAAAGGAAATGTCCTACTCCTAACAAACTCCAAACAAAGAAAGGACCTCCTTTCACTCAGCCTTTCTCTTCCTGTGGGAAGCCTCTGGTCCTGAGTCTTATCTTTCTGGAAGTTGGCCAATTTCATAAATTTCTTGAGAACTGCCTTAGGCAAGTCAACATAGGAATCCATCGAAATAATGATTTTGAAACTCACCTAAGAATACCTTGAAAATTTTTGTTGGTTTTCTGTCTCTTCCCTATGAAATATGTCCAGATTTTCTAGACTTTTTCTTACCACCACTATTTTTCAACCTACAGTTCCCCAGGTATCATATGTCACTGTAGGCTTTTTATCTGTATCCACACTGTCATACATTCCTTGACTGTCCCTCTAGGGGTCTCCTTTCAGACCAGAAATTCTGTTCTTGCTTCTGTAGATTTCTCTGTGTTTCATGTCTTCCTTTCTATTTTGGATTCCTCGGACCCCAGTCTCTCAACTTATTTAAACAACTGTGTATCCAAAAGTTTCAGGTTATTCTCTATTTTATAGCTGTCTAAACCATATTATAAAAATGTAAATACTCCCCTAAGGAAACGTCCCTCTTCCTCCAAAGTAAACAGTTTTCCTTTATTTTCGTTGTTCTGTTCTAAAAGTAAAACAGAGAACATCTCATTCACTCCTGTGCAGACCCCAAGCCTGTTACTTGGTCTTTCTCAAAGTCCACTGGAATCCAAATACAGGCTTTAACTTTTCACTTTTAGCCTCTGATATGCAATAATTTCAATAAGTGATTTGACATTTTAAATTCTATTTAGAACAAAGCAGCTGTTCTTCACCAAAAGAATTGGCCGTCACTTTTTTTATTAGATATTTTCTTAATTTACATTTCAAATGCTATCCTGAAAGTTCCCTATACCTACCCCCTGCCCTGCTCCCCTACCCACCCACTCCCATTTCTTGGCTGTGGCATTCCCCTGTATTGGGTCATATAAAGTTTGCAATACCAAGGAGTCTCTCTTCCCAATGATGGCCAACTAGGCCATCTTCTGCTACATATGCAGCTAGAGACATGAGTTCTGAGGGTTCTGGTTAGCTCATACTGTTGTTCCTCTTATAGGGTTGCAGACCCCTTCAGCTCCTGTGGTACTTTTTCTAGCCTCTCTAGCCCAGAAACTTAGAATACCCAAGATACAATTTGCAAAACTCAAGAAAATCATGACTAAGGAAGACCAGCATGTGGATACTTCATTCCTTCTTAGAATAGGGAACAAATAACCCATGAAAGGAGTTACAGAGACAAAGTTTGGAGCTAAGATGAAAGGATGGACTATCCAGAGACTACCCCACCTGAGGATCCATCCCATAATCAGTCAACAAACTCAGAAACTATTGCATAGGACAACAAGAGTTTCCTGAAGGGACCCTGATATAGCTGTCTCATATGAGGCTATGCCAGTGCCTGGCAAATACAGAAGTGGATGCTCGCAATCATCTATAGGATGGAAGACATGGCTATCACTTTTTATTTGTGTGTTAATTCACTAATCTTTGAAAGGTGACAGGAATTCACACTGAGTGTTAGGTTTATTGCCTTAGAAGGAAACCGATCATTTGTAGTATGAAAACTTCCAAAAAGCTCAGTAGCTACAACCTAGCTTCACCAGCAGGAACTAAATATTGATGCCCAAACAGCTCAGCATGATCAGAAATAAACATTCCATGAGTTTCCATCTGTGAAAAATAGAGACATTTTCAGGTTTGGGAGAAAAGGCTCCCCATTAAATATGAGGTATGCTCAACCATCCTATTCCCTCCAACAGTATCATTTACATACCTGTAACTGCCCACAGCAGTAGTGGATCATGTGGGTTAGTCTTCAGTGATAGAACTGAACATTGATACCTACAATACCATCCTGGATGTAAAGAACCAAAGAGAAAATTTCCAATTACTGCATGACTCCAATTCTGGCTTAACGCCCTTTCAACCAGTGCTTTGTTATACTGATATCATTCTCCCCTGAACATAGGGATATATATATATATATATATATATACCCCCAAAACACATGGACAGAGATACAGTCCAAGCCCTGACCCAGCAATAAGGCTTAAACAAAGTTTTAATTTACTAAATGAACAAAAAGGCTTGCATAACCAGAGAATTCCTTCTGTGCCTCCTTGTAATTTTGGCTTCACAAGAACACTTTTAAAAATGAAATAAAATTTAAATGTATTTATTTAGCTCCTTCATTGGAGACCCTGTACTCAGTCCAATTGTAAGCTGTGAGGATCCACCTCTGTATTTGTCAGGCACTGGTGGAGCCTCTCCAGGGACAGCTATAACAGGCTTCTATCAGTAAGCACTTGTTGGCATCCACAAAAATGTCTGGGTTTGGTGAGTATATATGGAATGGATCCCTAGATGGGGCAGTCTCTGGATGGTTATTCCTTCAGTCTCTGCTCTACACCTTGTCTCTGCAACTCCTTCCACTGGTATTTTGTTCCCCCTTCGAAAAAGGATTGAAGTATCCACACTTTGGTCTTCCTTCTTCTTGAGTTTCATATGGTTTGTGAATTTTATCTTGGGTATTCTGAGCTTCTGGGCTAATATCCACTTATCAGTGAGTGTCCCCAATGAAGGAGCTAGAGAAAGTACCCAAGGAACTGAAGGGGTTAGCAACCACATAGGAAGAACAACAATATAAACTAACCAGTACTCCCAGAGCTCCCAGGGACTAAATCACCAACCAAAGACTCATGACTCTAGCTGCATATGTAGCAGAGGATGTCCTGGTTGGTCATCAATGGGAAAAGAGGCCCTTGATCCTATGAAGGCTCTACGCCCTAGTATAGGGGAATGCCTGGGCCAGGAAGCAAGTGTGGGTAGGTTGGTGAGCAAGGGGAGATGGGAGGGGATAGGGAGTGTTCTGGGGGAGGGGGGACCAGGAAAGGGTAAAACATTTGAAAAGTAAATATCTAATAAAATTATTTTTTATTTTTTACACTCCATATTTTATTTCTGCCCATCCACCCTCCAACTGTTCCACATCCCATAACTAATCCCCACCCCTTGTTTCCATGTAGATGTCTCCAACCCCCACCACACCTGACCTCTAAACTCCCTGGGGCCTACAGTCTCTTGAGGGTTAGGTGCATCATCTCTGAATGGACACAGACCCAGAAGTCCTCTGCTGTATGTATCAGCTGGTCTATGCTGACTGTTTGGTGGTCCAGTGTTTGAGAGATCTCAGGGGTCCAGATTAATTGAAACTGCTGGTCCTCCTACAGGGTCGCGTTCTTCCTCAGCTTCTTTCAGCCTTCCATAATTCAACAACAGGGGTTGGCTGCTTCTGTCTGTTGATTGGGTGCCTCTGACTCAGCTGTTTGTTGGGTCTTCTGGAATATGGTCATGCTAAGTCCCTTTTTGTGAGCGATCCATAGCCTCAGTGATAGTGTCAGGTCTTGGGACCTCCCCTTGAGTTGGATCCCACTTTAGGCCTGTCACTAGACCTTCTTTTCCTCAGGCTCCTCTCCATTTCCATCCCTGTAATTCTTTTAGACAGGAACAATTATGAGTAAAAATTGTGACTGTGGGAGGACCCCCTTCCCTCATTTGATGCCCTGTCTTCCTGCTGGAAGTAGGCTCTATAAATTCCCTCTACCTACTGTAGGGCATTTCATCCCTTTTGAGTCCTGAGAGTCTCTTACTTCCCAGGTCTCTGGTGCATTCTGGAGGGTCCTCCCAACCTCCTATCTCCTGAGCTTGCCTGATACCATACTTTCTATTGGCCCTTGGGGCTTCTGTCCTTTTTTTTCACCCAATACCAATCATTTTCCCTTCTCCCTCACAACTACCCTCTCCCCTATCCACTTTATCTCCAAGGTCTCTCCCTTCCTCCCCATTTGTGATTGTTTTCTTTTCTCTCCCAAATGGGACTGGGGCAACCTCACTTAGACACTTCAGCTTGTTGACATTTGTGAGTTCTGTACTGTATCTTGGGTGTCCTGTACTTTTTTTGGCTAATATCAACTTTCATACCATGCATGTCCTTTGGGGTCTGAGTTACCTCACTCAGAATGATTTCTAGTTCCATACATTTGCCTGCAAAACTCAGGATGTCCTCATTCTTAATAGGTGAGTAGTATTCCATTGTGTAAATGAACCACATTTTCTAAAACCATTCTTCTCTAGTGGGACAACTGGATTGTTTCCAGCTTCTAGCTATCACAAATAGGGCTGTTAAAAACATAGTAGAGCACATTCCCCCATGGCATGGTAGGGCATCTTTTGGGTATATGCCCAAGAGTGGTATATCTGGGTCTTCAGATAGATCTATTTCCAATTTTCTGAGGAAACTCCAGATTGATTTCCAGAGTGGTTGTATCAGTTTGCAATCCCACCAGCAATGGAGGAGTGTCCCTCTTTCTCCACATCCTCTCCAACATGTGTTATCACCTGTGGTTTTGATCTTAGCTATTCTGATTTGTGTAAGGTGGAATCTCAGGGTAGTTTTGATTTGCATTTCTCTGATCACTAAGGACTTTGAAATTTTCTTTAGGTGCTTCTCACCCATTCAAGATTCCTCAGTTGTGAAATCTCGGTTTTTCATATCTTCTTAGCCCTACAACACAGCCAGATCATTGTGTTGTGTTTCTGCACTAGATATATATATATGGTATGTCAAACAACTACACTGAATAGCACAATAGAGAGTCAACTGGAGTTTTGGCTCCTGTTTAAGTTTAAAGGTGAATTTATGAAATTCTTGGGCAAATGGATGTATCTGGAGGATATAATCCTTAGTGAGGTAACCCAATCACAAAAGAAGTCATTGGGTATGCACTCACTGATAAATGGATATTAGCCCAGAAACTTAGAATATCCATGATACAATTTTCAAATCACAAGAACATCAAGAAGGAAGACCAGCTCGTGGATACTTCATTCCTCCTGTGAAGAGAAAACAAAATACCCATGAAAGGAGTTACAAAGTTTAGAGCTAAGATGAAAGGATGGACCATACAGAGACTACCCAACCACGGGGGATCCATCCCATAATTAGTCATTAAACTCAGACACTATAGCATAGGACTGCTAGTGCCTACATAAGGGACCCTGATATAGCTGTCTCGTACAGAAGTGGATGCTCATAATCATCTATAAGAGGGAACACAGGGCCCACAATGGAGAAGCTAGAGATAAAACCCCAGGAGCTGAAGGGTCTGCAACCCTAGAAGAGGATCAACAATATGAACTAACCAGAACCCCCA
>LR749577.1:1195986-1218261 GCA_902729485.2 Mus minutoides
GGGAGGGGAGGGGAGGGGAGGGGATGAATCCAATATGGCACCTTTGCGTTTTCTTCCTGTAGGGACCAATGGAAGATTTTTTAGATTTACCATGGGAGAGATCAGTTTTAAGTTCACATCTTATTTGTTGAGTATCATATTTTAAATATTCTAAAACTTTCCATAATTTGAAGATCTAATTTAATTCAATATATATTAGTTAAGAAAATCTTATTATCTGCTAAATACATATATGAGTATTTTATATGTCTATTGATGGATAAATATGTTGATTTTATAACTTAGCTATAATGGCAGTGATATGTGAATGTCTTATGTCATGTTGATGTAGAATCCTTGAATGTATACAAGGATAGTATACAAAGATGCATGTATACATCATGGTGGTCAATCTGGGTCATATGGAGGTTCTATTTTTGAAATTTTTAGAAACCTACATTCTGATTTCCATAGTGGACAAACTAGTGTACATTTTCAGCAATATTGTATGAGAGTTGCCATTCCCCTCCTTTCTCACCAGCATTGGTGTAAACTTTTTCTCTTAGCCATTCTGTTATGAGATGGTATTGTAATGAACTTCAATGTGCTTTTTTAATCTGTATTTTTCTAGATAAAGTTATCTAATATCTTTTGTGTGTTATTGGCCATTTGAACTTCATCCTCTGAGACCTGTCTATCTGTGCATTTCATTGTCCCATTTATGTCTGGATTGTTTAGGTTTGGAGTATTTGGTTGTGTTTGCTACATATTCTAGATGTTAATCATCTGTCAGATGATCGGCAAAGACTTTCTCCCACTTTCCAAGCTTCTCTTCATTTGATTGTTCCCTTTGAAATGAAGAAGTTTTTTAGTTCCCTGTGCTCTCATTGGTCATTTCTTGTCAGCATGTCCCAACTATAGAGTCTTTTGCAGGAAATCCTTGACTATGTCTATATCTTGGGTGATTTTCCTATGCTTTCCTCTAACAGTTTCAGAGTTTTAGGTGACACCTTAGATTAACTTTTGTATATTTTAAATTAACTTTTATACAGGGTGAGAGATGGAGAGAGAATTCCACTCATCTATGTGTAGACATCTATCTTCCCCCATACCATCATTAATGTCTCTTTTGGGAGAGTGGATTTAATCCTTGGTCTCTAAATCTCTTTTATGACATTGCCACCCCGCTCTTTGCTCCCTTGGCTCTATAGTCAAATCAGATACCATGGTGCCTGGAGCTGGGCTCTTTACTGAAGATGGCTTTGGCTGCATGATGTCTTTTAAGCTTTCCTAGGAATTTTAGAATTTTTTTCTGTGAAGAATGTCCTTGAAATTTTGATGGGGATTGTGTGGAATCTGTAGAAAAAATGGTATTATAGCTACATAATTTTACTATATTAATTCTACAAATCCAAAACCATGATAGGTCTTTCTATCTTCTGAGAAATCCAGATTGATTTCCAGAGTGTTTATACAATCCCACCAGCAATGGAGGAGTGTTCCTCTTTCTCCAGATCCTTCCTAACAGATGCAGTCACCTGAATTTTTTATCTTAGCCCTTCTGATTGGTATAAGGTAGAATCTCAGGGTCATTTTGGTTTGCATTTCCCAGATGACTAAGGACTTTGAATATTTCTTTTTTTGTTGTTATTAGATATTTTCTTCATTTACATTTCAAATGCTATCCCAAAAGTCCCCTATACACTCTTCCCGCCCTGCTCCCCTACCCACTCACTCCCACTTCTTGATCCTGGTGTTCCCCTGTACTAGGGCATATAAAGTTTGCAAGACCAAGGGGCCTCTCTTCCCAGTGATGGCGAACTAGGCCATCTTCTGCTACATATGCAGCTAGAGACACGAGCTCTGGGGGTACTGATTAGTTCATATTGTTGTTCTACCTATAGGGTTGTAGACTCCTTCAGCTCCTTGGGTACTTTCTCTAGCTTCCACATTGGGGGCCCTGTGTTCCATCCTATGAGTCCATCCTATGCTTGTGAGCATCCATTTCTGTATTTGCCAGGCATTGGCCTAGCCTCACAAGAGACTATATCAGGGTCCCTTCAGCAAAATCTTGCTGGCATATGCAATCAGGGACTAGACAAGGCTTCCCACTTTCTCCCTACCTATTCAATATAGTACTTGAAGTCCTAGCCAGAGCAATTCGACAACAAAAGTGCCACAGACCCTTTTTTGGTCCACTGTCTGTGTGGATCGGGTCTCTGGAGGCAAGTAGGCAAGAATTCGGCAAAAGTGGGTGACAAACAGAGACGACATGCTAGAGTGTGTAGAATCTGAATGTATTTTCACAAAGTGAACATCAGTCTTATATAATACAGAAAACAAAGGGGTAGGATTTCATGGCAGGCAGGCAAAGTACATTGAAGTTACCTGACACAAAACAAAGGAATGACTTCAAAAGGACTTACAGGAACCAGGTAATACTTACAGTGAAGATAAAGCAGCTTTGCCTAGAGTCAGCTAATGACAGGTAAGGATTTCACACCCTAGTCACAATTTGTGCTACTCCTTTGAGCCTTGTGAAAGCTAGCCCCAGAGGGTTCTGCTCTAGGAGATCTTCTCATTAAAAAATGTAATATCACAACACCCCCCCCCCCATTTCCTAGGTCTTGATAAATTCTTGCATATGAAGGTAACTTGGCTGTATCTATCTATAGGGAATCTCCATTTGTTAGAAGAATTTACCAACTTGCTTCTAATTTGCAATGTAGCCTGCTATACGTGGCTGTAGTGAAGATTCTAAGTATATACTTTGCTAAGCTTGCCCTGAGATTTCTAACTCTTATGTAGTAAAATACTGTAAGAAAGCATGCAAGACCCTCCACAATATTGCAGGGACAAATCTAGGGCATTCTAACTATGGGAATGCCAAGGTTCCATCCAGGAGGCTGAGTTTCCTTGAAACTCTTTGCCTCAGGACTGCTTCCAGGTTTTTAGGCCTAACAAGCAAGTCTCTACTGGAGTGGATGTAGCACAAAAGGAGATCAAGGGGACATAAATTAGAAAGGAAGAAGTCAAAATATCACTATTTGCACATAATTTGATAGAATATATAAGTAATCCTAAAAATTCCACCAGAGAACTCCTAAACCTGATAAACAGCTTCAGTGCAGTAGCTGGATATAAAATTAACTCAAACAAATCAGTGGCCTTTCTCTATACAAAGAATAAACAGGATGGGAAAGAAATTAGGGAAACAACACCCTTCACAATAGTCACAAAAATTATAAAATACCTTGGTGAACATTTTTAAGTGCTTCTCAGCCATTTGAAATTCCTCTGTTGTGAATTCTCTGTTTAACTCTGTGCCCCATTTTTAATTGAGTTGTTTGGGTTTTTGGAGGTTAGACTTTTTAATTCTTTATAAATTTTGGTATTAGCCCTTTATCAAACGTGGGGATAGTGAAGAATTTTTCGCAGTCTGTAGGTTGCAGGTTTGTCCTATTGACTGTGTCTTTTTCCTTACAGAAGTTTTTTTCATTTCATTAGGTCTCACTTATCAATTTTTGACCTTAGAGCCCATGCCATTGGAGTTCTGTTTAGGAAATTTGCCTCATGTGCCAATGAGTTCAGGGCTCATTCCCACTTTTTCTTCTAATAGATTCAGTGTATCAAGGCCAATATATAAGCATAATAAAAGCAATATACAGCACACCAACAGCCAATATCCAATTAAATAGAGAGACACTTGAAGCAATCCCACTGCAATCAGGCACAAGACAAGGATGCCCACTCTCTCCATGTCTATTCAATATAGTACTTGAAGTTCTAGCTAGATCAATAAGACAAAAAAAGGAGATCAAGGGGATGTAGATTGCCAAAGAAGAAATAAATGTATCACTATTTGCAGATGATATGATAGTATACATAAGTGACCTCAAAAATTCTATCAGAGAACTTCTATAGCTGATAAACAGCTGAATGTGTTGAACTTTCCTTTCTATGTGGAAGATTCCTTTATAACCATTATAACTCTGGCTTAGTGGTCATGAATTCCTTCATCTTGTGCTCATCACTGGAAGTTTGTCTTTTTCCATTTATGAAGGATAAATTTGATGAATATAGAAATATAAAATATCTTGGTGTGACTCTTATGAAGGAAGTGAAAGATTTGTATGACAAGAACTTCAAGTCTCTGAAGAAAGAAATTGAGGAAGATCTCAGAAGATGGAAGGATCTCCCATGCTCATGGATTGGCAGAATCAATATAGTAAAAATGGCTATCGTGCCTAAAGCTATCTACAGATTCAATGCAATACTCATCAAAATTCCAACTCATTTCTTCAAGGATCTAGAAAAGACAATTAGCAAGTTCATCCGGAATAACAAAAAATCTAGACTAGCAAAAACTCTTCTCAACAATAAAAGAACATCTGGTGGAATCACCATGCCTGACCTCAAGCTGTACTACAGAGCAATCGTTATAAAAACTGCATGGTACTGGTACAGCAACAGACAGGTAGATCAATGGAATAGGATCGCAGACCCAGAAATGAATCCACACACCTATGGTCACCTGATCTTTGACAAGGGAGCTAAAACTATCCAGTAGAAAAAGACAGCATATTCAACAAATGGTGTTGTCACAACTGGCAGCTATCATGTAGAAGACTGGGAATTAATCCATTCTTATCTCCTTGTACTAAGGTCAAGTCTAAGTGGTTGAAAAATCTCCACATAAAACCAGAGACACTAAAACTTATAGAGAAGAAAGTGGGGAAAAGTCTCAAAGATATGGGCACTGGGGAAAAATTCCTGAATAGAACAGCAAAGGCTTGTGCTGTAAGATCAAGAATTGACAAATGGGACCTCATAAAGTTGCAAAGCTTCTGTAAGGCAAAAGATACTCTCAACAAGACAAAAGGGCCACCAACAGATTGGGAAAGGATCTTTACCAATCCTAAATCAGATAGGGGACTGATATCCAATATATATAAAGAACTCAAGAAGGTGGACACCAGAAAATCAAATATCCCATTAAAATTGGGGCACAGAGTTAAACAAAAAATTCAGGAATACTGAATGGCTGAGAAGCACATGAAAAAACGTTCAACATCCTTAATCATCAGGGAAATGCAAATCAAAACAACCCTGAGATTCCACCTCACACCAGTAAGAATGGCTAAGATCAAAAATTCAGGTGACAGCAGATGCTGGCATGGATGTGGAGAAAGGGGAAACTCCTCCATTGTTGGTGGGACTGCAAGCTTGTTCAACCACTCTGGAAATCAGTCTGGCGGTTCCTCAGAAAATTGGACATAGTACTACCGGAAGATCCTGTGATACCTCTACTGGGCATATATCCAGAAGATGTTCCATCTGGTAATAAGGACACATGTTCCACTATGTTCATAGCAACCTTATTCATAATAGCCAGAAGCTGGAAGAACCCAGATGTCCCTCAACAGAGAAATGGATACAAAAAATTGGTACATTTACACAATGGAGTACTACTCAGCTATTAAAGACAATGAATATATGAAATTCCTAGGCAAATGGATGGATCTGTAGGGCATCATCCTGAGTGAGGTAACCCAATCACAAAAGAACTCATATAACATTTACTCACTGATATGTGGATATTAGCCCAGAAACCTAGACTACACAAGATACAATTTACTAAACACATGAAACTCAAGAAGAATGAAGATCAAAATGTGCACACTTCGCCCCTTCCTAGAATTAAGAACAAAGCACACATTGAAGGAGTTACAGAGATCGTGTGTGAAGCTGCATCAAAAGTATGGACCAACCAGTGACTGCGGCTGCCAGGGGTCCATCCCATAATCAGCCACCAAATATAGATACCATTGCATATGCCAGCAAGATAGTGCTGAAAGGGCCCTGATATAGCTGTCTCATGGGAGACTATACCAGTGCCTAACAAACACTTTGGATGCTCACAGTCAGCTATTAGATGGAACACAGGACTCCCAAGGAAGGAGCTAGAGAAAGTACCCAAGGAGCTGAAGGGTCTTCAACCCTATAGGTGAAAGAACAACATGAACTAACTAGTACCCCCTGAGCTCATGTCTCTAGCTGCATATATAGAAGAAGATGGCCTAGTTGGCCATCATTGGGAAGAGAGGCCCCTTGGTCATGCAGACTTTATATGCCCCAGTACAGGGGAACGCCAGGGCCAAGTTGTGGGAGTGGGTTTGTAGGGGAGCAGGGCGGAGATGGGGGAAGGTATAGGGAACTTTCTGGATAACACTTGAAATGTAAATGAAGAAAATATCTAATAAAAATTGGGGAAAAAAAGAAAGAAATCCAGGTTGGCAATAATGCTTTTGAAAACTTGAAATACATATTTGTAAGAGCTCCTGGCTTTTAGAGTTTCTCTGGAGCAATCTGATGTTTTTCTGATTTGCTTTTATGTATGATATGGTGCTTCCTTAAGCTTTAAATATGCTTTATTTCAATAACCTTTTAAAGGAGAGAGGTATGGAAAGCAAGTTTACTAATTTGAAATTAAATATTAAATAAAGGGACAACAAAAGTAAACAAGAGAAACATGAATGAGGGGCCGTTTGTATAAAGCTCCTTGCCTGGACACAAAGCTCAGGCTTCCCTGAAATCTTTGTTGTGGGCACAGACCCTAGCCTGTCTTTGTATGTCATTGGCAAAGTCATGAAAACTAGGCCTGTCTCAGTGAAATTCTTCATGTGGGTCCATGTCCTGGGTCTACCTTTGTTTGTTCTTTGGATAGCTGTGGGAGCCTTACTTGTTTCTTTGTGGTTCAATCTAATCTATGACAAACAGCAGGTTTGTATTCTACTGTTTTGACCGAAAGAATTGCCAGTGTATCTAGGGGTATATTCTTTAGTACAACTCTAGAATAAAGTCCAAAATACTTGCTAGGGGTTCCCAGAGAGTGCTCTGGAGATACCTTTACCTATAGAGCCTTCTGAATGAGAGATGGCTTTTTGATACTGTTCTGGTAGAGTGTGAAGAAAAAAAAAAAAAAAAGGACATTGAATGTACCAAGCCCCTGCTGCTACTGCAATTATGGCTTTGTTTTATCTAGGTATCATCTGTCTGTCTGTCTGTCTTTCTGTCTGTCTGTCTGTCTGTCTGTCTATTATCTATCTATCTATCTATCTATCTATCTATCTATCTATCATCTATCTATCTATCATCTATCTATCATCTCTCTCTTCTATCTTTATCTCTCCTGTGTCTATTTACTGTGTTTGTGTTTCTCTCTCCTCTCCCACCTCTCCTCTCCTCTCTCATCTCTTCCCCTCTATTTCCTCTCTATTCTCTCATTAGATCAAGCACTTGTTCTCTTTCTTCCTCTTGCTGCTCATAAAATGGTGTTACTGAAAAGCCTTTTCCAAATGTTTTCTTTATACAGTCACAATGGAAAAAAGAACATTCTTGAGGACAGAGGTTTCTAAACTCTTTCCTTCTGTTCTGCTCTCCAAAGTTTCCTTTGTGTCTTAGTAATGTTTTCCACCCTCACCCTCTAGGTCTCTACTCTCCCTCTGTCTGGGGATTCTTTACAGAAGTTCTGAAATCCATGCAAAATGTGGGTGTCCTCTACCTACTCTGAGATTTGTCACCATCCCACTGTGGCTTGGATTTGCAGTGGGTAATTATTCTGAGCATACTTGCATCTGCTTATAACCATTTGCTGTAGAAATGTCTGTTTAAGTTTAATTCTAATCAGGAGAGTTTTTGTTTCTGGATGGTTACCTGATTTTCAAAATTCCCCCTTAATTTTTCATTTTCAGCCCTTTACCACATGAATAGGTGTGGCTTTCTTTCTGTTTATTGTTTCTACCAATGTTTGGTTGGTTGGTTGGTTGATTGGTTGTCTGATTGGTGCCCTCTGTCAGTTTAGGAGAGTCAAAGCCATTGTTTCGTCAGGTAGTATTTCAATCTCATTCTTTCTGAGACTTCAACCTTAACTTTCCACTGCCTCCCCCTGTTCTCTCACCCCTTTTCCTGTGAACTAGAATCTTTTCCCCTGCTTTCCTTAGGACTGATTTTATTGCTCTACTTCCCAGGTCATTTTTCTGGATTTCTAACCTGGTTTTAAATTTAAACTAAGCACTGGATTTGAGATATGTATCAATCCAAGTCCATTTGATTTTTTATTATACTTCAGTTCTCTAGTGTAATTCTACTTATTTCCATTTTCCTCTAACTCATTATACACCTTTTCTCCCACCTATTTAAGCAGAATACTGTAATCCTTTTAAATTTCTTACCTAATAACTTTGATGTATTGGTTATTTGCATTGTTACTGTCAGTGTTTGTTCTCTAAAATTCGTGTCATTATAATCCTGTGTCTTTAAGAATTTGTTTTGTTTTAAAACAGGTATTTTAAAACTTTAAACCAAAAAAAATGTGTATTTCACTACTTAAATAATGTTGTTTTTGACTATGACCATTCTGCTGTAGTAAAAACTTTTGAAACTCTCATCCAAGGAAAATGATTGATAAAGCTAATTAGCATATTAATGACTTTCCATACTAATCATTTGCTTTTTGTGATGAGTCCTTTTGGACCTATATACTTTAGTAGAGTTTTATTAAATGACAGACATTGTATATATAAAATTTTACAATCTCCAGGTGATAAAATCCAGGCTTGTTAAGTGAAGAGCAGATGGTAACTAACCTTTCAAATACAGAGGCTGTAACCCAAGTCAGCCCAGAGGTATACAGTTTCCAAAGTATTCTCTTTCAAATTTTTAACAGAGAGCATCTGAATTCAGTGCAGTACTTTTCTGATGTGCCTCAGTCTAGAGGGTGGGACTCAGACTTTCTTCAGCTTTATATTTCAGGGGATTGAAGAGCCCATACCATGATCCACTAGACTGTAACAGATAGCTAAGAGAAGAGACCAGAAGGACACAAGTTCCTCACTTCCTGTTCTCACTCCAGGCTCCCAAGATAAAACCCTTTCAACTCTAAGTAATATTTTGTTGTTATTATTTGTATATTCCATCGTCTGCCCATTCAGAGTACATTGTTTTAATTGGTAAATTTGAATTTATAATTGTATGTCTTTCATTAAGCATGTTTCTATTTACTATTAACATTTTGCCATATAAAATAATGACATATGCATGAGCTTGAATGTAATTTATTTATTTATTATTATTAAAAAGAAATGTATATCCAGCTACAGGCTTATGAAGACATGGGAATGATTTTAAAGAAATTATTTTTAAAATTGTCTTATTGAATAAAACTATATTAAGAAGGCTGGAGATGTAGCCTGGGGTTCAATCCCCACCACCTCATAGACTGGTGTGGTACATGGTTATAATCCCAACATTCAGAAAGAGGCTCAGAAATTCAAGATCGTTCTCTGCTATATAGCAAGTTTGAGGGATACTCATGACATCTTATCTCTGTTTTTTTGATATGACATTGTAATATCAAAAGGTTTATGATAAAAATTAAAGTTGGACATCTTTAACATTTTAAATATAAATCTGTGGCATTTGATCAACTCACATTAGTTTGAAAAGAGATGATTTTAATCTTTATAAGCAATAACTCATCTATTCACAAATCTAAATCTTTTAAATTATATCAACTGAAAAATGTCTGTCCCATTGTTATTGTCAACTATGTAAATTTACTCTGTATGGTAACTTCTATTGCCAGTTAATGATCTAACTTTCCAAAAACAAATTTCACCTATGTGATAGATATAAGTTCTCATAGTTTTTTCTTTTCCATTGAAATCAGATCATATTGCTTTTTTATATACTATAGATTCATATTACATATGTCCACAAGGAACATTCATGCTTTCATTTTTGAGCTTCATTAGTGACAACTTGCATGGCTCTGTATGACTTCCACTGCTGATCTGCTCTGAGTGACCATGCTAAGATTATCAAATTTCTGGGAGTGTAGCATAGAAGTGGAATGCTAGGCACAATGGTATTCCATTTTGTAATTTTATAGATTTTGTAAAATTGCTCCTCATCAAGACTGTTTCATTTTTACCACTATTCATACTGTAATGGGTATGGCATGGCACTCAAATTCTGGGCTGGTTTCCTCCTTTGCAGGGCTGTGTGCATACTTCTGTTCTTTGGGGTTCTGTATGGGGAAGATTCTATTCCTTGCCCTGCTACCTAGAAGTAGGTTTTTCTTTTCTGGTTTGTTTCATTCTGTTGGTTACAAAGCAATGTTTTGAATACTGTTGATGATCTTTGTCTACTAGAGGAATGCAGCCTTTCATACAGCCCTATCTTTTATATTATGTTATGTGAGCTTTTTTCGTTTTATTAATCCATAGCTATTCTTTGTATGAGCCACAGGTCAGCCTTATTTTCTTTGTAATGTACCACAAATGATTCCTCGGGAAAGCTAGATTTTTATTAATGTTAGGTTTTCCCCTTTTAGTTGTATAAGGCAAAAATGTATCTATTATTTTTGTGTTGCATGAACTAGGTTTTATAAAACTCTTCTATATATAATTTATTTCTGTATTTAATTCCGCAAAGCAGGGGAATCATTCTTGTAGGTTATAATGATGGGAAGTTTCTAAATTAATTTCCAACTAAATTCATTAATGGTAGTAAAAACTTCTATTTCTGTAATGAAGAAATCTTTTTTTTTCTGGTAACATTTAAACTTTAGTCCTATTTTCTCAATGCATTTGAAAATTTTCTTCAAGAGTTTATGGCACTAACATTGATTGCCTGGAGAATTTGGTTTGGGGTTGTTTGTTTTGGGGGGAGAGGGTTGGTTATTTTATTTACATTTCAAATGTTATTTCCCCTTCCCAGTTTCCCCTCCACAAACCTCCTATCCTATCCTCACCTCTCCTCTGCTTCTATGAAGGAGCTCCCCTACCTGCCCACCCACTCTCACCTCACCTCCCTATGCTTGGGCATTTAGCCTTCACAAGACTAAGAGACTCCCCTCCCATTAATGCCAGATAAGGCCATCCTCTGCTACATATGCAGCTGGAGCCATGGGTCCCTCCATGTGCACTCTTGGTTGGTGGTTTTGTCCCTGGGATCTCTGGTTGATCTGGTTGATTGATACTGTTGTTCATCCTATGCAGTTGCAAACCCCTTCAGCAATGAAGAAATCTTTTGTCTTTAATCTAAAGCATACAAATGACTTCATTCTTTTATATAACTGTTCTGCAGACATTTCCCAGATAAGAAATTTCAAAAGGGGCTAGAGAAATGTCTCACTAGGGAAAGGCATTTGATATTCTTAAATAACCCAGGTTCAGTTTCCAGCACCTACACAGCTTCTCACGATCATCTATAACTTGAGTAATGGAACATCCCATGTACTCTTCTGTCATCTATAGTACTGTGTGAAAATAATCACACACATTGACTTTTTTTTATTTAAAGAGAGATATCAGTTACAATCCTTAGCCCATTAACAAAAATTAAGTATCAAGAGAGCACTAGGATATGGCCAGAGGCCTTTGAATCACATCTAACTCCTCCTCAGTGTTTTACTAGGTAATTTCCACAAATTATTAGAAAAGGTACTTAGAAATTAAACCTCCAAATCTGCTTATTACTCAGCTTGTGTTATGCTTAGAGATCCCCCTCTGCTCATTACAAATCAATATTGGGACATACCTAATAATCAAAGTTCATTAGCATAATTCTGGAGCTTGGAAACTCTGAGGTAAAGGTGTCAACAATTAACATATCCAGTTAGGAATTTTCTTCTCTTATTGAAGTGAAGGACTGGGAGTTCCTGAACCCACTTTGTAGGGGCACTGTTTCCATCTCTAAGAGCTTCTGACCTGAGAAGCACACACTCTGCAAAGCCCCTTACCATGGGCTGAGAATTCCAGTTCAGGAACCTGACATCTTGTAAATGTTTAGCCTGTTGTGGATAGGGATCCAAAAAAACAAAGGCGTATGAGTCGTGAAGCCATGGGGCCCAGCTATTGAGGATGAATATTCTAAAGTGAGATCAGTCAGAAGCTACCATGAATTACAATGCATTCCAAACCAGATGATCATATAGCCTTTTGTTTGTTCTGTTCCCTCAGGTCAAGAAGGCCTGATGGACATACATATTTATATATATAGTCACATAAAATGGAAATAGTTTAAAATCATTGTTGGTATACCCACCTGCAATGTGAGTGCAAAATCGGTGAGATCATGCACAGTTTGTACTATGCATCATATGAGTACTCAAAAATTCTTAGCTTTTTTAGAACATTTAGGACTTTTATCCTGCAGATTCTCAGGCTGTTCTAGCACTTCCTCCTATGAGGAACAAAACAAACAGGACTGACAAACCTCATCCTTCACAAGTAAAGCCCTGTAGTAGGAAATAGGACAGCAAGACATGTCCTATCCCACAGAGCAGAAAGTCACAAGTCACACAGCATAGAAAGAACTGACTATGGGAGTGACAGGTGCTGCTTAGCTTTCCCCAGGGAATAAATGCATTTAGCACATCTCATTCACACAGCATCCTGGCTTAGAAACCCAGTGCATTGTAGAAAACATTGTAGAAATCCTATAATCCCCAGTCAGAGGAAGATAAAAATTCAGGCTGTGAAGTAAGGTTTCCACTGATCACCTATCTTACACAATCCCAAAGGGAAAAAGAGGCTAAGTCTAACCACTGTAAGTCAAGGGCACTTGGAATGTCATACAGATCAAACCGGACAAATTGATTTTAAAAGAAAACACACATGGAGCTTATTATTATTTGAAATTCATTAACCTGTTCTAAACATGTTCTCAAAGAAGTTGTCATTCATAATTTGTGAAGGCAAATAAAACCTTGTAAAATTATATTAAAAGGGACAAGATAAAATAGTTGACAAGGATTCTTCAGTCTACAGAAGCACCTCAATGCCACACCTCAATGCCAACATACAACTCAGGTGTCCACATGTAATGACTATTAGGACAGAAAGTAAAGGTCTAGAAAGTCTAGGAATCAGAGGTGAGCTGCAGAACTGTCAGCACAAGAGAGAGGCAGGCTGGAGACAAGCAGAGAAGTTGGCACTCTTGTGTTTGGCTCTCACAATGAGGCTGATGAGTGAAGGCTACTGCCAGACACATACCCCAGGTTGCCAGGCATGCATGTACTGCTCTCTCCCTGAGCCAGCACTCTAGCTCTTCCTGCTGCAGGGTTCCTATGGCAGGCAACCAGGTTTCATATCTGCTGTGTCTGACTATATTTCTGTCATCTTTGATGAACAATGAACCAGACCCCACCCCGTGGTCCAATATCATCCCAGCTGGCACTGAGAAACTGAATTAGATGTTTAAATGATAGTGAGAAACATATATGCCTAGAGAAGGAAGGAAGCCTTAAAGAGAGGGAAACTGACATTAATAGAATAAGTTCTCTCTAGACCTAGAACATTTAGACCCATACTTTAATCCCCATGATATTTCCAAAGAAAGACAAGTCACTGAGGGAAGGGAGGTTTCTCCCAACTCTACTGTGGTTGCCACTGTTGCTAAAGAAAAACACATGTTCCTACATGGTGGGAAGAATCATTCCATCTCTACTGTATTGCCAGAACAAAAAGATTTTCTTGAAATAAATTAGATGGATGGAGTATTGTAAAATTTTATCACCTCAATATACTCTATAGAGCAATAAGTTCATAAGATGGAAAAATTTAAATCTTCTTAAAGCAAAAACAATAGAACAGCAGTGACAAGAGAAATCTTTTTTTTTTTTTTTTTTTTTTTTGGTTTTGGTTTTGGTTTTGGTTTTTTAGAGACAGGGTTTCTCTGTATAGCCCTGGCTGTCCTGGAATTCACTCTGTAGACTAGGCTGGCCTTGAACTCAGAAATCTGCCTGACTCTGCCTCCCGAGTGCTGGGACTAAAGGTGTGTGACACCATGCCGGGCTGAACAAGAGAAATCTTGATGGCTTTGAATGTGGTGCTCTTGGGCAGGTAGAGAGGGGAACAAACCATAACAGAAGGCAGAGAAACCAAGAGGATATCAGTGGTTCCATGAAATGTAGCATAGGGATCTAGAGTGAGATGTGGATTTGGTATACAAATCCACAGAAACAAAACAATGTTTGAAAAGTAATTTTTAAAAAGAGGTTATGAGAGTCAAAGGCTGTGAAGTTATGTAATTTTTTGTGGCTGAACCCAGTAGAATTGCTTTACCTTGCAGCCTGGAAAATTGAGAGGGTCTTAGACTGTGCTCCTTGGATATTTGTCTGTGGAGGGTCTCTAAGCAGCACTGGGAAAGAGACAGAAAGAAACCAGAGTAACCTGAGGCTTCGAGAAAGCTTCAACAGTTCACTGTAGCTGGGAAAGTCCTTTGCAACAGTGCCTGTGTGAAGCCAGGCAATTGGGCTTCGAAGCCAAGGCCTTAATACTCATCAAAGGAGATCATATTCTGAATAAAGTGAGATTGCATATTTGAAAAACAGTGCACAGAGAAGACTGTCTATGGCCATTAGTGAACAGTCTTACAGCAGCTTGAAGCAGTGTGAATGAGTCAATGCAGGAAGTGTGAGGTATTGGTTTCTCAGACCATGGTAGGAAAGCTAGGCTTCCTGATGCCCTTTGCTTTAAAGCAGTGCTTCTTAACCCTCCTAATGCTGCAACCCTTTAATAAAGTTCCTTACCTTTTGACCCCCAACCATAAAATTATTTCCTTGCTAACTTCATAACTGTAATTTTGATAATGTTTTGAATCAGAATGTGAATATCTGATATAGAGGATATCTGATATGCGACCCCTGTGAAAGGATCATTTGACTCCCAAAGGGGTCGCAACTGGTAGGTTTAGAACCACTGCTGAAAAGGGAGGCATTGCCAAAGCCCACCATGCCACATTCATGTTGCTTGGTGCTTTGATTTACCCGACTCCTCACTGATTGATCTTCACAGATATAAGCTTCATTTGCTCATCTGCTCTCCAACTAGGCAGATATTTCCTTTCCAGTTCTCATTGATTCACTGCTCTGAGTTTATCTGAACCACTGGGAACAGGATAGGTTGAACTTACATGGATTCCTCCAGCCAAATCCATTATCATATGTTATGTAAAAAATAAATATACTTTACAGGAATTTTTAATATCAATTACCATCAGAAAGGAGGATTTCTGTGGAGCACCTAGGTTGAAGATTTTAGAAGTTACAGGCTAAAGCAATACATCATTTCTGAGCTCTAAAGACAAAAGATCCTGGCTTTACATATTTTATGTTTGGCTTTGCCTTTCCTTCAAAGAGGATGCTAAGTGATGAGGCTACAGTTATAAATATGAACATAATCTCATGCTCATGAATATAGAAAAGGTTAATAAAAGCTGTTAATCATTCTGGCAATTATTAATTTATGGCTTCTCAGAGTGTAGGGATAATGTAAAATAGTTCCCGGGAGGGATTTGAGTCAACACACATTTACACTATCCTATCATTTTTTATCACCCTGCATTTTTATGTTTCCTGTTAATGCAATGACAACTACCTTCAATTGTCTGCAATATGAACTAAGTGCCAGTTCATCAGTTTTTCAGATGATATTGTCATATTTTGTCAGATAATCAGTACAGTACTTTAAAATGTATTAGAGATGGGGTTTTGCCTGAAACTGTGAGGTTCTTGGGAGTCACTTGTACCTAGCATAAATATGGATGCAGGAGGTGAGTCCATAGAACCAAAAAGAAAGAAAATAACAAAACAAAAACAAACAAAAAATGTCAAGAGAGACAACTGCTGAAAAGAAGTCTAGCAATTCATGAAATCTGGCCCTTAAGACATATCTGGAACCTGTGAACAGATTGTATTCCACTATGCCCTGCCACCAAAAACACCCAGAAGCATATAACAGCTTTATTGGAGTTTGTTCGTGCTTTGAAAATAGCATGCACATAGACACACAAACACACAGACACACCACACACACTCAAGCCTACACATATACAACCATACTTACAAACACATATATATGCACACACAAACACACACACATACACACACACGCACACACCAATTGCATCTACTGCCTAGAGAATTAAATTAATAAAGAATAAAGATACATTAAAGCTATAAATGCAGCAATAGAAGAAAAAAAAACCTGACTTCACTTATTTTGTAGTACACTTCTTGAATACAAGTGATAGTTACTGTTACCTCAGACTACCTACCAGAGAATTGGAAAAAAAATATTTGACTCCCAGAACCAGCCCTTTGTTCAATCATTACCCAAGGAAACATGAAAATTAATAACATTTACTTCCATTTTAAAGGAGCAAATCTCAATTATTCCTACCAAGCAGTACCAAAATAAACAAAAGGAGGCCTTTATTTGTGATTGGGGAGCTTGTGCCTCTATTAAAGTCATGAATTGGCAAAGAAAGAAAAACTGTTACATTCTGCAGCTCTGCCCAATGGGAACAGTAAAACCTCCTGAAGGGTATGCTTGTGAGCTGGATAGAGGCAACTGTGCACCTTGAACTAGTGCTCTACAATGTGTAGAATCAGCAGAGACAATCAGGCTTATTAGACGATGCTGACAAGACTCACTCTGCCTCATAACCAGCTCCTACAAAAAGAGGCAACATAAAACTAGTGTGCTCATCCTTCAAAAGGTAGCTTTTTTGCCTGGATGGAACTTCTGAAAATGTTCCTTTTTGCTATCAAACAACAAATTGGAAAAACATTATGTGGGACAAAATGTTCAGTGTCAAACTTAGTGAATGTGGTCTCCATCTGTGAATGCTAGCAAATCTATCCAAGAACTCTGTTGATACATTCTGAAGATAGCAGAATAACATCAGATGCTCAGAACAGTTTATTACCACTTATGAAACAGGAAACATAGCCGAAAAAGCCTGCTTATAAATAGTAAGATATAATTTCTTACATGGAGATAAAGCATGAGCAGGTCCTTTCTTCTGCCCCTCATTGTCATCATCATCATCATAATAATAATAATCATAATCATAATAATAAATAACATTGATACTATCTTATGGATAATTACTTGGAAATGGCAGAGAACATACTTGATTTTTTTATCCCAACTTTAAATCTATACTTTGAACTATATAACACCTAGAAAATACCATCAAGTGGGAGAAGAAAAAAATTACTTTAAAAAGATGTGATATAGGTTATAAAATAATTCTAATTCTATAATAACCATCAGATACTTTTAATATACTAATTTTAGTGAGTACAGAACTATTAAGCTAACTGTTTTTTAATGGACCAAACATTTAACATTGTATAAAAAAACAGACTTGTAAATGTTATTTAAAATTCTAAAATATTTCACAGTATTGCACGGTCTAAAGTGTGAGTGTATATGTGTGTGTGTGTGTGTGTGTGTGTGTGTGTGTGTGTGTGGTGTGTCCAGTTGTTCAAATGATGATACAAATAATTACAACAAAAACTCTGATCAATGATGAATCAATTCTGGTCAAGTCAAAAATAATGTGCTATTAAATATGTAAAAGACCTCAATATCTTGCCCAAAACCAGTTAATGTAAAACAGCAATTATTTTAAGTCCTATATACTAGAGAATGAATTACCAGATCTATTCATCAAAAAAGTAGATAGAGAGTAATATATACTTGTAATATTTAACTCTAATTTTAACTAAATGAATGAAGAGTTAGTCCTGTCTCCTTATCCTGTTGTTTGGTTTTGGTTTTATACAGGATCCTGCTCTGGTACAGGGAAGTTACATTTGCAGGAGCCGGCCTATCTCAGCCTTGTAAGTGCTGGGATCCCAGTTTGTGCCAGCATGGCTGACTCTATGTCCCATTTAAAAACAAAAATACTTGAATTAGAATGTAGATGTGAATGAAGACTAGCCTGCTCCTCTGAAAATGTGCTTCTATAAAATGAGCTTTTTTGTATCACACAGAAACATTACAATGCTTAAGTGGATTCTCTACAGTTCCAGAATGGCTTTGAATTGTCAGGAGTTAGAACAGAAACTGTGAACCAGAAAATGCACAAAGGTAACTAGTTCCTAAGAAATACTGCCTCTTCTAAAGAGGAATGAAGTATCCACTCTTTGGTTTTCGTTCTTGATTTTCTTGTGTTTTGCAAATTGTATCTTGGGTATTCTAAGTTTTGGGGCTAATATCCACCTATCAGTGAGTACATATCAAGTGACTTCTTTTGTGATTGGGTTACCTCATTAAGGATGATATCCTCCAGATACATCCATTTGTCCAAGAATTTCATAAATTCATTGTTTTTTTCTATTTTTTATTAGATATTTTCTTCATTTACATTTCACATGTTCTCCCCAAAATCCCCTAAGCCCTCCCACACCCCACACCCTGCTCCACTACCCACCCCACCAACTCCCCCCTATCGGCCCTGGAGTTCCCCTATACTGGGGCATATAAAGTTTGCATGACCAAGGGGCCTCTCTTCCCAGTGATGGCCAACTAGGCCATCTTCTTCTATATATACAACTAGAGACATGAGCTCTGGGGGTACTAGTTAGTTCATGTTGATCTTTCACCTATAGGGTTGAAGACCCCTTCAGCTCCTTGGGTACTTTCTCTAGCTCCTTCCTTGAGAACCCTGTGTTCCATCTAATAACTGACTGAGAGCATCCACTTCTGTGTTTGCCAGGCACTGGTATAGTCTCCCATGAGACAGCAATATCAGGGCCCTTTCAGCACTATCTTGCTGCCATATGCAATAGTATCTATGTTTGGTGGCTGATTATGGGATGGATCCCTGCTGCAGGAGTCACTTGTTGGTCCATCCTTTAGATTCAGCTCCTCACTTGATCTCTGTAACTCCTTCAATGTGTGCTTTGTTCTTAATTCTAGGAAGGGGCGAAGTGTCCACATTTTGATCTTCATTCTTCTTGAGTTTCATGTGTTTAGTAAGTTGTATCTTGGGTAGTCTAGGTTTCTGGGCTAATATTCACATATCAGTGAGTACATGTTATGTGAGTTCTTTTGTGATTTGGTTACCTCACTTAGGATGATACCCTACAGATACATCCATTTGCCTAGGAATTTCATGAATTCATTGTTTTTTGGGTTTTTTTTGTTTTGTTTTGTTTTGTTTTGTTTTTTTGTTTTTTGTTTGTTTGTTTGTTTGTTGAGACAGGGTTTCTCTGTGTAGCCCTGGCTGTCCTGGAACTCACTTTGTAGACCAGGCTGGCCTCAAACTCAGAAATCCGCCTGCCTCTGCCTCCCGAGTGCTGGGATTAAAGGCGTGCACCACCACGCCCGGCCTGAATTCATTGTTTTTAATAGCTGAGTAGTACTCCATTGTGAAAATGTACCACATTTTCTGTATCCATTCTTCTGTTGAGGGACATCTAGGCTCTTTCCAGCTTCTGGCTATTATGAATAAGGCTGCAATGAACATAGTGGAACATGTGTCCTTATTACCAGATGGAACATCTTCTGGTTATATGCCCAAGAGAGGTATTGCAGGATCTTCTGGTAGTACTATGTTCATTGTTTTTAATAGCTAAGTAGTACTCCATTGTGTATATGTACCACATTTTCTCTATCCATTCCTCTATTGAGGGACATCTGGGTTCTTTCTAGCTTCTGACTATTATAAATAAGGCTGCTATGAACATAGTGGCACATGTGTTCTTATTACCAGTTGGAACATCTTCTGGGTATATGCCCAGGAGAGGTATTGCTGCATCTTCTGGTAGTAGTATGCCCAATTTTCTGAGGAATGACCAGACTGATTTCCAGAGCAAAACACCCATGGAAGGAGTTACAGAGACAAAGTTTGGAGTTAAGACAAAAAGATGGACGATCCAGAGACTACCCCACCAGGGGATCCATCCCATAATCAGCCACCAAACCCAGACACTATTGCATATGCCAGCAAGATTTTGCTTAAAGGACCCTGATATAGCTATCTTAAGTGAGGCTATGCCAGTGCCTGGCAAATACAGAAGTGGATGCTCACAGTCATCTATAGAATGGAACACAGGGTCCCCAATAGAGGAGATAGAGAAAGTACCCAAGGAGCCAAAGGGGTCTGCAACCCTATAGGTGGAACAACAATATGAACTAACCAGTACCCCCAGAGCTTGTGTCTCTAGCCGCATATATAGCAGAAGATGGCCTAGTTGGCCATCATTGGGAAGAAAGGCCCCTTGGTCTTGCAAACTTTATATGCCCCAGTACAGGGGAATGCCAGGGCCAAGAAGTGGGAGTGGGTTTTTAGGGGAGAAGAGTAGGGGGAGTGGCATAGCTTCACTTGAGATAGCTATATCAGGGTCATTTAAGCAAAATCTTGCTGGCATATGCAATAGTGTCTGGGTTTGGTGGCTGATTATGGGATGGATCCCCAGGTGGGGTAGTCTCTGGATGGTCTATCCTTTTGTCTTAGCTCCAACTTTTGGAAAGCGTTTGAAATGTAAATAAAGAAAATATCTGGGGCCTCTCCCAGCCAGAGCACCCGTCACCCCGCCATCTTTCCTCTGAGCCCAGTGGATGCAGCTAGGGCCTGTCCTGCCCTTCACACACCCCAGGACTTTAAGATTGATCTCATCGGGGTTACACGTGAGTGCAGTGCAGAGGTGGTGTTGGGAGCAGTGGGTCAGCAGTTGCCCCCAGGGGCAGGATCCGAGAACTCCGCCCCACCTGAGGCTGGACCTCTCCCAGCCAGAGCACACTCCACCCCACCATTTTCCTCTGAGCCCAGCAACTCCAGGACTTTAAGATCACATCAGGAGCTCAAAGCTCGGGCCTCACGTGCTGTGCACTATCTTAAGGTCCTCCGGGACCCTCCAAGCTATCTGGGGACCTCAAGTGAGCAGGGGGACAAAGCCTCTGTTCTAGCCCAATCTCGTGGAACCTAAGACACCAGTAGCTAGATTGATAGTGGCCCAGGGCAGAACAGCCCCTCCCTTCCGGTCTGGTCAGGCCAGCCCAGCACCAGCTCAAGTCTTGGGCCATAGGTGCTGTGCACTCTCCTAGGCTCTTTCGGGACTCCCCAAGCTATCTTGGGACCTGAGGTGAGCAGGGGAACACAGCCTCTGTTCCAGCCCAATCTTGTGGAACTTGAGACATCAGCCAGGAGATTCATAAAGGCCCAGGGCAGAACAGCAGGTCCTTTCTGGTCTGCACCAACACCAGGTCTCCTCTGGCAGAGATGGCAGGAGGCAAGCTCAAGAACAGAAGCAACAGAATCCAAGGGTACTTGGCATCACCAGACCCAAACTCACCCACCACATCAAGTCCTAGATACAATAGCACACCAGAAAAGCAGGACATGGATATAAAATCACTGGTCATGATGATGATGGAGGACTATAAGAAGGAAACACAGGAAAACAAAGATAAACAACTAGAAGCATTTAAAGAGGAAAAACTTAGAGAGTTACAGGAAAACACAGATAAACAACTAAAAGCATTTAAAGAGGAAATACTGAGAGAGTTACAGGAAAAGAATACCAAACAGGTGATGGAATGGAACAAAACCATCCAGGACCTAAAAATGGAAGTAGAAACAATTAAGAAAAACCAAAAGGAGATAAACCTGGAGATAGAAACCATAGGAAAAAATCAGGAACCATAGATATGAGCGTCAGTAACAGAATACAAGAGATAGAAGAGAGAATCTCAGGCACAGAAGATTCTATAGGGAGCATAGACAAGACAATCAAAGAAAATGCTAAATGCAGAAAGACCCTAACACAAAATATCCAGGAAATAAAGGACACAATGAGAAGACCAAACTTAAGGATAATAGGAGTAGATGAGAAGGAAGACTATCAAACTAAAGGGCCAGCAAATATCTTCAACAAAATAATAGAAGAAAACTTTCCATACCTAAAAAATGAGATGCCCATAAACATACAAGAAGCCTACAGAACTCCAAATAGGCTGGACCAGTAAAGAAATTCCTCCCGACACATAATAATCAGAACAACAAACACATTAAATAAAGACAGAATATTAAAGGCAGCAAGGGAAAAAGGTCAAGTTACATATAAGGGCAGGCCTATCAGAATTATTCCAGACTTCTCACCAGAGACTATGAAAGCCAGAAGATCATGGACAGAGATTATACAGACACTAAGAGAACACAAATGCCAGCCCAGGCTACTATACCCAGCAAAACTCTCATTTACCATAGACGGAGAAACCAAAGTATTCCATGACAAATTCAAATTCACACAATATCTCTCCACAAATCCAGCCCTTCAAAGGATAATAACAGAAAAACACCAATACAAGGACGGAAACTCTGCCCTAGAGAAAGCAAGAAAGTAATCCTTCAACAAACCTAAAAGAAGACAGCCACAAGAACAGAATCCCAACTCTAAAAACAAAAATGACAGGAAGCAACAATTACTGT